>JAAGEH010002528.1:20106355-20195878 GCA_011751065.1 Lasiurus cinereus | reverse complement strand
GGTGCATGAAATTCATGCATGGGGTGGGGGTGTCCTTCAGCCCAGCCTGCTCCCTCTCAAATCTGGGACCCCTAGAGGAATGTCCAAATGCCCATTTAGGCCTGATCCAGGTAGGATTTGGACATTCCTCTCACAAATCAGGACTGCTGGCTCCCAACTGCTCACCTGCCTATCTTCTTGATTGCCCCTAACCGCTTCTGCCTGCCAGCCTGATCACCCCTAACCATTCCTCTGCCAGACTGATTGATGCCTAACTGTTCCACTGCCAGCCTGTTTGCCTCTAACTGCCCTACCCTGTGGGCTTGGTCACCCCTAACTGCCCTCCCCTGCAGGCCTGATCACCCATAACTGCCTTCCCTTGCAGGCCTGGTCCCTGCCAACTGCCCTCCCCTGTGGTGGCCATCTTATGTCCACATGGGGTCAAGATCTTTTGACCACATGGGGCCAGTCTTCTTGTGTGTTGGAGTGATGGTCAATCTGAATATTACTCTTTTATTAGATAGGCTAGAGGCCTGGTGCATGGGTGAGGGCCAGCAGGTTTGCCCTGAAGGGTGTCCTGGATCACGGTGGGTGTTCCCTTGGGGCATGGGGTGGCCTGGGTGAGGGGCCTGTGGTGCTTTGCAGTCCATCCATGCCCCCCAGTGACCCAAGCGGAGGCCCTGGTATCTGGGATTTATCTTTTATAAATGAAACTTTGTAGCCTGGAGCAGAGCCAAGACTTCTGCTCCCAGAGCCATTGAAACTTTGTAGCCTTAAGTGGAGGCCTGCTGGCCAGGGTGTGTGGAAAGCTTGGCTTCCTCCATTGCCAAGGGCAATCCAAGCCTCCCTCCTGCTCTCTCTGTGGCAGTAGCCATCTTGGTTGGGTTAATTTGCATACTCACTCTGATTGGCTGGTGGGTGTGGCTGGTGGGTGTAGTGGAGGTATGGTCAATTTGCATATTGCTCTTTTATTAGATAGGATGTTGTAAGGGTAATGATATTTCTAGAAAATAAATCCTGAAGTTATTTAATATTGTTTGCTGCCAATTTAATATGTTAGACATTCAGCAGATAACCACAAAAATAGTTTTAAATTGTCAACTAATTAATTTTTCTAAACAGAGCATGTGCACTGTAAAAGTGTCCTAAATATACAGATTGCTAAGTCCCTGCATTCACATAAAATACAGTTGAGGAGAGAAAAAAACACACATTAAAGTAAAATGAAATACTCCTGCTTGCAAAGAGTGTAGAGATCTTTAAGGGCGAATTAGTGTGTTTAAAACAAGCTGATAAGAAACAAGTTATAATAATAAGGATATACATTTTGCTATAATAGGGTTAGTAATTGTTTCTATTTTAAAAGAGTAGAGGGAAACATGCTTCAGGAAGGTGAAATTAAGTAAATAAAATGAGAAAGGTTAAAGTATGAGAATCATCACATGGGGTGAAAGCAAGAGCTTGGCAGGAAAACCTCCTCAGCAGGAAGATTTGCTGTAACCTGAGTAATGTCTGAATCGAGCTAAAGCAAGATGACATCACGTAGGTGATGTGCTGCCTGGTCACCGAGACAGGCAAAGGAAGGGCGCAGAGCAAATGCTGCTGATACACCTGTAAGCCTCTCTGAAGGTGAAAGGGATGGGACCCACAGTATTCCAGTCTGGGGCAGACAAGTAAGTGTCTGTATGAATGTCTTAGCTTATACGTTTAACCCTAGTACTAATGATTTTTAAGTTTAATTTTTATTAAAATTATGTATAACAAAATCATACAAGGTACTTAACAAAAGGCAGTAGTCTCTTTCCCATCTTCCTTCCAGGCAGCTCTCAGCAAATCTTTCTTCATACCCCTTACAACTCACTTTCTTAGCTGATATCAACATTAGTTCCTGTTGCCATTTCTTATGTATATCTTATATGTTCCTATTGAGGAGGATGTTGATCCAGCTCTCCCCATTCCTAATCTGCCACGTCCTCCAATGCAGCTACATTAGTATTTTTCTTTATATCACTGTTCAGTTGTTGTTAAGTGAAATATTAACAGCTGAGCAATGGGATATAACAAAAACAAAAACAGATACAGCAGCACCAACCACATCAAATGTTTTTTTAGCATCGACTCTGTGCAAGATAATTTCACTTTTTTTCTGCATTCTTATTTTTGGAGTTCAAAATTTATTTCTATATCTGTTCTTAAATTATGTAACTACCAGAGGGCCAATGCATGGAATTTGTGCCAGAGTAGGCCCTCTTACCCCCGACTGCTGGCATTGGCTTCCCTCTGGCACTCGGGACCTGGGCTTCCCTCCGGCTGCTAGCAGGCACCTGGGACCCGGGCTTCCCTCTCAGCCCTGGCTTCTTCCAGAAGGTCCTCGGAAAGGACATCAGGTTTAATTAGCATATCATGCTTTTATTATTATAGATTTTAACATATCTATTACAATTAGCCTCCCAATTATGTCTCCTTTTAGTATTTATTTATTTATTTATTCATTTATTTACTTATTTATTTCAGTAAAGAAGTAAACTTTATTTATTTATTTACTAAATACCTGGTGCACAACATTTGGGCACTGGGTGAGGGTGGCTCCTCCAGCCCGGCCTGCTCTCTCTCACAGTCTGGGACCCCTCAGGGATGTGTGCCTTGGGGATCAGGCCTGAGCCAGCAGTCAGATATCCCTCTTGTAGTCCGGGAGGTTCCAGACCCCTTGCTCCTTACCACCCACCTGCAGCAGAAGCAGGAGAGTCTCCCGCCACCGCTGCTGCGCTCACCAGCTTGAACTGGCTGAGTGGTGCTCCCCCTGTGGGAGCACACTGACCACCAGGAACAGCTCCTGCACTGAGCATCTGCCCCCTGGTGGTCAGTGTGCATCATAGCAATCAGTCATTCCATCATTTGGTCGATTTGCATATTAGCCTTTTATGATTTAGAATCTTTTATTTTTTTAATCTTTACCAGAGAATATTTTTTCATTGATTTAAATATGTATATGTGTGTGTGTGTGTGTATAATTTATTTCAGAGAGCAAAGAAGAGGGAGAGAGAGATAGAACACCAATAATGAGAGAGAATCATTCATTGGCTGCCTCCTGTATGCTCCCTACTGGAGATCAAGCCCACAACCCAGGCATATGCTCTTGACTGGAATTGAACCCAGGACCCTTCAATTCACAGGCTGATGCTCTATCCAGTGAGCCAAACTAGTTAGGACTCCATTGATTTCTTAGAGAGAGTGGAAGAGAGAGGGAAAGACAGAGAGAAATATCAATGTAAGAGAAACACATTGATTGGTTGCCTCCTGCATGTGCCCTGACCAGGGCCTGCGGATGATCCTACAACTGAGGTGCATGCCCTTGACTGTAATTAAACCAGGAACCCTTCAGCCTACAGGCCAAAGCTCTATCCCCTGAGCCAATCCAGCTAGGGCAAGAAGTAAACTTTATTCATTGCAAAACAGCAGACTGGACCAGCACAGCCCAAAAAAAGAACATTGAGGAGCAAAGCTGAGTTTTTTAGCCAGAGATTGGCATGACCCAAGAGCTGACTCACATCTGTTACAAATGAACTCTTTTATACTGAATAAAATTTCATTTTAGTAATTTTTTTTAAATCTAGTATAACACTAATTTCATCTTATTCTTAAATATCCCTTCTGGAGTGTCTCCTCGATCAATTCCTATCTGGATGCTATCTGGTTCTGCCGGAGAGCATTTTACAGCCAGCTCCACACACCACCATCCTGTTGATTTCTTTGGTGTCTCTTCTCAGTGGCATCCTTCTTATGTCAGAGGTCCCCTCGTTTTCTTCTTCTTGGCTCAATTCCTCATTTTTCCAGAGGAGTGGCATGAATACTAGAGGTGATTTTCAATGGTAACCACTTCAGACAGCAGCACATTATGATAAGTAACATCATTAACCCCAGTGATGCTACCATAAATACAGAATGTGCAGTAAGCCATACTTGATTTACACAGCTGGAGAAACAAATCTCCAGATGAGATGAGCAAAAGTATGGAGTGAGTCATTTCAGTGGAGAGTTGTAAATTCTCATCGAAATTCCAGAACTAATATATTTAATAGACCTGGTAACCTTGAAGTAAGAGGATGTCAGGTATTCATGAGGAAAGATCCCATGATGAAACCACAATACGTGCTACAAATATACCTCCTGAAATTTTCTAAAAGATTCTGCCAAATTTACTCAGTCTGAATTGCCACTAGTTGGGCAAATAGCTGAAGGTGTTGTTGGGGATCAAATAAAAACTTCCATTTTGATCTACCACCTCCCTGTAGACCCAATTAGGACACCTGAGTTTAGCTCCCCAGTCCCAGAGTGTATGGGTTCTGGAAATAACTTAAGCAGTTGGCAGAATCCTTAGTAAGGGATCTAGAAGGTAGAGCCTATAGTTTATCCTCTCTAAGGAAAATCTAAATAAAAAGCAACACTGTATGATTAGAAAGGTCAAAAGAGATAGGTACCACCATCAAAGACTAAAGAGGCAAGAGTAATGATTTATCTCACAGCCCATGCTGCCTGCAGGAATACACTCAAAGGAATCAAGAGGCAGTGCTGTTTTGGATGTTTGGGTTTAGGGATTCAGGGTATGCTGGATCCTATGACATACTCTATAAAAATGTACCCCAAATCTGGCTTCCTCCTCCCTCATCAGTGCCATAGTCTGCATATAATACTCCCAAGACAACTGTGAATTCACTTGATATCAAGCTTTATCAATACGTAGGATAAAACTAGGTGTGTGTTTTTTTTAAATTTTGAGATGTATTAATCCTTTGATATTAAATGTTTAGCTATTCTTTAAAAATAATTTTACTCTCTGTAGCTTGAATCCAAATTATAGGTATTTTGGAGATTTTTAACTTGTCATTCTCTCTCTTTTAATTTTTTTATTGGTTTCAGAGAGAAAGGGAGAGGGAGAGAGAGATAGAAACATCAATGATGAAAAAGAATCATTGATAGGCTGCCTCTGAACACCCCACACTGGAGATCGAGCCCCCAACCAGGGTATATGGCCTGACTAGGAATTGAACCATGACCTGGTTCATAGATTGACACTGAACCCCCAAGCCACACTGGCCAGGCTCATTCTCTTTTCTTAAGATAGTCAGTGCTGCCTAGGAGGGAGGGGGGACAATGGGGAGATATGTATAAAAAATTAATAAAAAAATTAAAAAAAAAGATAGTCAGTGCCATAGAGGCAGCTACCTCAGCCCACAATCCTTGGCATCCCAATGCACTGTATGTTTTAGAAGTAGCAATGCAGCCTCTAAAGCCTCACTTTCATTTCAAGGAGGCAAAATAATCAACTGTTTTGTCAGCATGCCTCATAGGTCCCAGGTTATCTTTCCCCACTATTGGATTTTTACTGATTTCCAGTCAAATGAAGTATAGTAACTGTAATAAGTTGAATAGTATCCCCCTGAAATCCACATCCACCTGAACCCTCAGAATGTGATTTTATTTGGAAACTAGAGGCCCAGTGAACAAAATTCTTGTACCAGGGAGGAGGAGCCTTCAGCCTGGCCTATACCCTCTTGCAGACTAGTACCTCTCAGGGGATGTCTGCCTGCTGGCTTAAGCCTGATCCCAAGGCTCTCTCAGTCCAGGGCTCTTGCAGTCCAGGAGTCCTTGCTCCCTTACTACCTGTCTGCAGTGGAGGTGAGAGAGGCTCCTGCCACCGCCACAGTGCTTGCCAGCCGTGAGCCCAGAGTATGGCTGAGCAGCACGCCCCTTGTGGGAGCTCACTGCCCACTAAGGGGCAGCACCTATGTTGAGCATCTGTCCCCTGGTGGTCAGTGCGCATTATAGTGACAGATCATTCTGGTCGTTCTGTTGTAATTGTCGTTTTGGCTTTTATTATATAGATAAGGCCTTTGTAGATGTTATTTAGGTAAGGCCAGAGATTTATTCATACTGGGTTACATTGGGCCTTAGATCTAATGGTCATGTCCTTATAAGAGAGAAAAAAGGACACACAGAGACAGAGGCCAGGTGAAGATGGAGGCAGAGATGAAGTTATGCTGCCACAAGCTGGAGAACTACTAGGGGCCACTTTAAATTTCAGCTTCAATAAATGTAATTAAAAATAACTAAATGTCAGCTCATAATATTATTTCAGAGGAAATTTATTCATATTGATGAATCAAAAAAGAAAATGCTAAAAATGAACTTAAGAGATCACATAAAATGAAAGAAAGTTGAATAACTATGGCAATTTATTATTATCTAGGGAAGTCAGATTAATAGTTGTCACTGGAAGTATCCAAAAGAAACATTAACCAATTCAAATAAAAATCAATTTCTATAGTTTATGCTGTCACCACCATTGATGTTTGAACACAAATGACTGAATGACTTGTCTGTGTTTCTTTTGTAATGTGTGAAAATAAGTCCCCAGTGAAACATACCTACCATTTATCAAAGATTTAGGAATTGGAAGACACACAATATATCATGTTATTTTACTTCATAACTGTGCTGTAGAATAAAGTTCTGGTAAACTTTAGGGAAGGATGGGAATCTGGAAAAGTTTGGCAAACATTTCCAACATATGAGTTCACATAATATAAAATTAAAAGGACCCTTTTATACTATCTTTATTTGAAGATAACGTATGTTTCAACTTACATTTGTGTATTGCAGATTGTTTTGCTCTTCCTCCATTCTATCAATCTTCTAGTATGTCTTTCTAATGCAGAGATTGAAAAACTAAAAATTACATTTTCTATATTTCTTTGTAGCTAAGAATCTGGGTACTAATCGATTCCCACCAAAAATATCCAACTTAACCAGATGGGGAAAACCCAAGTGTGAATTGGGCCATTTTCTTGCCATTTTGATTCTATTCTTACAGCAAGGTCAAAGAAGATAGAAAGTTTTCCTGCATCAGCAGTCCAGTTTCTCTTCTCCAGGGTTCTGGTTATAAAAAGGCTATTATCATATTCCAGAATGCAGGCACCAGTTTTGTGTATATCCCATTCATGGTAACAATAAGTTCCTGATATCTGGAGTACAACCATGGTAGTATGATCTGCATCTCAATAGTTTTAGTGATGCCTTAAATGGTAGAAGCTCTCTTGGAAGGCAGGTTCTTAGGATTTGGGAGTCATTACTGAAGTCCTGAGAATATTGTGGGCACTTATATTCCTCTATGAAATTCCTTTTTAAATAAATGCAGGGAGTGCTTTAGTGTTTTCTATTTCCTACCTAGAACCTTGACTCGTAAAGTATATTTTTAAAAATATATTTTTATTGATTTCAGAGAGAAAAGGAGAAGGAGAAAGAGCTAGAAACACCAGTGATGAGAGAGAACCAATGATTGGCTGGCACTCTCATTCCCAGAAGAGTTTGGCTTTAGCAGAACCATGACTTTCTTACAATTGCAAGAATGGAATGAATGTAGAAGAGAATGAACACTGAAAGTCTCAGGTAGTAAGTTGAAAGGAATCACTGTTTTCTCTGTCACATTTGACCCTTATGCCCCAAAGCTAAACTTTCATGATGCATTCAGATCCCTGCTGCTATTACATCTTCATGTGCAATCTGAACATTAACAAATCTAATATATAAAGGATGGCTTAAAATTTCCAAAGAGATATGGAAATCAGAGATGGAAAACTATGGTTAACAATCTATTTTTATAAATAGATTGCATAAGCCTAGATGATGGCTCAGTGGTTGAGTGTCAACCCAAGAACCAAAGGTCACAGTTTGATTCCTAGTAAGGACACAGACAGGGTTGTAAGCCTGAACCCCAGTAGGGAGACAACCAATCAATTGTTTTCTTTCATTGATGTTTCTATTTCTTTCTCCCTCTCTGAGATCAATAAAATTATATTTTAAAAAGTAATAATTAGACTTCATCATATCCATTATGAAATGCTTTATTTACTTTCTTTTGCTCCAGGGAATATCTATTTCTCAAAAATGATTAGATTTCACTTGATGACAAAGGAAAACACTGTAATTGCTTTCCTTTATAATTGTGTTGTGTTCACCAGTGATAATGTTTATGGAGGTGGTAGTGAATTACTTAAACAAAATATCTACCCAATAATCAGGAGTTCATATTTTACAATTATTACTAAGTTCTTCAATAATAAATGGTGGCCAAAAGGCATTTGGAGCCATAAAAAAATGTGCCATTTTAATGAAATTAACTCTCTGGCTTGCCAGGGCATTATACACAATGACACGTTGCTTGAAGGAAGTCCATTTTGCTAGGAATCAACAAACACTGGTGGGAAATAAATTTCTGTTTCAGTTTTCAACTGCAGTTGTGTACACTATTGCACCTACAGGCGAAAAACAAATGAGGTAAATGAAGTTGTATATACATTCCATGATTTTCCAGCAGTGTTATAATTAAAACTATAAAACATTGCCTTTAGCAAACAGCTTTTGTGGGAATTCTTCCACACAACCTTATGCATGGCAGACACATTTTGTTTGTCTTCATTTCCTCTGATACTGACTGCAACTGTCTGCTGAAAAAAGGCAAAAATGCAATTTTTATATGAAACTGATTGCAAGAAAGACAAATACTTTCAGGATGAGCTCACCCTGATTAGCTTCTGAAAAAATAAAGACACTCCAAGGATACAAAAGCAAAGTTTCCTTCATATACTGGAGAAAAAAACATCCCCATGTTTTGAATGGAATCACTGAGGGTCTGTTGGTCACTAGTCAGTCTGAGAATACCATACATAATATAGGAGATTGAAAAAATTCTAAGATATGTAGGTGGGTTTAGTTTAATCTCTGCATTGTCAATCTCTGTATAAATATTTTATGCCTTATTATTGATGTGACTGCATATATCTCAACTTTTACTAAAATACAAAATGCACCCACCTCTTACTCTGACATCCAACCCTTGATGTGATAGTGGAAGCCAGCTTCCCAAAGCTCATGAATATATTTCCTACGAGATCCAAGTCTCCTCTTACTTTGCAAGGACACTGCTCCTTCTCAGTCTCTTCCATTGGCTCTTTCCCTTCTTTCTGACATTTCACTCAGAATTTCCCAGGGCTCATTCTTTCTACTTCTTTGCTTCTTCACATACTTTAGGTAATTTTGTCCAGGCCCGTGGCTTTTCTGTAGCCTTATGATCACCAACCCCAGAGTCTCTCCCTTGGTTCTAGACTCTTCTATTTGTTTGCCTAGTTATCATGTGTGTAAAGAATTCCTAGTCTGTATCTCCAGACTCACCCCCTTTCCCCTGAGTGTTTGTCATCACTTTTCCCTAGTAGCTCAGGACAAAAGTCTAAGGTCACATTTTTTTTTTCTTTCTTTTACTTTACTTTATTTTAAAATCCAAATAGAAGCCATCAACAAGTTCTGCTAAGAACTCTGAACTACATCCAGGATCTAATAACTTCTAATTGCCTCCATCACTGCTACTCTGTTCAAGTTGCCATCAGGTCTATGGTGATCAGGTGACCACAGCAGTGTCTCCTGCCCAACCTCATTCCTTCCACTCACTGTCCCACCCTTCCCCCAATCCTCATCCTCATGTCTGTTCCCCCAAAAGTTTTAAAATGTTTACAAAACCACATTAAACCAAAATCCTTACAATGATTGAATAATCAAAAGCCTTTTTCATGGCCCTACAAGACCCTCTATTATGTGAACTATGACTACCTGAGTGACCTCATCTTCTTTGAATTCCCCCAGCTCATCCAAGCCCAGCCTTTCTTAATGGCTGTTTCTTGAGCAGGAAGCTTTCTTCGCGGTCTTTACAACTGCTCTCTTCCTCGAAGAGACTATGCCTGATTATTCAATCTTATTTGTGGAGTCTAAGGAACAAAATGAATTGACCAACAAAATAAGACCCAAAACATGGAGTCTTGGAACAAACTGAAATACCTCAATGTGGGGGTGGTGGGAAAAGAAGCTCATGAACATGGGCAATAGGGTAGTGAAGACCTAGGGGGTTGGCAGGGGCTGGGAAGAGAGGAATAAAAGAAGGAGGGACCATGGGAGACTTCTGTAACACTATCAATGATAAAACTACATTGAAATAAACAAATAAATAAGTAAATAAATAAATAAATGGTATAGGGAACTCTATTCTTACTGGGCTTTATCTTTGTATCTCTTAGAAATTCCTCTTCCAAAGGAATGTTCTATTATACATTTAGTGTATTTGCTTAATTATTTCTCTCCCTCAATAATATATAAGTTCCATAAGTGCATATACTTTATTTTGTTTGCCACTGTATCTTCATACCTAGATAACAGCCTGACATATAAGAGGTTCTCAAACATTATTTACTAAATAAACATACAATTTTCTTTTTGTCTCTTCTCTAAACATCAACACACAATTTAGCCTCCTCTTGAAGAAAGCATCATTATTAATCTTTATTTGATTACTCTGAGCCACTCATTACTAAGCCCCACACAGACATATCACTTGACCTTCATTCTTCTTTTGGTTGTCTTCGGTGCACTAAATACTTAAACACTGATTATAATTTTGAGAAAAAAATTGTTTTTAGTCTGAGACTGCAAATTCTGTTTGAATTACAGATTGGTGCCAGCAGGTAAAAGCAAAAATAATTTTAATGAGGGTAACAGTTCCACAAAGAAAGCATAGCTTTAATTATAATGATTTTGTTTCAAAATGATTTTCCTATATTGTTTCTCTTTCCTCTTTGTGCTGAACATACGCTATGCTATGTTTGTCTTCACTGTAGTTATTGAGTGCAGTAAATAAAGGGAAAATCTTTTTTTATAGTTAGTGTTTTAAAATTAATATGTTGTTTTTACTTGTTTTTGTGTCACTGTTATAATGCTTAGAGTTTGGTACCTACACAAATACCAAAATAAAGATGATGTGTTTATTCAAGTTTCTAGTCCTCAGAACTAAGAACAGTGCATTTGACTTTGCTCAGTTAATATTTTTAAATGGACATTTGAGTTGTTCATAATTTGATGGACTCTTTATCATCATTAAATATTACAATTCCATTGTATTTATGACACATGCTGTTTACTTAAGGTTTACTTCTTTTTAAAAATATATATTTTATTGATTTTTTACAGAGAGGAAAAGAGAGGGATAGAGAGTTAGAAAAATCGATGGGAGAGAAACATCGATTAGCTGCCTCTGGCACACCCTCCTACTAGGATGTGCCTGCAGCCAAGGTACATGCCCCTGACCAGAATCAAACCTGGGACCTTTCAGTCTGCAGGCTGATGCTCTATCCACTGAGCCAAACCAGTCAGGGCAAGATTTACTTCTTAATACTAGCTTTCTATTGGCTAATCATTTTCATAATAATATGGATTAATGCTCAAAGGACATTGGACATTTGTTTTCTCTTTAAACAGTTTAATTCTATCATGTCTTCTTGCCAAGGAGCTGTCAAATATCTAGAAAATTAGCATCTTTTTATTACCTAAAAGTAATTTCTATCACTTCTATAGTGTTTTTTGTTTACAAATAATAGTCACAAACATTATTTAACTTGTTCCTTACAGTATCACTTTGGGTTTGGTGCTGTTATCTCCAAAGGACCTCTGAAAAAACAGTGATAAACTAAGCAACTTTTCCAGGTAATACAGCTAAGGAGCGCAGAATCAAAAGTTTAAGTTCAGTTCACGTGATTTCATATCCCAAACTACCTTTTGGTAAACAGTTTAGGAGAAACAATATTAATCTCTTTTCTCCCTTCATGGTTGTATTTCTTCTCTAGCCAGATTATAATGAGTTATTAATCTTTAAAATGAATTTTTAAGAATTCTCAGTATGATTAAAAGTGAGCTCTCCATCAAATCCTTGTTCATGGGAGTGTATAGTTGGAAAATAGTGCCTCGGAGAATTAATAGTTTTCTCTGCAGAAATCTCTAAGTAGAAGTGTGAGTGAAACACCCAATATTTAGATTTGCATCTAATTATAAACTTTCCTGGCAGATGCTTAACTGTGTTTACCCTTATACTCTATCGAGCATCTAATATTCCTATTCATCATTTATTCTAAGTTATGTTGGCTATGGTAATTGATCCACCGATAAATCAGAAGCAAAGAAGAAGTAAAATTATTAAAACTATCCACAGACATGAATGTAAACTACAATTCATATATTTTTTAAATGGCAGAGATGAATTACAAAGCATAGTTTCTCCCATCAGGCAGCAACATGTGAGATCAGGTTCCTTGACATGTCTGAACTTTCATCAGAGGAAATAATTAGAAATTGCTCAGTGTAATATCTTATTTCAAGCAATGTGGAGTGTGCCATATATCAACAGAAACAGACCAAGAGAAAGGCAATGAAGATAAATTATGTTCATAAAATGTTCATAATATTAGTAAAGGAGTAATGATTCTTTTAAGTACAGATGTAAATGCAAAGTTCTAATTATGGCTTAACTTTTTCACACATTGCAAGGTGCTGAGCCTCTATAATCTCTAAATAGTTTTCCATGAAATGCTTCAATACACTAATTGGAAGGTTGGAAGTGTAACTGGACAACCAAGGGGTCCAGGATGCCTGTCACCACTTGAGCCAATTAAACAGAAACAGGGTTGGATCATATGTGAGCATTTATTCCAATGGTGGCAGCAGTATGGGAGAGCAGTAGGCCAAACACAAAAATCTGCTCTGCCTCTCCCTATAATCCAGCTGCTTTTATTGGGTAGGACAAAGATTACATGGGAATGTAGAAATTGCAGGCATGAGGAAATAGGCAAGGGGGGTTGGGGTGAGATTCCATTATTTATGCAATAAGGTTGTTAATCTTTCTGTGATAATAGGCAATTCTTGAATGAGAATGAACAGCATTCCAAGGTTTACTGCCAGGTCCAAGATTGACTCCCAGATCCTAGGGGTATACAACTCCCCAAAGGTTTTTAAGACACTAGGTTCTTAAAGCATTGCAGGTTTACAGATATACTCTTAAAGGCCAGGGGAGACTTCTCCATAAATCCACACTATTGGTTCTCAGTGCTTTGCTGGAACAACTGAATAACAGGACATACCTGTTATATGTCGTTCCAGGTGTCTTTCTCATGATGGTGTGCTCCAAAGAGCTCTTTGATGAGTGGTAGGATAGATACCAGATAAGAGCACAGCCTAAACTCTGCATAACAAATGAGAATATTACCAGTGGGTGTGAAAGGAAGTTCTGAGATAAACAACAGCAGGGGATTGAGAAAAGAGACATTGAGCGAGATTGTATATGTGATAATACTCCTCCTTCAAATTGCTCTCTGTCATACCATAGGCCATGGCCAAGGCTGTAGCACTGAAACTGCAAATAGATCTAATGTTCCAGTAAGAATTAGAGTAAAGAAATGTGCAACTGATTAGACAAGAATTTTCTCCTATGGTAACAGCATGAGCCTTTTAATGCTGACATGCTCCAGCACCTCAATTTGAAGCAACATAAAATTTCTGGGGTTTTCTGACCTGGCCAATTTCTTCTTCCATGCCACATACCGAGACCATCCAACTACTGGTGTGCATCCTTGAGGAACAAAGACATTTGGAGACTGTGTGCACTCTCTCTGTGTTCTTAAGTGTAGGCACTTGAACTGAAGGTAATGAGTCTAATCTAAGTCATTTCTCTCCATGATCCTAAAACCTGTTCCTGCCATCAAGTCCTGGCCTACTTTACTCTTGGATTGGAAATTCCCTAGAAAAAAAAAATATAAAAATGTGTGTCTCAGTTTTGGTAGGTAGATAAAAAGAAAGGATACAGCTGATAACAGCAAAAGTCTCAAGTGGAGCTACAAATAAGGTGAGTAAAGCACATCAATAATATTTCCAAAGTTCATTGTTAAAAACTCTAAAAATAGAATTATGGGGGAGGCAGTGGGGAGAGCCTGGTTTACAAAACTGCCATAAAACTATAATAAAACAAGGAAAGGAGGGCGGGGAAAGGAGAATAAGGGATTGAGAAATCACTGGTGCTTTAAATTTTTAGATTTCATTGTAATCCATATCACACTTGCTGTAAATTGCATCACCTACAGCCTGATGATTTCCACATTGTATTTCCATCTAAAATCCTTCTCTTCAATTCTAGACCCATATAATCAGCTTCCTGCTCTCTATCTCCCCTGGCATGTCTTTGTGGGACCTCACACTTTAGATTTCAAAACTAAATTCTGGATATGTCTCCCCAAACCTTCTGCTCTATATTGCCAATGAAGAATGCACCACTGCAATGCAAAAATAATGCAAGGTAAATCATTGTGTTGACATGGGAAGATATTGCATGCTTTCCTTTCCTTCCCTTCCTTTTTTCTCTTTTTATTTTCCTTTTTTTCACTATTTTTATATGTCATTGAAAAATAGTTTATCCTATATATAGACTCTCCTAAAATATCAAGTGATTCCAGTGGCATGTAAACTCTCTGAGGCAAGGAAATTGGTAAGATTTGTTCAGTGACTTAGAATAGTGACTGAGTGCTCCATCAGTATTTAATGAATGCTGATTGTTAGTTGAATCCACATAGTTTTTATAAATATATTTACAAATTGCATTCTTTTGTCATTGACATGTTGCTTGAGGACTGATGAATATGTAGAATTTTATAAGATTGCTTAAGTTTGGTATATTACCATTGAAAAACATTTAAATTACAAAGCAGTGTTATGAATGGAAATTTTACATATTTTGATTAATGTAAATTTCTGAATTTGTCATCTTCTTAATTAAGGTATTATTCAAAACCATAACAATATGCTTTCTGAGAGAAAAGGTAGCATAGAAAATAGGTTGAAAGGAATATTATAGGTTTTAAGATAAGAACATTGATAACTTTTAGAAATGCCTTTTATTTATATACTAGAGGCTCAGTTCATGGAATTCGTGTACTGATAGGTCATTAGTGGGTGCTGGCTGGGTACCCCTCCTTCCCCCTGGTGGCTACCATGGGCCGGGCCCTCTCCTTTCCCCCGGCCGCCTGCTGCCAACACTGGCTGGGGACTCCCTCTCTTCTCCATGTTGACTGCTCCTCCTGGTCGAACTCCTGGACAACTCCTGGTTGAGGGGACAATGTGCATACTATGCTTTTATTATATAGGATTTTAAAGTCACTAGCAGAACAAATGAGTAAATGTTGATTCAGTTTCTCATCACTTCCTATCTTTTTTTTTCAAAAGAAGACAAAAAAAGTATTTTAAATATCAAGAGCCCTGAATGCTGAGGATTTTTATAAAAGTTAGTAGCTAATCTAGTAAAGGGAAGTTGCAGGAGGTTTGCCCATGGTGAGCGATGATCTTAGGGTAAGAATCAGTTGGGATGTTAGGTTGGTCTTTGGTTCCTAATTTAATCAGATTTGCAAAGTCCCTTTTGCCATATAACAATATATTTACAGGTTTCAGAGCTTAGGGCATTGTTGGAGGAGGGAGTAGATATTAGTCCACACAGCACAGATACATAAAAAGTGCAAATCTAATTCAGCCTAGAGCAGGAGGATACATTTTATGTAAATCCAGTAAAAATCTCAGGGAATGATATTCAATTTCATCTTCTCATTCATCTTTTCATTTATTTCTTTATCAGTAAAATCATTAAATCATAACTTGCAAAGAAGGGAGAATATACCTGGAAATATAAAGGGCACGAGAAAAGGAGACACTGTGGCAGGAATAGGAAGTAGATGGTTGAATGGGTTGTGCACTTGTGTTGTGCTGAGTGTGTATTATGTGCCTGCTGTCTTTCAGGAACAGTCTCTTTGAGGTTTACAGAGGTTTATCAGGAGTAGAGCATGCGAACTCTAAAGAAAGATAAAATTCTGCTATTGTGGAACATAATTATTCTTAGTATTACTTTTATTTATGTACAAAGTTATAAAAATATAAGGAAATATGTCAAAGTAATCTCCCTCTTCCAAATATGAATTAGAAAAAAAGTAAACAAATGAGAAAGTTTCCAAAAGAACTTCTAGCAAAAGCATTAGATAAGACATTTCTGAGAAACCTGGAGTAGGATTTGCTGATTCAATTTGATACGCATAGGAGTTGTATTTTTATATATAACTTAACCTAATGTACGAGAAGCTTAGAACCAAGTATGACTGATTTGGAAATAACAATTACTTTTATAACAATTCATTTGAAGGTATTTGTGGACCAAATTATTTTATTTATAAAATCACTATAACACCTCAACATTTAGAATGAATAATTTCCAATAATTATTCTATTAGTTGGCAAATATGTGAGTGTGAACAGTTTGCTAAGGAAAATAATATTCAGCAATCATTTTTACTGTTCTAGAACCTTGCAAACAAAATAAATATAGAATGTCTTTAAATAAGTTTATTAAGAACTCAATTATTGAAATGATTTGTTTTTACCAACACTAATAGAAAATAATACAAAAAATTACATTTTTCTCTATTCAAAATATTAAGTAGTGCCCGGCCAGTGTTGCTCAGTAGTTGAGCTTCAACCCAAGAAGCTGGAGGTCACAGTCCACATGCCTGGTTTGCAGGCTTGATCCCCAAGTGTGGTGCATGCAGGAGGCAGCTGATCAATGATTCTTTATGTTTCATCATTGATGTTTTTATCTTTCTCCCTTCCTCTCTGAACTCAATGAAAATACAGTGGTACCTCGAGATACAAGTTTAATTTGTTCTGTCCTCTTGAGGCGTGGGAAATGATGAGACACTCGAGTCGCCGTAAACTGGTGGGTCGTGTGCAGCTGGCCGATCCGGGCGATGACTCCTCTCTCAACTGTTGCTCATCTTTCAAAGCAAACATTGCTCGTATCTCAAAAATCTCGTAGGTGAGGGCACTCGTATCTCGAGGTACCACAGTATATATAAAATAATAAGTAGTTTTATTGGGAATATTTCCCTCATGTTTGTAAGTAAATATGTATTACTATAGACATGAGTCATAGGGCTAGACTATAACACATGTGCTTGTAACAGGAACAGAGGAAGAAGTCAGAAATTACTTGTAATTTCACTTTGAAAATGTACATGCAGAAAACTTGTTACTTGTACTCCTTAGTCATTTCTAGACCTTGTTTATACTGCAAACAGCCAAATAAGTGCAGACAATTCTTTTTGGACTCCTCCTCAAAACAGAGACAACCTATAAATTAGTTATGTTATGTATAGTGATTGCAGAATCAAAAATGTTTAAACTAAAACTCTTCTGCAACATTAACTTAATAATGCCAAATTTGGGTCATTTACTGAGGTATTCAAATATGATACTTGATAATTGCATCCAAAACTACTATTGGTGTAGGAGTTAATGAGTCTATATTTGCCACTGCTGGGAAATTTTTCACAGACTTGGTAAACAGTTGTGGGTGTTAATATTTTCCTTTGGTTACATAAAGCTACTTAAAAATATTGTCTTTGACACATATCATTGCATTCTCATTTTATTTTATTTCCTAGTAATTAGGACTATGTTACCAGTTTATCTAAAAAATCTTTATTATTGTGTTTCCCTTTGTATTGTGCTGCATTATATTGTTGTCTTGCATTATTTTTTCCTTTTTCCCTGGTCTTTACTCTTACTTCTCTCTTCAATAACACCCACTTTAATATGCATTTTACATACAAAGAGAATATCTTCTCAATTCTATATGTAACCTTATAAAATGCATCATTTTCTTTGTGCTTTTGGCTTTTCTACTACTTGAATTTATTTAAGAATAGTAATCTGTTCAAGATTTTGACTTTTTTTTCAAATTTGGAATTTTATAGTAATTCTGATAGTTTTAAAATCCAGTGGTATATAATACTAACATGCTATTTCTTAGTTATTTTAATACTAATTATATTATTTTCTTTCTTCCCTTTATTGATTAAAGTATTACATATGTGTTCTTATCACCCCATTGCCCCCATCCCCCAACTCATGCCCTCACCCCCCTGGTTTCTGAGTCCATTGGTTATGCTTATATGCATGCATACAAGTACTTTGGTTGAACTCTCCCCCTTATCCCACCTTTCCCTACCTTTCATTATATTTTAAAACGTTTTTATTTATTTAGAAAGAGAGGAAGGGAGAGGGTTAGAGATATAGAAACACTGATGAGAGAGAAACATTGATTTGCTGCTTCCCTCTTCCCCTAATCAGAGACAGCCTGCAACCTGGGCATGTGCCCTAATCAGGAATCAAACTGGTGACCTCTTAGTTCATGAGTTGATATTGAACACTGAGCCATACCAGCTAGGCTTATTTTCATTTTTTTTAACCTTTCCTCTGCTTATTTTTATTCTGTCCTAGAAAATTTTCTGTTATTGATTTTTCCAAAGATTTTGCTTTTTAAATCCTCTTCTAAATATAGGTGTAATTAATTTCTGTTCATATTTGTAATTTCCTTCCTTTTTTTTACTCCTCTGGTTTTCTTTGTTGCTCTCTCTCTCTCTGTTTTCTTGAATTGAATATTCACTTATTTTCAGTTATTTTAATTTTTTTCTGATAAATGAGCTTAAAGCTGTAAACATACATTTAAGGATTACTTCAGCTATATTTTATGCATTTAATTTGAGTATTTTCCTTTTAATACATTTCTGAATATGGTATAATTTTCACTTTGATTTTTTATCCAATATTGTTTACTTATTGATTAGTTTGCAAAGCATGTAGTTATTATTTTAGCTATTATTTTTTATTTCAAGTATGCATAGAGTTAGAATACAAAGTCTGTGTTCTGTTAAAATTTAAAATTCATGAAGGCTATTTTTTAGACTAAATTATCACTGATTTTTTTTATGTTTTATATATATACTTGAAGTTCTCTGATAATTAAGTGTAAAGTTTATATTATATATTCACACATAAAATATATACATGTGTATAATTTTATTAATTGTGATTTTTAAAGAATGACATAATTTTATTTAATACTTTTCTTCATAATCTTTCAGCTCTTGAGAGAAATGTACTTAAAAACCTAAATATATATGTTGATTTATTTATTTCTCCCTATATTTTTTAAGTTATTGTTTGATTCTTTTGAAGCTCTATTATTATGTATATATCATGATGATCACTACATTTTATTAAGCTTGACATTATTTTACTAGCATAATACTTCGCCTTAATTTTTATATGATGACATATGGAAGTTTTACTTGCTCTTTTTTTGTAATTCAAAATAGCCTAGTATATTTTTTTCTGTTCCTTTAATCTTTTTTTCATCATTTTATATGTCTTTTATAATGTATAATGCTGGAATTGTTTTTAATGTTTATTCTAATTTGAGAATCTGTATTTTGATAAGTGAATTTAATCCATTTTTGTATTTTTAAGTACATTATATTAAATATTTCTTCTGTCTTATTTCATTTCAATTTACTATATTTTTAAAACCCTTATTAAGTACTATCTTTTCTTCCACTGATTAGGTTAAAATATCCCTCTTCTGTTTTAAAGATAATAAAATCAAATTAAGATGTTTGTGTAGTTATCTGTCACTTACTAAGACACACAGTCATGTTCACATTACCTTTCATGTTTCTTAACATTATCAATATTTTGACCTTCAGACAAAACAAAAATACATATTTATAATACTCTCTTTTGGTCTCTTGCCCTGGGCCATGTTTTCTTTGGTAGTATTTCCAGAGTCAGGCTAAATAATAGAACCAGAAACTATGCCAGTTTGTTATCTTCCCAGCACTGGAAATCTATAAGGTTTCTCTTAACCAAGTCATTTGGGATATATTAAAGTCTCTAAACAAACAAACAAAAAACAAACAAACCAATAAGTAAGTTATATAATGTCTCTTTGAAATTCATAATTAGAGCAATACCTTGGATTTTAGAAACAAATATCCTATTTAGTAAAAGCCTAATATGCTAAGTGTCCCATCGTCCAATCATCTGTTCAACCAATCAAAGTGTAATATGCTAATGATATGCTAAGGCAATTCAACCACTCCCTATGACGTGTACTGATCACTAAGGGGCAGACACTTGACTGGTCAACCAGTCTCTATGATGTGCACTGACCACCTGGGGGCAGACATTCCAAGCAGTAAATTAGCTTGCTGCTGGGTTCTGGCTGATCTGGACTGAGTGAGATGGGGCAGACATGCCTGGAGTCCTCCCATAGTTCCTTTCCTGCTGGCCAACCTCCTGTGTCCCTCTCTGGTCCTGATCTTGCACTGGTGGGGTCCCGAGGCCTGGCCCTCTTGCAATCTGGGACCCCCTCAGGGTATGTCAGAGAACCAGTTTCAGACTGATCTCACTCAACACAGGAGCTGCCTCCTGGTGGTCAGTGCACTCACACAGGGAGAGCACCACTCTGCTAAAAGCCAGGCTCATGGCGGGGTAGCACAGTGGTGGTGGCAGAAGCCCCTCCTGCCTCCACAGCAGCCCTAAGGATGTCAGTCAGAAATCCCCTGATGACTCCCGGTCGGCATGAGGGTGCAGGCCAAGCTGAGGGACCGCCCTCCTCCCAGTGCACAGATTTCATGCACTGAGCCTCTAGCAGAGATATATTTTCCAGAATATGCAAATAAGATCTCATATGTACTATTAGTGGAAAAAAGCTAGATCCTTAGAATTTGATTCACAAATTTATTTTAATTATATTTTCAGTTAAATATTTTATGTTATCTTTAACCAATTACATGTAAAGAAAATGAAAACTGGGACAAAAATGAGACACAGTCCTAGGAAATCCATAACTTAACTGGACATACATAAAACATCCAGAGATACAAATCTATATATGTGTAGAAAGAAGGCAAACTTTACCTACCATTCAATGGAGAAGGCTATTTCTGTGACATAGTGAAATCATTATCCTACCACTCTTGTACCCACCACTGATCTTTTCATGCAACACGAATCTTCATAATTATGAGAACTACTTATATTATACAAATGCAGAATAAAGTTATTAACAATTAGACTGTTCAGACAATCTATCAACTAGAATTTTAAAAAGGATATCTCTAAATTGTTGTTAATAGTCCATAAAAGTAGTGATTTATCATCTTGATTGTATAAAATACCCTGTCCTGTGCTTTGTAAACAAGAAAAAATATGTTCATCTAGCTTCCTTTCATTAATTGTTTTGTAGTGCATTAATTATTTTTATTGCATGTAATTAATTTCTGTCTGACCAATATTACTTCCTTTCCCTAATCTTTCTCCCTCTCCCTTCACTACTCCTTTCTTTTCCAGCTTCTCCAGAAGAAACAAATACACAATCCACTCTGGCCACAGTTGACTGGGGCTAGGTGTATGGTTATCAAGAACCAATCACCGTTCTTCTCTGGGATTGAAAACCTGGGACCAGGTAAAGAAATGAGCCTTTTGGTGGCAGAAACGATAGTAAATAAGGTTCTCAAACTGTCTGTGTCCATGTTCCCCACTATGTAGAGAACAAAACTGGTTGGCTCCTGGTTTTCATTATTTTCATTGTCTCTTTAAAGCAATAAATTTTTATCCCCCTAAGCTAGATTGAGTTCAGTTTTTCTTAGTTGCAATCAACACTTTCCTGCCTAATATATGCTTACTCTTCATGGAGCAGAAATTTCAAACATCTAATTATGCAACATGTCATACAAGAAATAGATAACATGTAATTATGAAACATTTTACACAAGAAACAGATGGTTAGCTAAGGAAAATCAGGAGGTAGAGTCTTTCTTGTTAGATAACTCGAATGATAGCCTAAATAAATGGTCATTTCTTTTATATAAGTGATCATTAATCTATAGGTATAAAACAAATCCCACAAGGAAAGTAGGAAGTCAAAAACATGCTTTCAAATGAAGTACAGTAATAGGCATGCAAATACTGCACTGTGTGTGTATAATGTACTTGAGAGGCTGATAATCCTCAAAATAACAATTGTTCAAAATCCACATTCTCATTTAGAATAATGAATCTAATCTAGCTTTCCATTTAATGGAGAGAAATTTGGGCATGTTACCCTTTCTGTGCTTTATTATGGCAACAATTTGAGCACCTTTTTAGAATGGCTGTGAGACTTAAATGACTAGGTAAGTAGATAGATAAATAGGTAGATATGTGGATATGATTATAGATATGTATCAATTAGAATGACTTGATAGAGAAAGTGTATACAATATTATTTATTATTTTTGATAACTGCTAAATGCTGGTTTCTATATTTTCCTTTTATAACAGGAGCTATTTAAATAGCGAATAATTCCCATTCTCTTTTCCTAAGCACACTTAAAATTCCTATAATAGTTATTTCCAGACGTGCACCCTATCACAAATATCTGAGTTTAAACTTTTTCACAAAACAACAGAATAACATTGGCAATAATCACCAATTTTTTTTTCCTGTGAAGTTTTCTCCAAGATATTTGTTAATGTTATTTGTAACTTGAGATTTTGTCAGGATGTTTTCTTGTATCAACATTTCAGTGGCTTATAGATTTATCCTTCTAAAATGTGATTTATAATATATATACTTCACTTTGTAAAATTGTAAAAGACAGGCTCCATATGTTTAGTTTTCAGTATATGATTCCAGTACAAAAAGAATTGATGAATATTTAAAACTGAACTGAAGAATGATAACAAGTTAGTGTAGTGTCCACATTTCTTAAACCAAATTGAAAATAAATAAATAGATGGGCAAATTCATTTAATATTAAATTCATGCAAGGGGTTCAGCCCTCACCCAGCGGTCTGGTCTAATTAGTACATTATACTTTTATTTTTATAGATGTTATTTAAGGTTAATATATTTTAAATGCTCTAAACTTAAATAACTTTATAACAATTTTAGAGAGTCATTCTAGGACATTCATTAGTATAAATACGTTTATATAACTTTTTTATCTAATAAAATGCCCTTACAATCATACAGAATTGTATTAATTATACAAGGGTTGAAATATAATAGGAATGCTTATCTGTGCACATGTATTTGAATGCATATATCCAAAGTGCAATTTTATGTCATGCCATATGCACATTTATACATTAAGGACAAGCATTTCTGTGAACTCATTTTAGGAAGTTCAGTACAAATATGGCTAAATTAACGAAAGCATTATTTTTTTTCCAATGGTAGAAAACTAAATAGAAAAAAAAACCTTGTGAAAAACAATCTTTGGGGGAGGAAAAGGGAGTAGAATCAAGGGTAATTCAACAAATCTATAAATAATATGTTATGATTAATGCTACCATGTTTAGAGACGGATAGAAAAACTGGAGCCTTGGTTATCTGAATATTGAATGATATGAGTATGTCATTTTAAATATAAGACTTACAGTGAATTTTGAACATGAAAATATGTGACTAGAGAAAATTTCATAAAAAGACTGAACAGCCCCATTTGAGACATGAGGTCTGTTTGCAGCCCAGTCAAATATGCACATTTTCTCACTTCATTTTCTTGGAGTCAAAACCTCAAAGAACCTTAGATCCTTTTTTTTATAACTAAGTATTTGTCAAGTCTCCTTCCTGTTAACCTCATGTTCCTAGTTTGTTTCCTTTAAAGTTTTGAAAAAAGGTTTGCTGTATATAATCTGATTATTTTAACTTGAGGTGATATTATCAAGAGAGGAGAACTGAACATTTATTTCTTTCCCTTTTAAAAATCATATCATCTTTAATAAGTTGTAAAACACTTAATTTATAATATTCTTTCCCAGTTAGATTTTTTGAATTTTCCCAATGTGCTTGACATATCTGTAACAGCCCATGTAGTAAGAAAGCGGAAGTGGGTCCTCAGACCTGCATTAAATGTCAATCTAATATACAGGCTGGGAACGAGAACATTTGATGTGTGTTGGGCAATGAGAATAAGCCCAAATACTAAATTATGTATTTGATGCTGCTGTGCCATAGAGTCCAAACTATCTAGCATGCTTATAAATTTTAAATTCCACTTGAAGGAAAGAAGCGCTCCTAATAACTGGCTTCACAGTGAAATTAAGCTTTAGAAACATGATTTCAAGATGCAACTAACTTTTGACTCGACCCAAGAGGATAATCTTTCTATTTCCTGGGATAAATATTTCTTGAGTATTAAAGATTTAGAGTACTGTATTTCCCCGTGACACGAAAGGCTAGAAAACTGCTAGCCATTCTAGAATATTTTCATAAGAGTGTCTATTCCTTTTTTCAGCATTAAATTAGAAATTGACATGGGCATTTGGGGCATTTAAAATGTAACTGGCAAAGATATGGAGCTAGTGAAGAAACATACACAGGAACAAATAGCTGAAAGGGAGAGAAGATATGACATCAAGATATCTTAGATCAGAGTCTCCTTCTAACGTAAATTTTTAATTAGAAATATGGGGCAGAGGAGAGCTATAAGGGTGAAGAAGGTGACTGTTTAATTTGTGCATCCATAACAGTCACACTGAAATCTCCTCAAAATGAATTATTATCAGTCCAACTCCAGTATAAAAACAGACTAGATATCAAAGTTCCTTTTTTCGTATGTTTGAGTGTCTTAAAATGCAAATTTCATTTTCCTATGAAAACATAGTAATGGCATTCTAACGTTAAAAGTGACAATCAGTTTTCTAAGCCAGACAACATAATATCATTTAATCTGCTTTATAGTTTAACAGTGGGACTAAAAAAAGACTACCAATTCTGAACCTAGTTAAAATTTATAAAGTTAATTCTATGCAAAATGTTAACCTGATCTTTGAGAAACATATCTTCCTGCTGACTTGACAGTGAGACATCCCAAACTGGTTGTTCCAGTGAATGATCTATAGATTTATATAATTTATAGATTTGTTTGCTTAAAGTGATTTAGAAGTACAAGTAACTGTGAATGAATCAACTCAAAAGGCAACTCGTTACATTTCCTCCTGCTACAGTGTTTCCTGTCAAGACAATGGCATTTTTCAGTTGACACCACTGAGTAACAGCAAACAGCCCACAGTTTACAGAGAGATGAACAAACTTCAAGAGATAAATTACCCACCAAGGATCATGCAGCCAGTACAGTGGTAGGACCTGGGATCAGGGCCAGCTACAGAATTTGAGGGACTCGGTAGAAAATGCAAATTCAAGGCCCCTTGTTCAAAAAACCAGGAAAAGGGATTTTTCCGTTGTTCCACAGTCTGTCTCTAGCTGTCGGGGTGTTTTTCATTTCAGGGTCCTTTCAGCATGGGGATGGGAGAAATTATGGGACAAGGCAGAAGACTCTTGAGGGTCACCCCAAGTGTGAGTGGGGGCGGGGAGGGTTGCCTGGATTCCCACTCCCCACCCTTCCCTGCCATGGACAGAGGTTGGCAGCAGTTGCTGGGTGAGGGCAGGTGGTAGAGAACCCAGCTAGGAGACGCAGGTAGCCAGTTCGTGTTATAACTTGTAGTTATATCTGTATTAGGAGGGGAGGTGGGAGTCAGGGTATGTGTCATTTCAGTCTATAAATCCTGAATGCATACATCCTCCACTGTTCCATAAGCTTCACTTACAAAACACAAATTCAAAGATAAAATTATTAAGGATTTCAAAACAGCTACCAAAGAGCATTCACTCCCAAGTCTGGGTCCCTATGTGAAGGCTGCATGTACCTGGAGCTGATCCTACCCAGGACACTCACCCAGGTCCTTTTAGTTCAGAATTTCAAATATTTCCCCAAAGCCACTGCCTCTCAAGGTTGAAGTTTATTTGTAGAGCGGCCTTCTTCAAGTGTAGCATTTTTATGGCGAGGGCCTAAGATTGAGTTCCTAGGACAGGGAACCCAGACAAATGGTTCATAGATTTTTGGCTTTTGAATTTACTCCAAAGGCATCCTCTTCATACAAAAGTGCAGGCAGTTTACAGTCTCACCTCCAGCAACAATTGACCCCTCTTTCCAGAACAGACCTTATACTTTTGATATCATCAAGCTCACCAGGCACAAAATACATATTCCACTTGGGACTTCAATTGGTGATGAAAGGATCAGAGTAGAACTAACTTTCAGCTTCATGTGTGATGATTTCCCCTCTGTACCAGGGAACCCTTGCCTCATCTGCAATTGAGCACGTACTGCCTGGTTCACTGAAACATATTAGATCCGCCAGGTAGCCAGTCCATGTTATAACTTGCAGTTATATCTGTATTAGAGATCCAGTGCACAGATTCGTGCACGGATGGGGCCCCTTGGCCTGTCAGGAGATCAGGGCCAATTGGGGCCCTCTTGCCCAGTCCCAATAGGGGCAGATGGGGGATGGCTGGCCAGGGGCAGACAGTGGGAGGTTGGCCAGCTAGCCCCAATTGGGGCCCACCAGCCAGAAAGGGGCTGTGGGAGGGCTCCAGAGAGTGTCCAGCCCTCTCGCCCAGTCCCTATTGGCTGGACCCCAGCAGCAAGCTAACCTACTGGTTGGAGCGTCTGCTTCCTGGTGTCAGTGCACATCATAGCAACTGGTTGAGCAGTCAATGGATTTGGTTGGAGATAGCATATTACACTTTTATTATATAGGATAGGTAACAGGACATAGGTGTAAATTGAGAAGAGTATGAAATGGAAATACTATTCATATCAACCTAAATAAATGAACCAAGTAAGATACTTTCACAAGAAGATCTTGATAACGTTTATATTGCTGTGTTTGTTTTATAAGTTAGCATTTAAATTCATCAGAAATGATTTAAGGTAAGTGCACTTGTTTCCATTAGTGGAAATAGGAGTTTATATATTCCCTAAGAAAGTTTTTGACTTTTGAAATATCAAGTATCTAAATATACTGTCAATTTGCTTACCAATAGCTTTTCAACTACAAAAGCAGTTTGCATTCATCTTTGCTTTTATCATTAGGGTGACAGGCATGTTAATGATCCAGTCTTGATCTGAATGATGGTTATAGCTTTTTTTTTTCGATCTCTCAAAAGTACTCTAAATCTTAGTAAGAAAAGGTAGGTAAGGTTGACTATATCTTCCAAATTTGCTGAGATAAAATTTTCTAAGTATTTGATGTTCTTAGGTATGTGTGAAAAATAGGACTGCAGTATTTATTAAGGAGTCAGCTCCATTGATGATTGGTTCTAATTATTTTTATTTAATAGAGGTAATATGACGGTAATACTGTTTTTTTTAATCCTTCCATATTTTCCCCCTAATTACCCAATTGATCTTAGTTATATAAGAAAGAAGGCTCACTTTTGAATGCCCCCCTCAGTATGATTTTTGCAGATCCCACAAAAAATTAGGACAGAGGAAATTATGTATAAATGATTCTGATGTTTTCAGATGTATTATATCAGAATATTTAAAACGAGGGTACCAAAAATCAGCATGAGTAAGTAATTCCCTTTATAATTACTATGAAGTCAACCCAAGTCTGGTATACTCTTTTATTTAAACTTCTGGATCTTTCTTCTCTATTCTTCTTCCAAAGATTATCACATGATCAATTTCTTACATCATTCAGGTCTCATAGCAAATGTTCCTTCTATAGAATAATTTTTCCTGAACAATTTAGCTAAATGGCACTTTTATTACATAGCAATCCCAGTCAAAACCCATTATCTTGTTAGCTTGCTTTCTTCTTCTTCTTCTCTTCTTCTTCTTCTTCTTCTTCTTCTTCTTCTTCTTCTTCTTCTTCTTCTTCTTCTTTTCACTAATTTGAAATTTTCTTATATAACAAAGATCAATTGGATAATTAGGGAGAAAATATGGAAGGATGAAAAAACAGTACTACTTTCATATTACCTCTATTAAATAAAAGTAATTAGAACCAATCATCAATGAAGCTGACTTCTTAATCTATTCCAAAATAAATACTGCAGTCCTACAAGATTGGAGAGGGTGCAGGCTGGGCTGAAGGACATCTCCCTCCTCCCGCCCCCCATGCACAAATTTCGCACTGGGCTGGGTGCAAACCATATTCATTTGAACACTGATATATTGCAATATGGTACATCTATCTTCCAAATTTGCTGAGATAAAATTTTCTAAATATTTGATGTTCTTAGGTATGGTTCATATTGCAATATATCGGTGTTTCAAATGAACATGGTTTGCACCTTAAACCTACACAAGGATTTATGTCAATTATATCTCAATAAAAATAGTCATTGTGTAAATGAGTGAGTTGTATAGCTGTATTACATTCTTGACAGTCACAGACAGTTACTAAACATTCATACAAGGCACCCTTACTTCACTGATTTATCTGCCTGGAAAACAGAGCTATAGGAACAGCAAATGATTTCTCTAACATCTTCTCTTCAAGTTAAGTTTTCACATTTAATGTAAAAATGAAGGCCAGATAAAATATGCCATTAAAATGTATATTGTTATAACAAAAAATAAATTGTAAAATCATGTTATCTTATATCTTTAATAGCCTCTAAGATAGGTTCAGAAGAAATACATGTCTTTAAAGACACAATGATTTAGAGAAAAACTAAGTCTAGATCTTATAGCTTAGATTTTTCAAGTTTCATAGATTTCTGTTGTTTAATGAGCAGAGTTTCCACTCAAACAATGGGGATTTGCTTACCACACCAGAGGAGAAGGCGACTGGCTTCATTGTTTCTTAAGCACAGATCTCCTACAGGTTGCTATATGCGTCCTATCACTCCAACCACCTCTTAGTTTCTCTCAATGTGCAAATCTTAGTTTCCCTGGCTGGAGTTAAGCTTCTTCAGTGTGGTAGAGATAATAGTCATGCTCAACCTTTCCTACAAGATTCCAGGATAGTAATCTCGTGGAAAGACAGCCAGCATTTTTCCCTGGGTACCAGGAACCAGTTCCAGGATGTCATAATTGCGTTTCATCAAAAGGTTGGTGAGGCTTGGGGGTCGGGGAGGGCTATATAAGGGCTGAGCCACTAATGTAATTAGCTGTTGGAACAGCTGGAAAAGCATTTCCCCCAAACCTAAATAGGATATCTTGCTGCCAAATATCTCAGGGCATCTTAATCTACATGTTATTGCTTCCTGTTGGCCAAACACCTGAACAGCTGTAGGCTATTCCCCAATCTGATAATGCTTCTGTAAACCCTACCCTTTGAAGTGTATGTCTCTACCTTGCCTTGGGACAAACTGTGTTAATAAAAAGCATGGGTCCTGAGTCAAGGGGTAGTCTTTAGCTCCTTTAGCTGAAGTTCCTCTGACTCTCAATTCCTTTCAAAACTGTCTTTTGTCTTTGGACTCCTTATTGAATCTACGCACAGCCCTTTCTCCAGATTGCTAAACCCCTTCTTAATGCTGGGACAAGAACACTGGCATTAATGGATGCCCATCCAGGGGCATCAATACCTGGGACCAAAATATAACATCATACCAGGCCTCTGAGAGGTCCCTGCTTGAGTGTATATGCTTCTCTGAACCAATCACCATGGAAAAATAGGTTGGTTGTGATTAGTGTGACAGAGTTATAAATTCATTTTTGTGTTTAGGAGAATAAAGTGTACATTTTTAATTTTCTTTTTAAATTGCAGTTGACATTCAAATCTATTTTGTATTAATTTCATGGGCAAAGCATAGTGGTTAGGTAATAATATACTTTCCAAAGTGATGTCCCAATATTTCAAGTATCTACCTGGCACCATACATAGTTATTATAGTATTTTTTACTATATTCCTTATGCTATACAGAACAAAGTATTATTAAAGTTTATTAATAAAACCAGAAGAATAAAAATTTACATAAAGGGCAGACAAAAACCAGAGCCACTACAAGAAATTATTATAACTTATTTTTATTTCCACATGACTTTTTACATATATAAAGTTTATATAAAATCCATCATCCAAATGCATTCTACTTAATTTGTCAAATTCAGTTATGCGTTTGTATTGAAAACTCCTCACTCTTCTTTTGAGATTATCACATATTTTCTTGGTGATCCTTTCCCAGCTACACTTCAAAAGAGAAAAAAGTATTTATATCATTTGAGTATATACCATAATTCCTCCTCCCAAAAAAGGAATTGAATACTTTGATAGAAAAAAAGTTGTAAAACCCAATTTCTGCTAGTAAACATTAATTTTAGAAAAACTTTTTATCCAAAGCTATTATGGACAGTTTTTCACATTATTTTCTAAAATATAACTTCCAGAGCAATCACCTCGCCTAAATATGTTTATATTCTTTAAGAAGAAAAAAAACATTCCGTGTCCTACCAGACCTCTGTGCTTAATGCAAGTGGTGCCCTTCCCATAAGTAAAGGTGTCCTCACTATGTATAATAGGGGAAGAGAATACTGCTTTATTCTTTTAACTACATCTCTGGCAAGGGATATGCAGTCTTCTTAATTCCTCACAATCAATTTCAGTCATTACAGTTGACAAGATTTTTCTAAAAGCTTAGAATTCAGGAAGAAAATCATTATAGCTTATAACTGCTGCAGAATTTCTGCTTTCAGAAATCTCTGCCTAGCTCCTATGTCACTACCATGTGGCATTGGAGAGCTCTATACATTGCCATGTGACAGAATCCAGAAAAAAAACCCTGATTTCCAAAGTTTAAATATGAAGTTCCCTCATTTTAGTTGAAATACAGTCTCCTGAATCTTAGATTCCTGGATAATTTCCCAGATAATTCGTAGTGGATAAATCTAGCCTTTTAAAGACTCCCATCCATAAGACTGCAGTCAGGGCTTCTTTAAGTATATCCAGAGCCAGAGTTTGAATTTGAGAAAGGCATCTTGTTCAGGCACACAGAAAATGGTGCCCCTCCAAGAACCACATCCACAGGGTCCAGAGCTCAATAGCAAATAAAACCGAACAAGCAATGAAGACAAGGATTCTCCTTCCTCCAATGGGAGCCAGTGCTGTGCCAAGCTGAATTTCCATTTCTTTCTGAGCCCAGACAGTTGTTTTGTTTTGTTATGTTTTGTTTGCAGTGCACAGTTTACACAGCTGTGCACAGCGGTATGGGTATGGTTTTGCAAAAGTTAACAGTAATATTTTAACATAGTACGTTTTCCCATGATCTAAGAAACTCAGTCAAAAATAAAAGCAGCAGTGTTCTCTGAGCCTATTGCATTATCATTCTGAGTTAGGTTGTTTTCTGTATCCCTGGTCCAGGTTGTTCTCATCAACTCTAATGATAGCAGGTGAAGAGCATAGCAGGCCTTGAAGGTCCTTCAGCTTTAAGGTCTGCATTCCAGATCCCGCAGGGACTGTCTGAACAAAAGCATGCCCAACTTTGCCTAAATAAGCCACAGGGTAGTCTAAATGTTTCCTTAGGAAAACACCACACACACACACACACACACACACATACACACACACACACACACACACACACACACACACACACACAGAGACATTAGTCTAAGTGAAGCCTATGCAGGAATATAAATCTGTTACAATAAACAGTAAATCTCCCTTACTCAATATAACACTTAAATATCTGATCCATAAATTCTTCCTTTCAAGTTGCTTCCCCACATGAAGTTCCTGCCTAATTCACAAGTTTCTAATGATTGATTTATCTTTCACCATCCAGAGGGAACTGACAGAAAGATAAATTCAAGTTTGACATTTAGGAAACAATCTTTTTTTTTTCAAAGTTTAAATTACAGTCTTAGTAACTTAAAACAACGCTGGCTCTTTAGACACAGTTCCCAACCAGGGAAATTTCTGTATTGACCAAGAAAATCGTATCAGAAACACAGAAAAGCAATATTGGAATGGATTCTAAAATAATCTTGAGAATAACGGAGCTTTGTTTGTTTTCTCTCTCTCTCTTTCTCTCTCTCTCTCTCTCTCTCTCTCTCTCTCTCTCTCTCTCTCTCTCTTCTTTTTCTTCACTCTCTCCACTTCTCCCTTTACCTCACCCTCTACTCTCTCTACCTCTACCTATACCTCTCTCTTCCTCTTTCTTACTGCTTCCAATACCATTAGTTATACAATATTCTCGTCTAAATATATTCAGTGTCTATAAATTGAACCAGAGGAAAAGGAAAACATCCAAGGTAATCCTGAATTCAATAAGAAAGAAGAGGATGATCCCAAGACATGGATTTAGTTATTTCTGTAGTTATAATGTGGTCAGAGCCCCATTTCTGATTTATAGATTATATTTTGAGAGCTGATCCCTGTATTTAGGTGTGTGATTTGGAAGTAGTAGAATACAAATGATTTTTTACTAATGTGAATTCTACACAAATCCTTTAGAAATAAATCCCAATTTTGCCTTTGCCCTGTTTTGATCGATCAAAATTCTAAGATGTCCATGGAGAATGAGATGCAAGATTCTCTAGCAACTTACTTTATGTATGAAGCCTATCTTTACAAAAAGATACTTAAAAATTTTATTGGGGATTTTGAATTTTGCTTACCATATAACTATTTCCTTCTCTTTGAATTGATGAATCCTGTTACCATATTATTGCAACTTTAGTTAGAATTTAATATTTTCAGCGATATTTTTAGACAGAATAATCTGGGCAACTATTAGCTAGTTCTGTATTATCAATATCTGGAGGATGATACCAAGTTGCTAGTACTTTAATCTACACTTCATGATTTAAAATGTTAAGTTGCCTCTATTGGTATATCAATAGAAGAGAAAAGCATAAAAAATTTAAGAGCTTCTTGATAACTGAACTAACATGGCTGATGCAATCCATGTAAAATTATTAACTTCACTCTGTGAGGAGAAGTTACTATCTTTCTTTTTAATATTTATAATGCAAATTTAATTATTATTTATTAATATCAAGCAATATTCAAAGAGCACTACCAAATAACATTTCATAATGTAAACCATTGAGAGTATGCCAGTTTCAGTAAATTCAGTTGTAAGCAATTTCAATGAATTATTACTGATTTATCCCATTACAATTATTTTCCTTCTCTATAGAATTAGTAAAGTTATTTTTAATTTGATAAATGAAAATACAGATATAGAGTACAAGCCCTGATTATTTTCTTGTATATTTTCCACATTAACAAATATAAATTTCTTCATAAATTTTTCATCAGCTAAAATTGTCTCACTTGTTAATCTTGTATTTGTTTATATTCTGCTTTTACCAACTGAAGCATAAACTAATAGCTCGCTTTTGTGCTCTGTTTAACAAAGAATCTCTACCACCTATTGAAACTTTGGCATATATTAGATGCCTCATAAATATTACTTAATGAAACAGTGAATAATGAAGTAAACTATATTCTGGATACATAAACTCTTCATTCTTAAACATTTATTTGCACCTAGTAGATGCAAGGTAGTCTTACAAAACATGGAGAATTGTATTATACTATAGGCTCAATGCATGGGGAGGCAGGAAGGTGTCTCTCAGCCCAGCCTGCACCCTCTCCAATATGGGACCCTTCGAGGGCATGTCCAACTGCCCGTTTAGACTTGATTCAGGTAGGATCAGGCCTAAATGGGCAGTTGGACATCCCTCTCACAATCCAGGACTCCTGGCTCCCAACTGCTCGCCTGCCTGCCTTCCTGATTGCCCCTAACCGCTTCTACCTGCCAGCCTGATCGATGCCTAACTGCTCCCCTGCCAGCCTGTTTGCCTCTACCTGCCCTCCCCCACAGGCTTGGTCACCCCTAACTGCCCTCCCCTGCAGGCCTGGTTCCCCCAACTGCCCTCCCTAGTAGGCCTGGATGCTGGAAACCAAACATTGTCTCACTAATAGAAGTATCTGGACATGAGACCAGAAGGCTGGTCAACCTTAATTGCTCTGAAAGGACAGAGCTAATCACTCACTATTTAGTTGAAACATTGTTAGCTGAAGCAGCCTCTACCTGTTTGTTTCATGTAACCTTATGTTCTTGGAATTTCCTGCCTAAAGCTTATGGGTGTATCCCATAGTCTTAATAAAAGGGATAGAAAAGCCAGGGCAGAGGGTAGTCTTCTCACTAGAGGAAGGCTCCCACCTGGCCCCCCAATATCACCAAATTAATACTTTTCTAGTCTCTCTTGTGTGCGACCTCCAGAACCTGAACCCTGAATTGGGAACCCTGAACTACATGGGATGTGAAAGGGGCTCCCACACCTGGTCTCTCCCAACTGCCCTTCCCTGCTGGCCATCTTGTGGTGGCCATCTTGTGTCCACATGGGGGCAGGATCTTTGACCACATGGGGGCAGATATCTTGTGTGTTGGAGTGATGGTCAATCTGCATATTACTCTTTTATTAGATAGGATAGAGGTCTGGTGCATGGGTGGGGGCCAGTTGGTTTTCCCTGAACAGTGTCCTAGATCAGGTTGGGGGTTCCCTTGGGGCATGAGGTGGCCTGGGTGAGGGGCCTGTGGTGGTTTGTAGGCCAGCCATGCCCCCTCGTGACCCAAGTGGAGGCCCTGGTATCTGGGATTTATTTATCTTCTACAATTGAAACTTTGTAGCCTTGAGTGGACCCAAGCCTCCTGCTCGCTCCATGGCCACAGCCATTTCTGTTGGGATTTATTTATCTTCTATAATTGAAACTTTGTTGCCTTAAGCAAAGGCCAAGGTAGGCCAGGGAAGGCAAAAAACTTGGTTTTCTCCGTCACTGGGGGCAACCCTAGCCCCCTGCTCTCTCCAGCTCTGTGGCTGCCGCCATTTTTGTTGGAATTTATTTGTTTTCTATAATTGAAATTTTGCAGCATTGAGTGGAGGCCTGGGGAAACTCAAGCCTCCCTCCTGCTCTCTCCGTGGCCACAGCCATCTTGATTGAGGTTAATTTGCATGCTCACTCCCGATTGGCTGGTGGATATGGCTGATGGGCATGGCTTGTGGTGTAGCAGAAGTGCAGTCAATTTGCATATTGTTCTTTTATTAGATAGGATTGTAAAAAACATGCAGGGAAAAAAATCAGACACACAGGCTTGGTTTTCCACTGTACCAACTCTTATTTCACTTGGATTAGTGTTTAGATTTCTGATTTCTCCTTACATATAAACATCCACATAATCTCTTCATAATAAATATTGGTCTTTGTACTTTCCAAATCAATAACACAATTAAAGCCTATTTCATTTTTTTTAAAGAGTGACTTATTTTACTTATATATATATATATATAGATATAGATATATAGATATATATAGATTGATTTTTTACAGAGAGGAAGGGAGAGGGATAGAGAGTTAGAAATATTAATGAGAGAGAAATATCGATCAGCTGCCTTCTGTAAACCCCCTGTTGGGGATGTGCCCACAACCAAGGTACATGCCCTTGACTGGAATCAAACCTGGGACCTTTCAGTCCGCAGGCCGATGCTCTATCCACTGAGCCAAACCAGTTTCAGCAACCTTTTTTTTAATTTAAATATATTTTATTGATTTTTATTTTTACAGAGAGGAAGGGAGAGGGATAGTTAGAAACATCTATGAGAGACATAATTTGATCAGCTACCTCCTGCACACTCCCTACTGGGTTTATTAATTATTATAATAGAACTAAGGCCCAGTGCACAAAATTCATGCACAGAGGGGTGTGTGTGTGTGTGTGTGTGTGTGTGTGTGTGTGTGTCCCTCAGCCCAATGTGCAGCCTCTCCAATTTGGGACCCCCTGAAAGATGTCTGACTGTCTATTTAGCCCAGTTTGTAAGGGATGCCCCTCTCACAATCCAGGGTTGCTGGCTCCAAACTGCCTAATTGCCCCTAACTGCTTGTGCCTGTCAGCCTGATGACCCCCTAACCACTCCCCTGCCAGCCTGATCAACACTTAACTGCCCTCCCCTCCTGATCTGGTCACCTCCACAGCCCTCCCCTGCAGGCCTGGCCTGCCCCAACTTCCCTCCCCTGTAGGCGTGGTCCCCCCCAAACTGCCCTCCCTGCAGGCATAGTCCCCACCAACTGTCCTCACCAGCAGACCTGGTCACCCCCAACTTCCCTCCTTTGCCAGCCTAGTCAACCCTAACTGCCCACCCCTGCTGGCCTGATCACCTACATCTGCCCTCCCTTGCCAACTATCTTGTGGTGGCTATCTTGTGTCCACATGAGGGCAGCCATCTTTGACGACATGGGAGTGGCCATCTTATGTGTTGTAGTGATGGCAAATTTGCATATTACCCTTTATTAGATAGGATAGTACTTAATATACTCTGAAATAAGAAGGGACTATCCATTTATAATTTATTGTGTTCTCCAATGTGTTAAAATGTAAATTTACTTACTTTAAATTTTTGGATACAATTAATCAGTGAAATAACTTCTATGATCCTAAAAATTTTACATATAAAAACTTAGCATATTTAAAACAATTTTTTTCATTAGCTGCTCCTCAATTAATGCATGTTTATTGAATAGCCAGCAAAACTACCTATCAGTATAACACAGACTTAAATCAGTTATAAGTTACTTTACTGAATGTAAATAAGAACTCTCTTTCATTGAGTTTTCTGTTTTGCAGTGGGTTACTGAAAAATATGATAAAATTGATATTATTGGATATCATTATAAATAGGCTTCTCAGGAGAAGTAGTTTATTTTCAATGCTCTAAGGGAAAGGGACACATCCATGTTATTTCCCAAGGTCATGTCTACTCTCTGTATGGCAGACACACTTGTAATAACCATAACTCTAAAAAGTGCTGGATCAAGGTTTTAGCAGGTCACAATTCCATCATCCAAAGTCAATGGCTGCTGTCGAAAGATTTGCAACTACAGCATAGACATTGAAATTTGTTACAATTGTCTAACAGCTCCCATTTCAACTTCTGCCATGGGAAAGAATTAATGCAATGCCATTTAAAAAGAAATGCTTTATCTTGTATATCCTTCCTTGATGATTAGTGGTGTTTTAATCAAGTGAGTAAAAAGACGAGCTATTCAAACTACTGAATACTGAAAAGGCCACACAGTATTGCAGCACACTCCCATAATTTATGTCTCCCATTACATACTCTAAAATGATCATTTTCCCTTCTCAAAGGCAAAACACTAACTGTTTGACATAAGGTCACCACACTCACGGAATTCAGATTCAGTCTCGCTCAAAGTTGACAATGCTTTGTTATCTGAATAAAATTACTCCGAAGAATGTAGTATAGCAAAATTATATAAGAGCATACCAAATTCATTTTACAACCTTGTATCATTAGGGATGTGAAATTGAAAGTATCATGTGTTTATAAATTATACAAAAAATTATTTTTTAAATCTTATATGACACATGTATAATGACTAGAATCTTTTAACATCCGCATGAAAAATCATACAAGAAATTCTCACATATATCTTCCCATTAATTTTAGATTTTTGCAACAAGGCATCGGAAATTGTCCTTAAATCTCATTCTTAGGATGATGGATCATGCTATTTCTTATCTCCACTGACTTTTCTAGATAGTAGCATTCAAAGCATATTCATACAATAGTAGAGTACAATTTACTGTAATTGTTAATTTTCATGTTCATGGTCTAATTTTTATTTTTATGTTATTGATTTAGTTGAGAGAGAGAGAGAGAGAGGAAGAGAGAGAGAGAGAGAGAGAGAGAGAGAGAGACATCCACTTGCTATTCCACTTATTTATGTATTCCTTGGTAGATTCATGTAAGTGTTCTGACCTAGGGATTTAACCTGCAACCTTGGTGTATCCAGACAATGTTCTAACCAACTGAGCTACCCAGCCAGGGCTCCATGGTCTCATTTCTTAAAGACACACTATTCAGACCATAAAAATTACCTTTTTACCTCTAGCCAATTTGGCTCAGTGAATCAAGTGTTGGTCTGTGGACTGAATAGTCCCAGGTTCAACTCCAGTCAAGGGCATGCACCTTGGTTTGATCCCCAGCTCTGGTACAAGTGCCTTTGAGAGGCAATCAATCAATGTGTCTATCTCACATCTATATTTCTCTCTCTGTGTTTCTTGCCCTCCCTTCCACACTCTCTAAAAAAAAAAAATCAATTGAAAAATATCCTCAGGTGATGATTAACAACAACTTTATTTATTGTTAATTTATTTTTTAAAAAACTTTATTATTGAAATTACTATATATGTCCCCCTTTCCGCCCCCCCCCTTTGACCTCTTCTAACCCACTTCCAATCATTTAATTTTGGTTTAAAATTATTTAATGTACATGTGCTATTGTGTTAAGTAAGAACAATTATCTTTTAAATATGATGATTGCTTTTCAAAGAGGGGTTTTGAGAGCAATTCCTCTAAATTTGATTAAATAACTTGCTATGCAAATACTGTTAAGAATCCTCAGAAGCAAGAAGTTAAGATAAAACAGATTATTGTAAGCTAAAACAGCAATCATATTTAAATCTGTACTCAGAATGGTCCTGTAGTTTCAACCTCAGTGACTGGGTTACATGGCTAATGTGTACCAGGATAAGAAGAAAAGAGGGGGGATACTGTAAGTTGGTGGGGTGGAGATAAAATCTCTTCTACAATTAGCATCTTGAATAGTTAATGAATAAAAGAAAAAGCCAATTCTTTTATCAAAATATATTTTTATTGATTTCTGAGAGGAAAGAAGAGGGAGAGATAGAAAATCAATGATGAGAGAGAGAAAGCAAAACACATCTTTAGAAACATTATAAATTTGGAACAGACTGCTAAGGTGCTTGGACTAGGGACCAAATAAATAGTGGGACTGCTGTCATGGAATAGTAGAGAGAGAAGCAAGTGAAAAATATTCACAGAGCACCTATAACCAGGGTATAGTAAGTTCTTAGTTCATGAGAACTACATTATTACCCTTTGATTCCCCCAGAATTTCGGGATGTTAGAAGTGAAAAGGAAGGGAATTTGAAGTACATTCCGTAATTAAATCAAAGAGATACAATTTTGCTGATGAAAGTGTTGTCTCTGTCCAGATCATTTAGAGACAATTGAGAAGTGTTATAGATAAAGATAATATTTAGTATCTATATAGATTTTAAATAATCATAATCATTTTACTTGACTTATTAAATGTTACAATTGACTAAACCTCCTTGAACATATGGACTACATCTCAGTCTCCTTTATTTTATTTATTTACTGGAGGCCTGGTGCACTGGTGGGGGCCCTCAGCCTGTCCTGCTGGGATTGGGCTGAAGCTGGCTCTCTGACATCCCCCGAGGGGTCCCAGATTGCAAGAGGGCACAGGCCAGGTCGAGGGACCTCACTGGGCCAGGGAGGGACCATGGGAGGGCTCCATGGCATGTCCAGCCCTTCTCACCCAGTCCTAATTAGCAGGATCCCAGAAGTCCTACTAGTCAGAGCATCTGCCCCCTGGTGGTCAGTGTGCATCATAGCAATTGGTTGGTCGAACAGTTGAATGAACAGTTGGACACTTAGCATATTAGGCTTTTATATATATAGATTTAAAAATATATTTTAATTTATTTCAGAGAAGAAGAGAGAGAAACATCAATGATGTGTGAGAATCATTGATTGGCTACCTTCTGTGTGCCTCACATTGGGGAATGAGTCTGTAATCTTGGCATGTACCCTGACCTGGAATTGGACTGTGACCTCCTGATTCAGGGGTTGATGGTCAACCACTGAGCCTTGCCAGTTGGGTGTCCCATTCCTCTTTAGAAAAGAACATTGTACAGTAGATATAACCTGGAATTTGCAAGTAGTTTGTTGACAGGTTTGCCTTTCCATTTTGAAAGAAAATATACTACTAAGGGAGAATATATCTGCATATTTGACCCTTCAGGGGATGTCAAAGTACACATACTTTGAAATTTTGGCTTCTCTTTATCAGCTCAGTACCTGATATAAAAAGTTATTATATTTTATGACTTTCTGCATTGTATGAGCTATTTTTTATGTAATTTAGCAAACTTTCACTTGTGCTTTTACATCCACTCACATGAATATTGAGCACATGTCTATCACCAAGAAGCTAAGCCATTCACTAACTCACATACTTTCACATGAATCAGGAGAGAGAAGAAGTCTAGTGAAAGACTGGATAGATTCAGGACATCTTTCAATTAAAATAAAGCCAATTATGAAAAATCACATTCACTCTTAAAATTTCCTAGGAGTAGATTTTTATTTTTCATAGAATAAAAGATACAGCAATGGCTAGAGCTTTTCAAAACACTGGAAAAATAGCACAAAATATCAAGAATCAATAGTAATAGTTTATTCATAAGGCAAACAGTATAAATAGTTGAGTCTGATACTTTCTGTACATCACAAATTTCATATTCACTGAGGACTGGCAGATTACTTACACAGACCTTTGAGTCAGCATATTCCCCTTTCATGAAAAACTGTCAAAGAGACAAACATGTCTTAAATGCCCTCTTTTTGTTGATTGCTTTTAAAATAGCTGTTAATAAAATGTCAATATAAATGCATTATTAATTTATACTTTATGTATTTTTGTGAATATGCTTCTCAAAATATTATTCTTGGCTACATATTTTCATATTTATTTTTGTACATGTCAGGGAAAGGCATTGCACTGAAGTGTATTTTCAACCCATTTCCAAATATTTATTAGCCTACTGGATGTACTTCATTCAATTTACTCTTTTGCAAAAAATAGGCCACAGGTTAAATGAAGTTGCAAACATCTTGAAATACAGATGATATGAGGAAAGTAAATGAAACAGGAAACACATACTTGCAAGTAAAATATAAGGAGTCTAAAGGATTAAAATATGAACACTGAAATTATTTATCACCATTGTCTTGGGTAAGCTTCAGAGTCACATCTTAGAAGCATGGAGTTCTTATTACCATCATATCTGCATCTAAGATTAGCCTGGCTTTCTGTCATCTGCAGACATATCATCCTCCAAACCTGAAAGCACTTAAGGGCACTAAGTAACTGCCTTTGCTGATCATAAGAAAATATGGAAATCTACTTAGCACCTAAGTGATATCTGCATCTTACTGCAGGGTTACAGGAGAAATAAGCATCTAGTTACACTCAGTAAACTCTATGCTTTATGACTGATTCTCAAGGCATCTGGCTCTGTTATATTTGCTTAAACTGTACTTTATTTTAAACAAAGGGCTGTTTATATTGCTCCCCTTGTCACCTACAGTGATAGTTTATAAGGTGCCATCTTATTTCATTTACTTGAGTGACTATTTGTACATATACTCCTTGACTTCAGGTATTTTAATTTTGTTGTCAGGATATCGGTGTGTGTATGCAGAGAAATGCTGACAAGTCACCACACTCATCTATTGCTCAGAGAGATGTTGATGGGTACTAAACCCACACATGAAAACAAACATCTAGAAGAGTTCATTTCTTTCAGCTTGATCCCTGAACATCTGTCTTGCCTGCAGATGAAACAAGCAGCAGAAGGGTGTCAGATTCACAATCTCCTTACACATCATATGTACTTATTCCATTGTTGTGTCATCAAGTAGACAAAAACCAATGCTATTACTTTATCAAGTGCACGCTCTGTGCCAGATAGTTCTCTAAATGCTGTATATGAATCAATGCATTTAATCCTTGACACCAGAATACAAAGGAAATCCTAGTATTATCCAGATTTCGCAGGTGAGATAACTGAAGCACATCTACATAAGAAAACAATAACATACTAATTGACCATACTTTCATGACGCCCACCAGCCAATCAGGAGTGAGTATGCAAATTAACCAACAAAGATGGAGGGTTACTTTGCATATGCAGGTGCCAAGTGGCTGGGGACTGGGCGGGATGCTTGTGATGACACTGACATTCCACACCACTCCAGCTACTCAGGTCTTTGGGCAGCATCAGAAGGCAGAAAGGCAGCTCTGGCCAGAGCAAAGTCTGTGCTGGCAGCCAGGGGAACAAAGGCCCGTTTTTGCACAAATCTTCATTCATGCATTGGGCCACTAGTAATCTACTAATTTGCTTAACATCACACAGTTGGTAGGTGGTAGAGCTACGATTCATGACTAAAGAGTTTGATTCTAGAACAGTGGTTCTCAACCTTTCTAATGCTGCGACCTTTTAATACAGTTCCTCATGTTGTGGTGACCCCCAACCATAAAATTATTTTTGTTGCTACTTCATAACTGTAATTTTGCAACTGTTGTGAATCATATCTGTGTTTTCCAATGGTTTTAGGCGACCCCTGTGAAAGTGTTGTTCATCCCCCAAAGGGGTCTCCACCCACAGGTTGAGAACTGCTGCTCTAGAACCTATACAATTTAATACCATGCTATACTATCTCTCAACATAAGTTGACTTCTGAAAGTGCAGAATGAAGGGATGAATGCTCAGCTTAAAGAAATGTGTGAGCATTTTCCAACAAATCAATTATTAAAAACTTAAAACATAAAATTCAGAGAAAAAAAATGTCAGAAAAAATTCTTAAAAGAATGTAAAAATTAATAATAAATACTGCAATCATAATTGACATTGATAGTTTTATTTAAAAATACAATGCCAAATTAACATAAGAGAATTATAAAAAGTAGTAGACAATAATTCAAGGAAATTATTTTAAATGAAAATTAAAAGTCACAATTCTTCACATGTTTACTGGAATAATCTTTCAAGAGAAATGTACTTATCAAGTTAAATTATTTGTTCTAGATAGCAAAATATAAGATTAGTAAATTCATCAAATTAAGTTAATACCATCTTAATCCCAAATTTGGTAATAACATAAAAATAGTAAATACTGTATAAATTTCTTACATGTGTATAACAAAAAACAATACCTGAACAGAAAAACTAACTATAATTAAACATGATTCAATAATACCAAGATTGGGTTTGATCAAAGAATGCATGTAAAAGTGGCATAATAAAATATATGAATTACTAGGTAAGTAAAAATTAGAGTATAAATTTTGGGTGTGTCCAAACTGTTAAATTGCTCAACTCAAGTTTTTAAATTAAATTTAATAGTAATAGAAAATTCTTCTTCTTTAATAAAATATTTTAAATCAAATTTAAAAATTGTCTTTATATACAGGAAAAGTGATTTCTACTTCACCATTATTATTATTTACTGACTTAGAATGGTTCAAATCACAGTTTTTATTTTATTTTATTGTGGTATGTAAGTGATATGCATTCAGTAGAAATCATACTTTGTTTTTAACTTTTTGATATTTCACTAGAGAAAGTAATATAATACTCTCTGAGATCTGGGCAGCTACAGGGAGTCCTAGTTCCCAGTCAACCCTTCAGGCACAAGGACAAGAAACCAATACTGTACAGTATAGTACTAAATGCAATTTTCAACTTACAATATCTTCACTTAATATGGGGTCATTGGGACTTCACTCCATTAAATAGAGGAGCTTCAGTAGTACAATTTGGAAAGTTTGGTATGCTCAATGATGTAAGTCAGCAAATAAAATCAAGAGTAGTAAGAGTGGAAGAGGAGGAATAATTATATTATGTAAAGATGAAATTATTTTATCCCTGGGAACTTCGAAAAGTATCTTACTAAATTAACCTGAATTTAATGACATGGTGGATAATTTTATCAAATCAATATGCCAATAACTACTATGTATAGGCAAGCAAAAATGTGAGAAATTTACATCATAGTGCAATGGTTAGAGAAAGCTTTTTTTCAGAGTACCCTACAACTGAACTTTGAAAAATAAAATAAATGAGCTAGTGGAACCAAAACAGGACAGCATAGGAATGCAAGTGGAATAACCTTTGACTGGATGTTTCTCTCTCTTTCTTTTAGTATTTTCTCTGTCCTTACACATAAAACATGTTACCAAATTCTGTACATGATTCCTATCCCAACACTGCTAAACTACAGTATATACCAGATTACTTGGAATTAATAAATATATTTATTTTTAATTAAGTATTAGAGACTGAGTGCGTGAAATTTGTGCACTTGGGGAGGGGGGTCCCACAGCCCACAGGTACCCTCTTACAGTTCAGCACGGGATGTCCAACTGATGGCTTAGGCCTGCTCCCTGCAGGCTGTCAGACATCCTTAGCACTGCCACAGAGGCAGGAGAGGCTCTCGCCAGCCATCAGCCTGGCTTCTGGCTGAGTGGTGCTCCCCCTGTGGGAGTGCACTGACCATGAGGGAGCAGCTCCTGCATTGAGCATCTGCCCCCTGGTGGTCAGTGTGTGTCATAGTTACCAGTCATTCTGCTGTTTGGTCAATTTGCATATTAGCCTTTTGTTATATAGGATTTTAAGACACTATACATTTCTCCATATGTCAGTTCAAATAAGGTTTTACATTTACTTTTGTTATAGTTCTGAATAAATGAATGACAATCATAGTTATGAGTGGACAAGGGCAACTCATTTATTTTTAGAAGGCTGCCATTTAGTTCTGTTACTAATAGGTACAATTTGTTCATTTTATTTCATGTCTGAGATGGAGTTAAGAGCGAATGCAGATTGGGGGGTATGGGGTACAATGGGGGGATAAGCATACATTTGTAATACCTTAATCAATAAAGGAGAGAAAAACAAAGAGTCAATGCACTGAAGATATCTAAACATTCCTTGGTTCTCTTTTCCTATTTCATTAATGTGAATCATATTATAGTCCTCCTTCCCCAAAGTTATGGGTCCACAGTTCTGAAGAACAGATTTGGATAAATAGTGAATTATTCCATGTGAACTATCTGGTAAAGCTTCATTTGCATTTATAATTAGCAGTAGTAATTTGGTGGGGGGGGAGGGTATTGTTTTATAGGCCACTTCTTTTCATTTAGAATTGGAACATCTCATTGAACTAACCATCACAGAAGTGGATATTTATTTGATTGCATTGTGCATGGATACCAACCTTTTTTTTTTCTTTAATTGTATTGTGCATGGAACTGAAAACACACCAGGAATGGAGGCATTCTAAAAACATGCTTGTCTTTTCTTTGTACTGTGTACTCATGGCATCTCAGCTCATCTTCAGGTCTAGTTATGATTACTGTTTCTTCCTAACATTGGCTCTCCATGACTGCACATGGTCCCCACTCTACTCCAATTCTCCTAACGCATCTCTACAGCTAATTTTCTTATTATTTTGATATTTGCTAGGTCAAATTTAAAAACTAGAGAAAATATGATTAGAAATATCATGAGAATATTATATTTCAAGATGTTTTTGTATTATGTCCTATTATAGGACTGTCTTATTGATCAGCCACCTTTGAATCAGATAGTTTGTAGTCTAATTAGATGGTCGGAGAGGATTATTGAGGGAAAAGGGACAATAATTGCTACATTAAAAGCTGAGTTTGTCTATTTATTCAGTTATTTGTCCAAGAACATTTATTAAGTACCTATTGTGTATCAGACATTATTCCAGGCTCTGTGATACAGCTATGGTCCAAACAGACAGAATCCTGTTCTAATATTATAATTAAGAGAGGAGAGACACACAGCAACTATTCACTATTTCAGGTTATAGGTCTTCTGGAAAAAAAAATAAAGTAGGATACAGGTATGCAAAGTGATAGGTTATCACTATTGTTAGGTTAATAAGAGAAGGATTTTCTAATAAATTGACATTTGAAAAGATACATTCAGGATGAGATGAAAGAAGTTCTACAACTGCCTTGGTGAATGGCTTTCTGTGATGTGAGCATACGTGGGAAGTTTAAGGACATTGATGTTGTAGCAGAGAATGGCAAGAAAATGATAAAAAATGAGATCTGAAAGGTAGCCAGGCCTTTAAGCCATGAAAATGACTTTGAGTATTACTTTTTGTTTTTTGACCGAAACCCATTTTAGCAAAGAAGTGGCATTAATTCACTTATATTTTTCTTTATAAAACTTACAATGGCCTTGGGCATATTTATCAGAGTGGCAAGAACAAGAGCGAGGAATTTTTCCTCAAAGTAGTTGTGGGTGATGCAGGCATCATGACCGACCTATGTCTGTTTCAATTACAAGGAGAGTTTGGATGATCCAATCCAACATACACAGTGAACAACCTACCATACTTAAAGTTTATAGAGTGAGCAACAGTTTCTAATTTTTATAAATGTATACTGCAGGAGGATATTACCAATATCAGGAGACTTTCCTATTTGTGAAGAGCCAGCCTTCTGTGATCTTTATAAAGTTCAAAAATTACCTATGCTATTTTCTGTTGGCTCCTTTTACAAAGAGGTCTGTGTGCACTGAAAGTCCGACCTATTCATTTCATCCTCATTAAGAAATCAATTTTTAGAGCAAATGTTACAAATGAATATTTAATTTACTTGCAATTAAGAATGTATATTTACAGGACATTTCTTACTAATTAGCACAAACCAGAATGGCTAAACATAGAAAAATTTGACCTTCTGCTATAACCATTCACCAGTCTTTGCATTTTCAAAAGCCCCAGAACTTGATTCAACCTGGTCATGTCTCCCTCTGTAAACACATCTCTTCCTAATGAGGTTCCACTCCCCAGGTGGTATGCAAGTGGTTTCCTTCCTTGCATTTCTCTGCAAAGTCAAACAACTAAATCGCCAATTGACATTGAGGAAGGTTCTTACCCAGAAGCCATCCTGATAAGCTGCTATTTATTTTAAAGTGTCTGCTACGTATTACTCAAAATGAGCAAAAATTAGTGCTTTTTTAAAAAAAAACATTAGATCTTTAGTACACATATAAATACAATATATTTAGATATATACCTGAGCTCTAGTCCTACGAATCACACATTAGAGGAAAAACTGCACCCTATTTTAATGAGGTCTTTTTCACTTTTTCCCCTGGGGCTTTTTAAAAAATATTTATTAAAAGCCAAGGTTGTGACCAAATAGTTGCACACTATGTTGTGAAATCTTTATTAAGCTAACAAACTGATTTCTGAATGCCTGTGTTCACTAAAACCAGATGAATAAATAATGGGTCACAACATGTTTTTAGAAACTTAAGAAAATCCTCTTTATTCTTCCTGATCTTAATTCACCAAAGAAATTATAAACATGGTCTTCCTCTAGAAATAAATAACCTGCCATTTAAGCCACTAGCATTGCTTGCAGTTTTGTTAAAATTGAAGTCCTTTTGTTAATAAATATGGAGTCATGAAAAAATTGCTCACTACTGAGCAATGTTTTCTGGCATTTAGAAATTCTTCTTCCTCTGTTACACATGCCATGTGTAAGGAAATCAATAGGGCCGTAGTTTTGTTACTATTATACATTCATCTTTTGAAAAGATTGGCAGAGGACTGGCACCTAATACTGTTAGAGCTAGTAAGTAATGATTCATTGCAGATTGATGCCATAATGTACTTAAATGGCAACAGCTGCTTTCTTAAATGTTAATTAAGGACCTTCTTAATTTAGAGAACTCTCCATTGTTCCTGTGCAGCACTGAACTGGACCACTCATATTGCAAATAGGTTTCTCTGAATAAATCATATCTCTGTGATGATCATTTGCATGTTTGTCAATGCACGATAATAGAGAGAAGACTATGCCTGAACACACTGCATGGATTAGACCACCATGATCTCTTCCAACCTTATGATTATTGAAGAGACTTAGTGATATTATTTCTGGGTGTGAAAAATCTTGTATTTCTGCTGGCAATTATTTTTTATGAGAATCAACAATGATTTACATCATTCATGTATTTAAATTCCGCAGGGCATATGTATTTTCAACTATATGAAAGAACCACATAAAAGGGACCTTTTTTTTAGGAAGTTACATAAGCATTTTATGATATATGTTTTCTTGGAGGACACTAAAATAGAATTTTAGGAAGAAGTAAGAAGTTCCATCAAATTTTTATTTTTGAAGACTCAAATAAGAGCAAATGGTTAATTATTTTCTGATAGATTCTAGTTTTAAATTGTAGTAGGAAATACTTTTCTAATGTCACAATATGCCAAGTGCTATCTGCCTGGTGTTGGTGGTGGTTGTGGTGTATATATGTGCGTGTGTGTTTGTATCAAATAAATTGACTCACTGATGTTTCTTTGCTCTTAGATTTTATCTTTAGACTAGGGGCCTCGTGTATGAAAGTCATGCGTGGGTGGGGTTGACCCTCAGCCCAGCCTGCACTCTTTCCTATCTGGGACCCCTCGAGGGATGTCCAAATGCCTATTCAGGTCCGATCCCAGTAGAATTGGACCTAAATAGGCAGTCAGACATCCCTCTCACAATCCAGGACTGCTGGCTCCCAACTGCTCTCTTGCATGCCTTTCTGATTGTCCCTAACCGCTTCTGCCTGCCAGCCTGATCACTCCTATCCACCACCCCACCAGCCTGATTGATGCCTAACTGCTCTTCTGGCAGCCTGATTGTCCCTAACTGCCCTCCCCTGCAGGCTTGGTCCCTCCTAACTGCCTTTTCCTACTGGCCATCTTGTGGCAGCCATCTTGTGTCCACATGGGAGCAGACATTTTGACCACATGGGGACAACCATCTTTATGTTGGAATGATAGTCAATTTGCATATTACTCTTTTATTAGATAGGTAGAAGATGTGATGATTACAGTATAACAACTGGAATTGCAGTCACATTTCACAACTTACCTAATAATTTTATGTACTATTATATTCTGTTTTCTATCATATTTTGACAACTAAATGTCCTCTTATTCATGTATTACTTTGTTAGTGAAAAGACATGTGGTTTCATTTAGCAGTCTCCTAGTTAAGGGTACTATGCATCTGTCACACAGCTTATTTTGTTGTTATTGTTCAGATTATTACAGATGTTCTTTTTTCCCCCATACCTCCCCTCCTCCCAGTTTCCACCCCACTCCAGACCTTCCTTCCCCTTGCCACCCCCACTGACCTCATTCATAGGTATAAACTCTTTGTCCAATCTCTTCCTGAATCCCTCATATCCCCTCCCCCCTAAGAATTGTCAGTCTGCTCCCTTTCCATACCCCTGATTCTATTACATTCACCAGTTTGTTCTGTTCATCAGTTTTTTTATTCATTTGATTTTTAGATTCACTTATTGATAGATCTGTATTTGTTGTCACCTTGTTGTTCATAATTTTTTTTATCTTTTCCTTTTTATTTTTCTTCCTCTTCTTAGAGAATACCCTTCAGCATTTCATATAATACTTGTTTGGTGGTGATGAAATCCTTTAGCTTTTTCTTGTCTGTGAAGCTCTTTATCTGACCTTCAATTAATTCTAAATGATAGTTTTGCTAGGCAGAGAAATCTTGGCTATGAGTTCTTTCTATTCATCATTTTGTATATTGCTTGCCATTCCCATCTGACAGTACTATGGGTACTCCCTTGTAGGTAACTAACTGTTTTTCTCTTATTGCCTTTAAGATTCTCTCTTTGTCTTTTGCTCTTGGCATTTTAATTATGATGTGTCTTGGTGTGGTTCTCTTTGAATTCCTCTTGTGTGGGGTTCTCTGTGCTTCCTGGACTTGTAAGTCTATTTCTTTCACCAGGTAGGGGAAGTTTTCTGTCATTATTTCTTCAAATAGGTTTCCAGTATCTTGCTCTCTCTCTTCTTCTGGCACCACCATAATTCTGATGTTGGTATGCTTGAAGTTGTCCCAGAGGCTCCTTAGACTATCTTCATATTTTTTAATTCATTTTTCTTTTTGCTTTTCCATTTGGGTGTTTTTTGTTTCTTCATATTTCAAATGTTTGACTTGATTCTTGGGATCCTCTAGTCTGCTGTTGAATCTCTGTATATTATTCTTTATTTCAGTCAGTGTATGCTTAATTTCTTATTGGTTCTTTTCTGTATCCTTGAAGGTCTCACTAAATTTCTAGGTTTCTAAAAGATTTTCGAGTGACCTTATAATTGTGGTTTTGTACTCTATATCCAGTATTTTACTTTCATCCATTTCTTTTATTTGTGACTTGTTTCTTTGTCTGCATTTTGGCTGCTTCCCTGTGTTTCTTTCTATGCACTGGGTAGCTGCTAAGTCTCCTTGAGTTGATAGAGTGGCCTTGTGTGGTAGATGACCTATAGTGCCCAGTGGCTCAGTCTCCCTAGTCACCTGAGGTGGATGTTCTTGGTGCACCCCTTTGTAAGCTGTTTGCACAGTCTTGTTGTAGTTAACCCTTGATTGTGTTGGTATCACTGGGAGGAATTGACCTCCAGGCCAATTGGCTGTGGTGACCAGCTGTGTCTACACTGGGAGATCTATTGTTTAGGAGACACCCTTATGGTGCAGAACTTGCTTCAGTGGGGCTTTGGTGCTCACTGAGTCTGCCCCTTAAATGTGTCTTTTATAAATGTGAAGAGTTATAATCTGGTGTGATCTCACATTGACCACCAGGTACATTAGCTCTTGGATCTCCAAGGAGGTGCAAGGTCAGCCACTGTCTGGGGCCACACAGCAGGAGCTTCAGAGACATCTGCAGATTCCTCCTCTTTGTAAAGGGTTTGGAAGTGCCCAGATAAGGCCCCAGCTGTGAAGCAAGGCCAGCTGCTGCTTCTTTTGGAAGCTCTAGTGCTCTCTGACCTAGCTGCAGTTTGACAGGTTTTAGGCAAAGAAAATACAGGGCATTCATATGCAAAAGCTGCTGCTCACAGCTTTGGTGGGGTTGTAAATTGGGTGGGGGCAGGGTCTCTGGGAATCACCAGGGTGGAGCAAACAGCAATGGCTGCCAGTCAGCCCTGCACCAAAAAGGTCCCTGGGTCTCCATGTCCCACACCTCTGTATCTTGTGCCCCCACACAGGAACAATGATGGCTGTGAGCACCTCTAAGATAAAGCTGCCCTCACATTCCTATCTCGATGCCAAATAGTCTAGTTTCTCCTAATATGTGTTTGGTTCCCCCAGAGTCTTTCCCAGAACTGGAGTTCAGAACAAGTGGGAGCTTGTATCTCCCTCCTGATTAAAAGAGCAGTACATCCAGGTGCCAGCAATTCCACACTCTGCACCTCTTACCAGTCTCAATATGCTTTCTTCACCTCTCTACTTGTGGAACTTCCAGTCAGCCAGCTTTCCCATAGTTCTGGGTGATACTTGTTCTGCCCTTTAGTTGTAATTTTAATGTGGTTGTGAGAGGCAGCAAATATAGATGTTTACCTATGCTGCCATCCTTCTGTCACACAGCTTTGATGAGCAGCAAAAAGAGTGTGTGGTTCTTTATTTTAATTAATACACAATGGAGACTAGAAAGATTAATGGTTCTTTTAAAGAAGTCTTGGTATTTCTTGGTTTCATAGTAGTCAATTTTCAAACTTCTATGAGCATGGTGATGTTATCTTTGAATTGCCCTTGTAATTTTTGGAATTATTGTTATTATTAATATTACTATCACCATCATATTAAATGTTTTTATTCACTTCAGAAAGAGGATAAAAGAGGGAGAAAGAGAGAGAAACATCAATGATGAGAGAGATGGAGATCAGCGGCCTCCTGCACTCCCCCTACTGAAACCTAGTCATGTGCCCTGACTGAGAATTGAACCATGACCTTCTGGTTCATGTGTCTCTGCTCAGCCACTGAGACACACCAGCTGGGCTTGAATTATTTTTAATTCCTTGTACAATATTACCATACATTTCTTCATGTAGTGTAATTTCATACCTGAAATAGGGTCTTATACTTATTCACTGCCCAATTTCAAAATCTGTTCATATTTTCTAATCTCTATGCTACCAATGAGATCTTCATATATAATATGAATTTTAATGATATTACTGAGGCCTAATTGAAACATAAAAAGCTGTGCATATTTAATACTACATATACAAATTGATGAGGTAAAGGATGAGTATATACCTATGAAACCATCACCACTATTAAGGACATAAACAGATCCAACACCTCCCAAAGTTTCCTTCAGCTCCCATTATTGCTATTGTTATTGTCATTTTGGTAAAAGCAGTTAACATACAATCTTAGCAAATTTGAAATACACAATATAGTTTTGATAAGTGCAGGCATTATGCTATTTAATAGTTCTCTTAAATATGGAACCTTAAAAATTATTTTTGTGAGAAGATTTTAAACATTTTTAGGAAATAATTTTTACAGTACAGATAAGGAAAATGAGTTATATTGCTATCAAAGTTTGTGAAAATTAAATATCTAACTGTTCTACTTTCCTGTCTTAGGATATATCAGGGCATTTATGGGGGCAAAATCTGTTTTTTTACTTAATGCTCATTTTGTATTAAAATTGGTTTATACATACAATATAATACTCTGAAATATAATGTGGTCAGGACAACAGTTCTATAAACAAGATGGCCATGGACAGTTTGGTTTGGATATGTTTAAACAACAGCAGCAGGAATAGCAATGCCAACCAGCATTTATTGAGGGATTGCTAGTAATGGAGCCTAGTGCATTTTAAACATTAAAAGTGAGTGCTCAGCCCTATGAAATGAAGGTGTATTATATCTCAGTTTCACAGGAGCAGTTATTAGGAAAGAGAGAAGGTAAGTGATATGGCCTCGCCGGCTCAGCAAGTACGAACACACGATCTGCACCAGAAGCCATTCTCACCCTCTAACCTTTATAGAATGTTCTTTTCCAATTGATTTTAAACTTCTGGTTGTCATGTTATTTAATACAGCAGAAATATACAGACTCAAAATTATTAATGCTTTTGTTTAAAATAAAAAAATAATAAATAAGGTGAAAAACATTATGGAGCAGAAACATGCTAACCTTACAAACAGCCAGCTATAATGTGGGAGCCACATATTAGACTGAGAGTTGAAAACCTTAATTTAAATATTGACTATAACCCTTATTAAAAGACATCTTAAAATTTCTAAAAATACTGTGTGTGTTTTTCTGTAAAGAAAGGGTCATAATTGCCACTTTATAATTTTTGTAAATATACTATTCAATGTATGCTTTACATGCAAGCCTTTTATAAATGTGATCTTTTTATGAATGTAGACACTGTCTTATGTTATCTGTGTCTTATCTAAGACTGATACTAGGTAATTGACTTAAATATCCTTGCTATCCTATTACACGTGATGCATCAGCACTTAAGGGATGTATCTGTTGGGTTAGACATGTGATCTGGGTGATTTTGTTAGAGTAGCTACATGTTCTGCCTTCATCTCCCTCCCTATGTTCCCTGATATTAGTGAAATGCGTTTAGAAGAACTGTAACAAATTTTAGTGAAAATTTAGTTAAAACCTTCTTTGATACATTAAAAAATCGGGGGAGGGGGGCGGTATTTGCCCATATTTGATTAGTGGAAGACTGAGGTTTTAGACCTGGTGCGGACAACCAGACTAAGGTAAGGGGTCTCCCTACATGCTCTCTTCCTGGTTGGAGCATTGTCAGCCTATGAACGAGGAAGACATTAATTGGCCTTAACAAGAGTTACTTGACAGGCCATCCACATAAATTGCAAAATAAAGTAATTATTATTTATGAATTGAAGTGGCTTGGGATCATTGAAAATATATAGCATTTCTTCTACAGATTAACCTGCGCATGTAATATTTATTAATTGTTATGGCAGAATCATTCATTTCTTTTGAAACATTATTCTATAAATGCATTCAAAAAGTCTATTTGTGTAAGGCAATGTTTCAGATGCTTAACTACTTGAAGAGAGGATAACAATATATCGTACTAGTTCAACATGAACTTTCACCACCAATTACCTGTGCAAACATGAGAATTATAATTAATTATTTTAAATGGATCCAACTTTCTGCATCTGTACATAATTTATTAATAGCCAATTATATATCAGGCACATTTTCAACATTCTTTATGTCAATAATAATTTAATCCTACAATTGCCCAACATAGAAAGTATTTTTACCTCTGTTTTATGGATGAAAAAACTGAGGAAAAGACAGTTTAATTTATTCTCAATCACATGGCCAATACATATGCATCATCTATAGGAGAGGTTTTAATGATCACATTATATCCTACCCTTCCTACTTCTACAGTACTATAATTAAAGATCGATTGAGGTAATGCAAACAAAGCACCTAACATAACACATATCTCATTTTCAGGGTTGTAAAGGGTTATATATTATTACATACTAAGGTAATTACACTAAATCTGACATCATTGAAAGCCATATGAAAAACATATAGAATCAAATACATTCTATTGTCTTATTTTTTTAAAATATATTTTATTGACTTTTTTACAGAGAGGAAGGAAGAGGGATAGAAAGTCAGAAACATCGATGAGAGAGAGATATCGATCAGCCGCCTCCTGCATGTCCCACAGTGGAGATGTGCCCGCAAGCAAGGTACATGCCCCCAACCGGAATAGAACCCTGGGACCCTTCAGTCCTCAGGCCGACACTCTATCCACTGAGCCAAACCGGTCCCGGCTCTATTGTCTTATTTTTATTATGACAGTGTCAAAATCTATGCTTATAATATGGATCAAATAAACAAAATATAGTCTTTTGTCCCAATAACTTCTTTATTATCTCTGCTGCTTTTACTGTTACCATTTCACTGTTCATTAACAGTTTCAGGAGTGAGTGAGCTAAGTCAGGATAACTTTGTGAAAGCTAATCATTTAATTTAGCATCACTTATAAAAGACATGGGCTTTACACAAGAAGATAGACGTGAGACATATTGCTTTAATAAAGATTCCTATTACTTGTGCTACCTGTTTCCCCCATAGCCATGGCCACACATAACTGAATCTCTGTCTCTCCCCATTCCACTTCATTATTCTCCGCCAACTATGTGACTAGAACCTGTCAAAAAAGAACATATGATTTTGATTGTTTCATGAATAGAAAATTCAAATTGAGAAGATACAAAACTCACTAAACTGATGCAAGCATTTTAGAAGCTCAGACTTTCATAGTTTCAATGACATATTTTTATTTGTATTGGCCACAAATACTACAAAATATTAATTCCCCCTAGTTTGTGGTGAATTAAAAAAGCGCCGTGCCCAGCATCAACCTATGAACCAGGAGGTCACAGTTCAATTCCCACTCTAGTTGTGGGCTCAGTCCCCAGCTTGGGGTATGCAGGAGGCAACTCATCAATGATTTTCATCATTGATGTTTCTAACTCTCTTTCCCCCTCCCTTCGTCTCTGAAATAAATAAAAAAATATTTTAAAATGCCATAATGCCAAAATCATGGGCTGCAAATATATATCTTCATTTGTCTGATGATTTGGGCATACAGTATTCCAAGTGAATACTGGTACTGTTTTAGGATTTCAGTGTTCTGTTTATTGAAGATCACTCTGTTTGAAATGGAGAAAAAAGCTGAATTAAATCTATCTTTTTAAGATTATTCTCCACTTTAAATATTTGCCAAAGATGGCTCATATTATGAACAGCAAAGCCATTCTCATCTTTATATGTGCATTTGCAAATAAATGAATAAATAAATAAAGTTTTATAATATCATCAACAGAAGCTCCCCATGGTTTTTATAGAAAATGCATTAACTGAATTTAGATTTTCAATTAATTCTGGAATAGAACTTTGCAGGAAGACACAACAGATTTTTTAAATTGCATGATATTTGTATAAAGTTATTATTTCTTTTTTATGTTGGTTTCTGGGGTAAGCTTGTTATAATATAGTTTTGCAAATTATAGTTAAAAACAATTACTGCATTTTGCAAGTGTTTTAGAAGAAGAGAAGAATCATGGTGCAGTTTAACTCTCTTCCCCTATAGGGATCTAATTTTTGTGGTATACTAGAAAAATCACAAATAAAGCAGAAAATAGATATCAACTTGGGCATCTAAATCTTGGGATCAATATGCTCAGATGTGCCTGCAGAAATATGACTGAGTCCAGACTTTATTTTCTCTTACCCAAGTAGTTACGTGGAAAAAGATTTCAGCCCTGATGTCTTTGTCCATTTATAAGTGAAAGAGGGTGACTGCATGGGTCTTTCTGCTAGGAAGTCATGCTTGGATATGCCTCCCAGAAAGGAGAGATGTTTAAGAGTGTTGGAGAAGTGACCAGAAGGTAAATGTGAAAAAAAATAAGTGGGAGGAATTATAATGCCTGTTTTCAAGACTTACTGCAATCCTATAGTAAACAGGAGCTCTATGGGCTTAATTGAAGGCAAATAAATAAAAGAAAGAAAATAGGAAGTGCAGAATAGATCCCCAGTTATGTGATTATTTTTTTTAAAAAATGTGTTCAAGTGATTTAATATGAGAACAAAAAATTTTGAACATATGTTATAGAAAATGTTAATATATTCATAAATATGAAACTTAACCATATTACATATCAAACAGAAAAAATAAATTGAGATTAATCATAGATCTAAATATTAAGACTCTAAGAGATAAGCTTCTAGGAGGATAAAAGAAAATATCTTCATAATCTGTGTCAGTAAATATTTTTTTTTGATACAACGTGGAAGCAAGGGGCTTCTACTTTGACTATTTAACTAAATCCTACAATAAAAAAGAAACAATTGAATAAAACAGTCAATAAATATAAATGGACTCTACACACACACACACACACACACACACACACACACACACACACACAAAATACAAATGACTCAAAAGCACATGCAGGAATGCTCAATATGGTTTGTCATCAGAGAAATGGAAATTAAAACCACAATGTGATACTCCTTTTCACCCACAAAAAATAAATGGTTAAAGTTTAAAGACCTGACAACAACTTAGTGATTTTGTATGTGGAGTAACTGGAACTCTCATACATTACTGGTAAATGACAAATTGCAAAATCACTTGAAAAATCATTCTGGCAGTTTTTCATATAATTAAAGATGCATCTGCCCTATGACCTACCAATTTCATATCTAGATAGTCACAAAAAATTAAAACATATCCAAGAAAAAGCTTATACAAGATATGGAATTGGTAGGTAATAATCATCAATGTCCCAAACTGAATTACTCAAATGTTTGTGGGGAAAGAAGGGATAAGCACATCATGTTAAGCCCATGCAATGTAACTATACTCAGTATCTTCTTAACTCCAGTTGCTATAACAAAATATCATAGACCGAGTGTCTTAAACAATGGACATTTATTTCTCATAGTTCCAGAGGTTGGGAACTAAGTCTAAGATAAAGAATGAAGAAGATTTAGGTCTTAGTGGAGGCCTTCCTCCAAATTTGCAGATGGCCAAATTCTTTCTGTGTCCAACAAAGAGAGGAAGTTCTTCTGTCTCCTCCTATTCTTATGAGGGCACTAATCCCATCATGGGATTCCTCATTACCTCATTGAATTACTTCTAAAAGGCCCCACCTCTAGTAACATAATATTGGGGGTTACAGCTTCAAAGTATGAATTTGGAGAGACACGTCTGGTCCATAACACTCAGCAATAAAACATATATGTTACTAAAATGTGCAACAGCACAGATAAATGTCAGAAACATTATTCTAAAGTAAACAGAAACATGTACAAAGAATATATACTTGCCCAGTAATTGAGCATCAAGTTATGAACCAGGAGGTCATGGTTCAATTCCTGGTTGTGGGCTAAATCCTCAGTGTGAGTTGTGCAGCAGGTACCCAATCAATGATTATTTCTCATCATTGATATTTCTATCTCAGTCTCTCTCTCCCTTTCTTTTTTAAGTTGATATAATATATATATATATATATATATACATATATATATTATATATATAATTTTATATATATATAAAATTATATATATATAAATTATATATATATATAATTATATATATATAAATATATATATAAATTATATATATATAATTTTTTTTAAAAAAGAACATATACTCTATTATTTCATTTCTTTGAAGTTTCTAAGACAGGCAAAAGTAATCTATATTGAAGAAATTTAAACAGTAGTTGTCATTCTGTTGGGGGTCTGGGAAGGGCAGGGGCAAAAAAGAACTTTCTAGGATGATGAAAATGTTTCATATGTTGAAAAGAATATAAATTTTGAGTCTATTGTCAAACCCATTGAATTGTACTCTTTAGACCCAGGTATTTCATTTTATGTAAGTTACAATTTAATTAAAAATAAAAATATCTATTTACTGAAATATGTTTATAGTCAATGAAATAATTAAAAAAAATAAAAGCACTAACATTCTTGATCCAATCCATTACCCATGGTAACCAGATAAATACACCATAAATACACCCCAAAATACACCATTTCTCACCATTTGTACTATTATTACTCTACTAATATAATATCTTTCTTAAACTACTTCATTAACTTATTATTTACTTTACTATTTCAATTTTTATTCCCCTACTGTTACTTTATTCCTCAAGTAATGTCAAAAGTAACCAAAGCCAGATACTAGTGGTAACACTGTGAGATAGATTTATTCAGTAATAATTATTACAGTAGGGTAAAGGGTGCAGCCTGGACTGAGCTCAACTTTAATTTGTGTAGAGGTGCCTGGGCATTTTGAAGGAAAAGTGAGGCAATAGAGAAAATGATCAGCAGTGCCTGAACAGAATCAGGGAAGAGAAACTACAAAAAGTGAGAAGGGGGATGTGATTAGGCCATCTGGGATTGCCCTAATGGCCTTTATTGAAGTTGGGCCATTACCTTCCCACAGAGACTGGGAGAAGCTCTATCTTCAAGCGTTGGCTGGAGAAAACATAAAATTTGTTGGCAGACATAAGCCTTCCCAGGGAGATAATGAAGGGGCTGTAGTCATGTTTCTAGGAACTCAGCTTTGAGCTGTTAAAGACTGTGCTCTTAGTGTTTGTCTGTCTGTGAGAGTGAGAAGGTGGATGGAATTTGTGCTGAATCTGTAGATTTTGTAGGCCAGGACAGGGCAGAAGAGTCTGACTAGAGTTTGATTAAGAAGGGGACAGTCAGTCTTTGTCAGCAGCTAGAGAAAAAAATATGTTTTAAAGTTAAGTTTTTAGCATCTTTTAAAAAAAAAATTCCAGTGGCTTTCTATAACAGTAAAAAGAGGAATTCAACCTTCTTCATGTGATATGTAAGGATTTAATGATCTTCCCTAGTCTGTCCATTCTAAATCATTCTTAACACTCTCCTCTGATTATTCTGTTTCAGCCAGCCGATATTCATTGAATAAACAAAATATTGCACTATCGTAAGTCTTTTGTTCTTGCTTCTTTTTTTCCTGCAACTTTCTAATTCACTGAAGCAATGACCTTCTTATTCACATCCTTTCAGAATATTCAAATATCACCTTCCACAGTCTGTTTGATTTTATGCACAGAACTTTTCATTTTCTGGCAGTATTTTATATTTTATTCATAGGTTTATTATTTAGTCCTTTTCCCCCCTCACAATAATATATATCTTAAGGACATATTTGTGTCTCTCTTTTTCACAGTTCTATTCTCTTTAATTAGAAGTGTGCTTAGTAATCAGTAGATACTCAGTAGATGTATACTAAACAAAGAAATAATTCACTAATTTTCTTGATGTGGTTTTATACTTTTCCCTGAAAATATTATTGTTGCTACATTACAGTTTAATTTCACTTATGTTATGAGGACACTCACTTTCTAGTTACTCAGAAAAATGGACCATTATTGGAGAAGTTGTCTTAAACTTAATTCCAAAGAATGAACTGGCAATTTAAAGACATTGTGCATAGGAAATATTGAATATGATAAAATCTAATAAAGAATTAAAGAATTAATTTATTAAATCTAATAAAAATTAAATTTTTCATTAACAACACATTGATTAAGAAAATAAGCAGTGATCTCAACATAGAAGAATGGCAGGTGATGAACAACTTTTAATTGACCCTTATTCAACAGTGTAATTTAGTGAATTTAAAACTCCTTTCTACTGAGTCCAATTTATACCTGTTTAGGATTATTTTTTCTTATCTGATAGTTTCTGGTTTGGTAAATTAATAGAGCTTGTCTACCTACAGAAAGCTCATTTTGGACCTTTGATCATCTTGAAATAAAGTAGCACTTAAAAGAAATAAAAATTGCCATTTGATGGTGATAAAATGACTTCTGTACGTTACATTTCTGTAAGATTAAAGATTTGATATCTGTCCCAAGGAAACGGATGCCTGCTGAATGATCATTAATCTCAAGGAAAACAACTGCACTTTGATTGTTACTCTTAATTTAAAACTTAAGGGCAGCACAGGGGACAAGGCAACTGCTCACAAGTCTCACAAATTTCAAGCACCAAATTGTGTTCTGATAAAGAATTATCTTCCAGTGTGTTTTATAGGCTTTCATATAGTTCTGAGGCCCCAAATCCTAGGAAGCTAGGAAGGATCACCTGGAATTCTCATCTCTTCCTCTGTCTCTCTCCCCTCCCTATTTTTTTTTCTTTGAAAAAGATTAAATCTGATAACTAAATACAAAGTTGGCTAAATGGCTTCCTTGTTCATTTCCATCTAATCTCACAAATAACCTTTGATATTCTATATCTCACCACCAAAATAGTGAGGTAAGGTTATTTCAAGCAAGATGTAACCAATTAATGTGTAGAATAAATGCATATTTACTCCAATGCCAAAAAAGAACTGCTCTTGAAATCATAGCCTGGGCAGTGGTAATGACCCCTTGTGTGACCCAGCAAACCTATGTAGGAGAACGAACCAGAGAGAGAGAGAGACATTTATCCCAGTATGTGCAAATGTGTAGGAGAAATCAAGAGAAGTCTGAGTCATCTTTAATGTATAACAGTAACAATGTCTCTTCCGTAGGTCTTCAGGGCTAAATATATAGTTTATAAAATATCAATCAAGACTTGTAAAGTTCCTTCAATTTAAAAATTCCTTAAAATCATAAAAATATATAGATCAGGTGATGGAAAAAATGTTTTTGCAATTTCTGAATCTTTCACTTTTTACTTCTTTGCATCATACAAATAATCCATGCATTTAATCTAAAAGAAAACCTGAGAAAGTTCAGTAGAAGGATGATGATAATCAACCTTTTTACAGGCATCAGATAATCGGGCAAATAAGATTGTCAAAGTAAGTTGTCTGGGTTCTCAGTAAAAACATAACCAATTAAAGATTATATCACTATCTATCAGAAATTTATCATAAGAAATTGATTTATATGTTTATGGAACTTAAGAAGTACCCGAATTTTCATTTGGCAACTTGGAGTCCCACGAGAGTCGATGGTTTAAATCTGGTCTAAGTCCAAAGGCCTCTGAGAATCAGAAAAACAGACACATACATTCCAGACTGAAGGCTGATAGGCTCAAGATCCAAGAAGAGACCATCTTTCATTGTGAGCCAGAGAGCAGAAAAAGACCAATCAATGTTATCAGCTCAAAGATAGTCAAGCAGAGAAAGTTAATTCTTCCTTGCTCCCTTTTTGTTCTAGTCATACCTTCATTGGACAGAATGAGGACCATCCACATTGAGGAGGTCAATCTGCTTTAGGCAGTCAACCTATTCAAATGCTATGTTCATACAGAAACTCCCTCACACTAGAACAAAGATAACCAAATATCTGGGCATGTCATGGCCAGTAAGGTTAACATATAATATTAACTCTCATCCTCAGGCATCTTTGAAAATAAAATTTTGTGGGAAGCCTTACTGACTTTATTAAAAAAATTCTTCAATTTCTGATTTCATTACTACATTTTTTCTTACATTTTCCTTTCTTTTTTTTACTTCCAACGTGGTATATTTTCATCATATGATTTGTATTGCTTACAAAGAATATATTGAATACAACAAAAAGATATGAAAACAGAGTCCCAGGGTTAGGAAAATTCATTCTTGCCTTATATCAGTTAACTTGAATACTTAGGGAAGTTCTTTCCAGTATCATTTAGTAACTTATAATTTTTCTTGATGGCATGAAAGTTTATGACTGACTCATAGGGAGGAATTTACACATTGAAAAATTGTCCTTTACTATTTGCCCTTAAGGCTGGTATTTAAAGAATTCTGTAATCTGCTCTTTGTTATGTTTTCTTCCTTATTTCCTAGTACAATTCTTCCCAAGAATCTCCATGCCTCTCTGATTGGTTACCTTACTGCCTTTCACCTTTGACCCTGGTCCTGGCTTCCTTGGCACGTTTTCCTGAACCTAGGCTTGCACACCACAGAGTCATAATGAGAAAGACTCTTGAAATGAGATGCAAAAAACTGGATTTGTGTTTCAGCACCACCATTACCATCTGCTTAATCTTGTGCATAAACATCTGTCAAGAAGGTATAGTATACGTTATATATGTTTTAGTCTTTTAATAAGCATAGATTTAGTGTATAGTCAAAACTTTTATATCATAACCACAAACCAGTTCTGAGTCTATAGAGGCAAAAAAAAAATTCAATACTATCCAATGTTACAAAATCATTTTCATGTTTATATGTCCATCATGTTCTTCTGTGTTTATTGTGAATCTTACTCTATATTTTAAAGGAGTAGACCAGGGTAATATTTTAAATTATTTTAAAGTCCCTTAAATGCCACCAAAAATTGTTAATTTGATTAATAAAGAGAGTTAATATTCGGTGATGACAATAAAAACACTATTTGGGGAAAACATACTTTTTAAATTCAGTCCAATATTTGGTTGACATGAAAAAATTCAAAATAGGTTCAATAATAAATGAAAAAAGATGACGAACAAATGAAATTCATCTGGAAAAATAAATGTGTCTGGATTTATTGTCCAATCAGAAACCCCAGAATAGCATCTATATCTACTTTTATATATAGTACTATCCCTCCCATGTTAATAGGATTGAATAAATGTAGTAATAAAATATTCAGTTTATGTGAGAGTGTAAAATAATGCTCGTGGAGCATAATCATTTGACTCTATATCTTAAAAGTTTACAGAATATTGAGTGTATTATATCTCTGAAATGTATTTCAAAAGTCACTGGTGCCTTGAATTTTAAAATGGGCTTGTATGAATTCATGAATGAGTCATCTAAAAAGTAAAGTTGCTAGAAAAAATTAAAAAAAAAGAATAAAATTACTATATGAAACACTTCAACTACAAAGCAGCTATTTCTACAATAACCAGAACTCCACTACTGTGAAAAGCTACAGTACTAATGATGGTACAGAACTCAAGTATCTTCTATGATAAAAACCTATGTGGTCATCACGCCCTCACACTGTGATGCCCTCACGCTGTAAGGAACGATCATCAGAAGGCTGCATGTGCAGCAGGTGTCTGTAGGTGGGCGGGGGTTTGGGGCTACATGTGCAGCACAGAGGCAGGACCCCCAGCTCTGGCCTCTTTGGGGCAATCCATCAAGGATCCCTGGATAGGTGGGTGGGGCCTACCTCTTTGGAGTGATTGATTGCAAGGCTCCTGCACTGTGAGAGGGCACAGGTCAGGCTAGGGGATCCCCCCACCCAGTGCATGAATTTCTTGCACTGGGGCTCTAGTATGCAGATAAAATGGATTCTGGCAAAATGTAAGGCAACAAAGTCACCATTAATATTAAATATATGTAAAATTTTTTATTCAAAAATGTATATTTCTTGTAGTGCTATTCAAAAGCTTAGAAACTTAAAATTTAGAAAAAAACAGCTTTCATCTTCATAACTACTATTGCCAATATCTCAACCCATGTCATATAAAAATGAAAGACTTTTTAATTGTAAATATTTATTCAGACAATAGAAAAGATGATTTATTCTAAATGAAATATAGAAAATCACTTGTTTACAATTATGTAATTGATGTAAAAACATCCATTGAATGCAATTAGGAACATCATAAATTAAAATCACTTTCAAATAATTAAATTGAAAGAGTAACCCTTAATATAAGTCTGGCTTCAAATGTGATATTAGCAGATAACAAAATTCATTATTGAGAGAGAATATTATTTTCTAAAATTAAATGATAATATGAATTATGAATTACATCGTGTTGGTTTATGTAAATGAATTTATACTCACAAGAAAATAATATGGAACATAAAGTTCTTCTCCACTAAAATAGTGAGGTAAGATTATTTCAAGCAATAACAATGAATGGGTATTATCAGTCTTTCAAAGTTTTGCTCACCTGACACTGGAAATTCTCTCTCATTCTATTTACATTCATTTAGTTACTACTTTGGGAAATGTAAGACAATAAACTCTCTCTCTCTCTCTGTTTCTCTCTCTCTCTCTCAATATATATATATTAATCTCTGCCTCCAGGAACTGATGACCACGGCCAAAATTATAAGCTTAGAATTTTTATCTCCACCCCTCATCCTCTTGAGAAAGGAAAAGGGCTGAAAATGGAATTAATGTTTGATCATAACTATGTAAGGAAGCCTCCATAAAACCCCCAAAATACTTAACCTGTGGGATCTGAAGCTATCTGCAGGTACCTCGTATCATAATTCAGTTAAATTGCAGGACACTCAGCTGGTGTCACAGAGAATTGCCAGTGGGAGAAGGCTCTCACACATCTGGTGACCAGAAGTGTCAAAGGGGAAGTGTTCCATGTGGAAGTAAAGGAGAAAGACACCGGAGGAAGGCTAAACTTTTTTCTAACTCATGAGGAGTGGACTACTGAATTCTTCTCTTTATTTCTTTAATTAAATCTTTATTATTCAGATTATTACATTGGTTTCTCTTTTTTCCCCTCCATTGCTCCCCTCCACCCGGCTCACACCCTTTCCTCTACCCTTACCTCCCTCCCGTTGACCTCATCCATAGGTGTATGATTTTTGTCCAGTCTCTCCCTGTATACCCCTACCCTTTTCCCCCTGAGAATTATCCGTCCACTCCCTTTCTGTGCTCCTGATTCTATTATATTCACCAGTTTATTCTGTTCATAAAATTTTTAATTCATTTAATTTTTAGATTCACTGGTTGATAGATATGTATTTGTTGTTCATAATTTTTTATCTTTTATCTTCTTCCTCTTCTAAAAGAGTACCTTTCAACATTTCATATAATACTGGTTTGGAGTTGATGAACTCCTTTAGCTTTTTCTTATCTGTGAAGCTCTTTATTTGCCCTTCAATTCTGAATGATAGCTTTGCTGAATAGAGTATTCTTGGTTGTAGATTCTTGCTATTCATCACGTTGAATATTTCTTGCCATTCCTGTCTGGCCTGCATCGTTTCTGTTGAGAAATCAGCTGACACAACTAGAGATGGAAAAGGACCAACTAGAAATTAAACATACACTGACTGAAATTAAAAAAAAAAGAGTCCTAACAGCATACTAGAGGAAGGCAAGAATCAAGTCAAAAATTGAAATATAAAGAATCAGAAAACACTCATCTGGAAAAGCAAGAAGAGAAAAGAATCCAAAAATGTGAAGATAATGTAAGGAGCCTCTGGGACAGCTTCAAGCGTACCAACATCAGAATTGTGGAGGTGCCAGAAGAAGAGAGAGAGCAAGATACTGAAAACCTATTTGAAGAAATAATGACTGAAAACTTCCCACATCTGGTAAAAGAAAAGACTTACACGTCCAGGAAGCACACAGAACCCCATATAAAAGGAATCCAAAGAGGACTACACCAAGGCACATCATAATTAAAATACCAAGAGAAAAAGACAAAAGAATATTAAAAGCAGCAAGAGAAAAATAGTTCATTACCTACAAGGGAGCACCCATACCGAGTTCTTTTCAACACAAGGCAACCTGTTCATTTTCGGTTGCTATTGTAAAAAATTACCCTACACTTAGTGGCATACAGCATACAAATTTATCATCTTTCAGTTCTGCAGGTTAGAAATCTAATATAGATCTCACTGGGCTTAAAGTCAAGGTGTTGGCAGGGCTGCATTTCTTTCTGTGGGTGATGGATAAGATCTATTTCCCAGTCTTTTCCAGCTCCCAGAGGGCACTTGCAGTCCTTGACTCGCGATCCTATTTCATGCCCTTCAAAGCCAGCAGCATCAGCTCAGGTGCTGCTCACATATCACTCTGATTGCCTCTTGAGCCCCTTTCTTTAATTTTACTAGTAACCATCCTTGTGATTAAATTGGGCTCCAACAAATAATCCAGGATAATCCCTCTAATTTAGGTCAATTGAGTAGCAACATGAAATCCATCAACAACCTTATTTGCCATTTTGCATAGAATGTAATATGTTTATAAATTCTAGCATAGGCCATGGCCATCATTGGAGGCCTATTATTCTATAAATTACAAGGAAGATGGTTAGTTATCTCTGTGTGTGTGTGTGTGTGTGTTTCTTATTTCTTCTGTTGATTTCCTTTATGTTGAAATTTTTTATTGATTTGTTTTGAAATCACTATATAATTTCTTCATATAAAATCACTTTAAATGCTGATATCTAGTATAAAATTAATTCCTGCCAAATAAAATGGAATCTGAACAACTTGAAATAGTATCTAGTGTTAGTGAAACAGAAGTACTTTTCCAAACTAAGCACTTACAGTGTATGTTCTTGTGTGTTTAATTCAATTTAACTCATGTGCTCAGAACAGTAATGCTTAGAATTAAATCAGCTCTCATTTACCATGTGATTAGCTGTATTTATACATTAATTTTTAAGCACATGAGCCACATAATATCTTCCTTTTTAAATCCTTACTCTACTTAAGATAATTGGTTAGTTGGTTGACTTCACTGAGTATTTTTTTTAGTACAAAATGTTTATTTGGTTCTCTTGCTATAGCAGCCAGCAATAAGATGACCCCAATTATCTGTGTCTCCTGGAATTTCCACCTTTGGGTAGTTTCTGCACACATTTTATAAGGATTGGTCTGTATTATCAACAGAATGGAAGACATGATGATATGTCATTTTTAAGACTAGATAATAAATGCCACTTTAGCTTCTGTCCTCCTTTCATATTCTTTCTCAGATTATTTGCTCAGAGGGAAATTCACTGCCATATCATGAGGACACTCAGGCATCACTGTGGAGAGACCCTCCTGAAAGGAAACTAAGGCTTCCAGCCAAAAGTCAGCTAGAACTGAAGCCCCTGACCAGCCATGTGTGGGAGCCTTTTTGTAAGCAGGTTCTCAAACTTCAGTTAAACTTCAGATGATGCAACCCAGCTGAAAGACTAAGTGACTGCAACCTCAGGAGATCCTCTCAGAAAGGACCACTCGGCTACCCTGCTCCAGGATTGCTGGCCTCTGACACTTTGGGATATTAAACAATTATTGTTTTAACTCATTTTAATTCTTTCTGTAGAAAGAATTTGTTATGCAGCAGTAGATAACTATTAAGATCACTGTAGGCCCAAATGTAAACAGTCATGGACTTTGCATTTTCATCTTTAATAAGAAGATAATAAGTGCAGGCAGCATGGAATTTGAAGATAAGTAGTTGAAATACCTTTTAAATTAGAATATATTTATTTTAATTTTAGCCCACACTGCTTGCTTTATTAGAGCAGTATTTTTAGAGTATTAAAGAAAGAACTTAAATCAAAAGATAATTGACTAAGTGGTTTGCATTTTTAAAGGGTTTTTGGTTTGTTTGTTTGTTTTTTGTTTTCGTTTTTATCAATATTTGACCTCCTAATAGTTCCTGTCATGGGAGAACAGGCCTCTGTCAACTCCATACAATATCAGCTTTCACCCACTCCATAGGTCAGGCTATGGAAGTCATGTTGGTAGTTCTAAGCACAACTGCAGGATGACATTTTTTTTTTAAATTTCTGTATTATCCTGGTCCTACTACTGTGATATCAGTCTCTCCTAGTTTGCCTTCAGTAATGGTAAGTCCTATTCCTGCTTCTGCTGGGACTCAGACAAGTTTTAATTGTCTTCTGAATTCGATTGATTTATCATTTGTTAATAATTCAGATCTTTGTAGTATCAGAATGAAATCCTGGTTCATGCATTTATTGGCTAGAAAGAGCCTTTTCCATTTAACAGCCCTTTCCTAGAGATGTTTGTTCCCTAATGATCTTTATATTCATAATATCCAACTACTAAACTTCATCTTCAAAGACTAGCAAATATAGCTAGAGAATGCTATGTTGGACAAGAGTAATTGGGCCCTAAACATACTAGTTTGATTTTTTTAAAAATCTAACAGTCATAGGCCACTTAACAATGGGTATATATTCTGAGAAATTTGCCATTAGGTAATATTGTCATGTGAAGATCATAGGATATACTTACACAAACCTAGATGTTACTTATACACCTAGGCTAGATGGCATATCACCATCACAAATGTGGTTCTACTTGATGGAAACATCATTATATGGCATGTGACTATATATTTGGAATGCATAGGACTTTTTAAAAAATGCCATGAAATAACTATTATAGGGATGAAAATAGAGAAAAGTTATACCAAGCAAGGGTTGGAGAAATCTGAATGTAACCTACTGCAAACCTTACCTACATCACCATTTTGGCTGGAAATGGTAAACTGGTAAAAATTTAGGGCCTTCACAGATTTTTAATTTGTTCAGGTACTTGATGATAAGATTGATTTGTACACATGATAAATGAAGAAAGAGGAAGCCAGAGAAATAAAAACAGAAGAGTATGGCCTGCTGCTCTGAAGATCTTGGTTTCACATAGAATTTCTTAAATCTTTTAACTCTAAAGGTTTAAATGACAAAAAAGAAAATGATATAGTGACCATACTTCAAAAACATTTCACAGATCCCAATTTCTACATTTATTCATCATTTTTCTATATTTCTCCCGACCTGTTTAATTTTCATATGAACATTAAATCACACTAATTGTGATAGCTTTCCTCATTTACCCAACATGTTGTTTTACTTCCCGGATAAGCATTCATCTCTTGTCATCATCCATTAGTAGAATAGTGCTGTAAGAAATGAGCAATCTGTTATATTAAAAAGAGATATACTTGATTAGCTTGAGATTCTTTTTGTTTGCATGTGAAAGAGGTTAATCAACTGCAACATAGGTTTGTGTTTTGTTTTATTTTTCCCCTCTCTGGTTGATAGCTCATTAGCAGGGCCATTTTGGTACAGATTAGAATTCTGTTGGCAGATATTTCTAGTTAAGACATTTCCCATACAGTGCCCTTAAACTAGTATTTGCTATTCTCTCTTTGTGTTACTGTTTTAAGGCACTTGAGGTTTGGGTATATGCACTTTCCTTGATTAAGAAATCAGATCATTAATTCAAGTTTAAAGTCCCATCATCATCTGGTATGCATTTCCTTTGTTTTTATAAAGAAATTTTATATTTTTTATTCTTAACATTAAATGGTATGAGAAATACTTAAATTGAAGTTTAGATTCCTGTTTTGTTAAAGAAAAATTTTACATTGGTATAGTTGATTTGATATATTAGCATTATAGCCAATTTCAGGACTATTATATGGTTCTAGGCATTTTTACTTTAAGCAATTTTGTCATAAACATCTTTGCCACACCATTTTCACTGCAGGTATTTCTGCCACAAACATTTCCACAGCACAAGTAATTGACCATGAGGCAATTTTGTTGTAAAAGATAAAATAACTGGTTGACAATTTGGTTTGCCTTTAGCAGACTTAATGTGCTTAAACCTTGTTAATTTTATTTCTCCATTGACAAAGTTCTTGCTGTACACCCACTTTTATATTATACTAGAAGCCCAGTGCATGAAATTCATTCATGGCGGGGGGGGGCGGGGGAGGATGTCCTTCAGCCTAGCCTGCTCCCTCTCCAATCTGGGACCCCTTACCTGGATCAAGCCTAAACAGGTAGTTGGACATCCCTCTCACAATCCATGACTGCTGGCTCCCAACTGCTCACCTGCCTGCCTTCCTGATTGCCCCTAACTGCTTTTGCCTGCCAGCCTGATCACCCCCTAACCACACCCTCCCAGCCTGATTGATGCCTAACTGCTCCTCTGCCATCCTGTTTTCCTCTAAACTGCCCTCCCCTGTGAGCCTGATCACCCCTAACTGTCTCTCTTGCAGGCCTGGGTCCCCCCACAACTACCCTTCCCTGCAAGACTGGTCACCCCCAACTTCCCTCCTCTGCTGGCCTGATCACCCATAACTGCCCTCTCCTGTAGGCTTGATAACCCCCAACTACCCTCCCCTGCTGGCCTGATTGCCCATAACTGCCCTCCCTTGCAGGCCTGGTCCCTGCCAAATGCTCTCCCCTGCTAGTCTTCTTGTGGTGGCCATCTTGTGTCCACATGGGGTCAGTATCTTTTGACCACATGGGCATAGTAATCTTGGGTGTTGGAATGATAGTCAATCTGCATATTATTCTTTTATTAGATAGGATAGAGGCCTGGTGTATGGGTGGAGGCCAGCTGGTTTGCCCTGAAGGGTGTCCCGGATCAGGGTGGGTGTTTCCTTGGGGCATGGGGTGGCTTGGGCAAGAGACCTGTGGTGGTTTGCAGGCCAGCCATGCACCCCGGTGACCTAAGCGGAGGCCCTGTTATCTGGGATTTATTTATCTTCTACAATTGAAACTTTGTAGCCTGGAGCAGAGCCAAGCCTTCTGCTCCCTCTGGGCAGCAACCATTGAAACTTTGTTGCCTTAAGCAGAGGCCTAGGCAGGCCAGGGTGTCAGAAAGTTTGGCTCCCTCTATCACCCGGGGCAACCCAAACCTCCCTCCTGCTCTCTCTATGGCTGTAGCCATCTTGGTTGGGTTAATTTTCATACCCAATCTGATTGGTTGGTGGGCATGGCTGGTAGGTGTAGCAGAGGTATGGTCAATTCTCATATTACTCTTTTATTAGATAGGATAAATCTTAGCCCTCCTTTTGGTCTATACAGCAATGAATAGACTATATGTGGTAATCTTACAACAGTGGATGATAACAACTACAAAAAAGCCAGATTGCAATTCTTCACATAAACCCAGACTTCATACTATGCTAAAAAATAAAAAGATAATCTTTTTCAAGTTCTTTCTGAGTGCAGTCATCCCTCCCATCCTTTAAAACCAAGTTTTCCAAACTATGGCAACTATGGAAAAAGTGGCTACTAATTAACAACATGCTTCCAGAGCTGGAAACTGATACTAGTTTTAATAAAGGAAAAAAGAAAAAGGAGGGGAACAGTGTGATGTCAAATAAGGAGATCAATCAATAAGCAAATAAAGTATTATATTATGAACCAAAGACTATGTATATTTATTTTTCACAATAAAGTATTTTAATTATACTAAATTTTATGTTTTAGTACATCCCTTTAAATGTCTTTCATTTTTTATTTTATCATTTACTGAAAAAGTGACTTATGGCTAAGTAGTTCTGCATTGAAAATATTTGTGGAAAAGATGTGTATGGCAAACATGCTTACAATGAAAATACCAGACACATGATTATATATCTCCTAGCACAAATACTTATAGCTATACTAGAAGCCTGGTGCACGAAATTCGTCCACTGGGGAGGGTGTTTCTCAGCCTGGCCTGCACCCTCTTCAATTTGGGACCCCTCAGGGGATTTCCGACTGCAGGTTTAGGCCCAATCCTGCAGTCAGAAAATTTTACTAACCCTGCTTTACCATAGGGCTTGACAATTGAATCGTTGGGACCAGACACCAAGATTTTTCTTTGAAGAGTGGAGGGAACAATTATCTTGACGTTAAGTTGCCCTGAAATTAAAATGAGATAATGACTTAGAAAAGTATAAAAGCACCATATAAAGACAACTGTCTTTTTCATGTACTGAAAAGACAATAAAGTGGTAAAATGCAAAACACTGTTTTTATTCTCCCCTTTCCTTCCTTTACAGCCTTTATTTAAACTTTGAAATTTATAAAAATTTCACTCCAATTTTCATTTTTTCACATTCAATATTATTTCGTATTGGTTTCAGGTTTTATATTAGTTACCAAATAGTGGTTAGACAATCATATACTTTACAAAGCGTTCCCCTCTATTTCCGGTACCCACCTGGCATCATATGTCATTACAGCACTATTGACTATATTCCCTATTTAAGTGACAATGAGTTTATAGGTTCCTTCCAGTCTTTCTTTTGTGATGTTTGCCTTTCCTTTTCTTTCTCACTTCTTCCCTCACTTTCCTTATAAAGCATCTCTATTGGCCATCAAAGCTCCGTGAAGGCACTGGGACACACCGGTTAGCACTGGGAGCTTCTCTGAATTACATCAATCAGTCTGGTGCCCTGCAGTGCGGCACCCCTCCACTGAGGTGGCACCGCCCCTCAACTCCCGCCTCCGGGCTGTAGGTCCCTACTCATCCTCCCCGGTGTCCTTCCATGCCCCTTGATCCCTGGCCAGGCCCACCCACGTCTTGGGGCCACTGCAGAACCTCTCTCTCTGCAGGCAAAGCAGATCCCTGCCCGCTGTTCCCCTGCCCGGCTCAAGCCCCCTCTGGTGCACCGCCTGGTGAGGTTTTTGTCTTTGTTCTATGGCATTGGTGACAGCACACTCCTAGCAAGCCTGGTACCCAGAGGGGCACAGGGTCAGTTCTTTACCCAGAATGCCAGAGGTTGCAGCAGCGTTTGCAGATGTCGCCCAGAGCCTGCTGGCGAAGGCACCGCCTGTGTGGGGTGTCCTCATAGAGGGATAGTGAGGCACTGCTGGGCACCCCTTGGAACACCCACTTCCTGGCCAGCTGCTTTGCCAAAACTGTGGCACTGGCCCTGGAGCCGACCCCCAAGCAGCCCCAAATTTCGGCCTTGTGCCTCTTCTTCCACATTCGGCCTTCATCCATCCCTCTCTCTCCTGTAGTGCTTGGGCTCCAGGCTGGAAAAAAAAGAACCAAGACCAAGAAGGACAAAGTCCAAAGGAAGTGAGTCTGGAACCCCCACATCCTATTCTCTGGATTTCCTCCCTCATCTCCTCTCTGTGTCTCATCTTGAATGGGCACCTGTGGCCCAGCCACATGGCTACTGGGCAGCCTGGTAGAGTCCGTCTCTGCAAAGCTGTGAATCTGTGGCCAGAGCCCCTGTCTGGGTCTCAGCAACCCCATGTCTGCAATGTTCCTGGGGCCCCACAGGAGTGGCTAGGCAGGCTGCCATGCCTCCCCTGAGCTGCCATGTTCCTGGGCCCCCATGGGAGTGGCTAGTCAGGCTGCTGTCCCTCCAGGGGCCTGCGATGGACCCAGACCCTGTGGGTGGCCATGTATCCACCCTGCCTCCCAGGGCCCGGATGGACTGGTATCTTGCCAGCAGTACCTGGCACTGCCTGCCAGGCCTCCCTCCTGGTCCATGGACCTGGACCCCCAAGGGCAGGCTATGGTGCTGCCTGCCCCGTCTGCATATGCAAATTTACCTGCCATCTTTGATGGTTAATTTGCATATTCACTCTGATTGACTAGTTGGAATGGCTTGGCATAGCGGAATGATGGTTAATTTGCATGTTTCTCTTTTATTAGTGTAGATGGTGCATATTTGGACAACTTATGTTCAAGAATATAAATACATTTTGGAACAATTTTGGAGAAACACAGTGCAAAATCCTAAAGATCTAGATCATCCCTTTAGTTAGGGGATGGATTATCTGAAGAGAACTTGGACTTTGTTTTTTATATGTATGCTACATTTATTTAAGGCACCTGGGACCCAGGCCTCCCGCACAGCCCCAGCTTCATCCAGAATGACATCTGGTCTAATTAGCATATTGTGCTTTCATTATTATAGATGATATAGTATTTGCATATACCCTAAACATATCTTCCCATATACTTTAAATCATTGCTAGATTATTTATAATACTAATACAATGTTAAGTAGTTGTTATATTGTTTAGGGCAGTGGTCTGCAAACTGCAGTTCACCAGCCACATGCAGCTCGCGAGTTGTGGTTTGCCACTCTATTGGCTAATAAGTTTGCTGACCACTGAGATAGGGCCTTAATCACAAGGAACAACAGCCTGTAATTATTGGAACCGAGGGTCTAGGTCAGTGGTTGGCAAACTCATTAGTCAACAGAGCAGTAAACCATGGCTCACGAGCTGCAGTTTGCCAACCACTGGTTTAGGGCATAAGATAAGAAAAAAATATCTATCCATGTTCAGTACAGACATAATCATTACAGGCCTAACTATGGTACATAGAACATGTCAGCAACAGTGCACTTCAAAATAAATATTTTCAATCCAAGGTTTATTAAATTCACAAATGTACTAATAGACCTTGCAGATGTGGAGAACTGACTATATTTGTTTGTTTTTTGGTAAAGTGCTGGGGTGTGTGTAGGAATACATGGGCCGTGAGACCAGTAAAAGGACATTAGAAGAGATGTCTCTGCACAGAGTTCTCTAAATCATATCATTCACCTGGAAAGGATTCTCATGAATAATTAGTAATAATAATGATAAGAATAAATTCTGAAAGGTGTATTCACACGTATAAATTGTTCAGTTTTGCTTATACTGTGGGTTCAAGAATGTTTTGAGGTCTAGGAGAGTCTTAGAGGTATACACCTGAGTTTAATGCTATTGTGGGATATGATATTTGAACTCCAGAAGATTTGAAATCATAGGGTAAGAGTCATATTAAATGATATCCGTGGAAAAGGAGAAAGAACTAAACACATTATGACATTTTTTCATAGGAGCTAAGCTAGTTTTGTTACAACTCCATTATCACCCCACTGGTATCTCATTAACATCAATGTGCATCCCAATCATTAACATTTTAAGAAGGAGAATTTTTTCCTGTTAAATGAGAGGTTTCAAAAGACAAACAGAAACTTCAGGCAACAAAAGCCACCCAGGGCCTCCATAAAATCAACCCAGTGAATATCTCAGCATTTCGATAAGTCCTGTTCCTATTTAGAAAAGGGCTCTCTTTCTATTATGGGGAGGAGCTTTGCCTTGCTCCTTCTGTTCTCTGGAATTTTTTAGATGTGGGGTTCCAGAGGAAGGATTCTTACCAGTTCAGCCAGCTATTGACAGTTCCTGATTTTTTTATACTAGGTCACAGTCAAAAACATTAGTCAACACATTAGTGAAAATTCAATGAAATGTTATTCATTTGAACTTGACAGGATATTTATGAATCATAGTTACAGCATAAAATGATGGCTGCAGTTTAGATGGCCTTCTCTAGTGATGATGACCTAAAATAAAAATAAGGACATGCTATTTGACAAAGGAAATTTGTGTAAATTTCAGATAATAAAGAATTTCCCTGGATAGTCTCTGTTTGCCTACACAGCTCCAGTCTCTACACTCATCCAGATCCTGTGAAGCTGACCTTGGTGAACTGCATGGACTGGGTCTCTTACAGGGAAATAAGATACACTGGTAATCCCTGTATGTGGGGGAATAAATATAAAAATTATTAGTAAGATGACATTGGCTAAAGAGCATGTAATGAGAAGGCATTAGGAGAAACACTGTGATAACCCAGGCATTTAGTCATTATGGTAGCAATGGTACCATAAACACTATATGGTCAGTAGGCGGCCATTTTCAACCATATCCCAGGCAATAGATAGAGTTTCATGTATTTTACATGAGAAGTTCCATGATAAACTAAGTTCAGAAAAGCTGCACCAAATTTAGAAGAATTCATTACTGCAATATGATTGAAAATACCATGTTATCATTTTCAAAACAAGTTTTAAAAGATTCTTATATCAATGTAACATGACCTGAATGTCTGTTAATTTTTATGTGCCATATTGAAGATATTTCATAAACTTGTTGCAAGTGTATTTACCTTACTCATGAAGAAACCAGCAAGATTGTAAAACTGATTCTAATATTATTTTTTGAAATTGGCAATTAATGAGCAATGAAAATTAAACATGAGAATAAAATTATTACATCATATAATGAAACTAGTTAATAACCTATAAAGCAATAGAATCATAACCATAACCTTTGAGGTTATTTCTATCATAAAGACACCATTTGCATAACTTTTAGACAATAGTCTTTTAGCTAGCTTCTAATTCCATGCAGTGTGGGTTCTAATCAAGAGTAAATGGCAAAGTCAAACACGGATGCATTCTCATAAAAAGGTGAATAAGCCAAGTAGCCCTGTTAAACAATGCCTAACTATGCTATTGAAGGTACATGCTCTCCTCCCTTTGCCTTATCTCAAGTTCTAAAGTGTTTTTGTTTGTTTGTTTTTCTCTTAGCCTTACTAAATGGTAATCACTACTAGTATTTTGCTGGAGGATCAAATTTCTCCCTTGCTCATGGGAGTGAGAGTGAGGTTCTGGAGCTACTGCTGAAATAAGAATTTTCAAAAATCCCCAGGGGAGAATGAGAATCCACGCCCCTTAAGCCAGTCCTGGGAGAGTTACACCCGGGATTCTAGTAGAGCCAAAGCAAGGCCAGTGTCCAGAGTTTCCCTTCCACATTGCAGTCGGGTGTAGTTCAGCATCCAAGCTAATGAAAGTCCATCAGTACATTGTGTGGAGTCCCACGTGGCCATGAGCCATGTGGGTCCAGGGGAGGTCATCCCCCTGCCACAGAAATCACAGAGCCTGGTGGCCAGAGAGAGAAGAAAGAGTGGCTCTTTTGCTTAGAAGTTTACATATTCAGATTTTGCAAGTTTGCCATGGCCACATTCATCCTGGCCACTAATTTGTTCTCAGGTGTGACAGACAGACAAACACCTCCCAGTCACTCAGACCTTACTGGATATTTGCCTAAACTGCCTTGGTCCAGTCTGTTCCCCCCATCAACCAGCAAAGAACAGAACTGGGAAGTGTTAAATGCAACTTTCTGGCAAGGCTGTATAATATCATGCCTATATTATCCACTGTCTCCTTCATTCCTTTCCTGTTAACTAATGACCAGGTTAGTATAATGGCATCACCTATTTTTTGTTGTGGGGCAACCAGTTGCAAATGATCATGGAGGCTGCTAAGTTGGTAATAAGCAAGCAAGGATTTATTGAGCTGGCCAGCGACTGCTCTGCCTTTCTCCATGCAGGGAGTCCAGAGAGCAGCAGAGACCTTTTGTGTAGGACCACTTTGAAGTCCATTTACCACATCCTGTTTTTGCAGAGTGAACAACCTAAGACAAAACAATTTTTCCCAAGCAACATCAGAGTTGACAACTATGTTATTCACAGGGTCATCCTGTTCTTCAGAAAGCTGACAATGTTCCCTGAAAGAAGGCCTACGTGCTGGGAAGGAGCCATGAGACCATAGCTCAAAGACTGGCCTGATGTCAGCACTGACAACTCTATCTGGGGCCTTTCTGGAATGGGGCATGCTCAAAATTTTCCACTCTCTGCCATTTTTATTTTTATATTTAATCAAATGTGATTTGCCTTATGTTTCATTTCTCTGCAATCAATGAAATCTGAAAAAAACTTATAAAATAAAATCATGATTATTCACTATAAAGTAATAAACATACTTAGGGCAATAGTAGTGGCTTCCCAAACTTTGTGTCAGCCAATGGGCTTCATTCTGAATATTTTACAATTCTCATAATAAAAATTTTCCTGCACACACTTAGAGAATATTTTTTTAAATCATCAAAATCCTTTTGACTAGTAAGGTAAAAAAAAAATAAAAAAAAATGGTGATTTTCTGAAATCACCAATTCAGAAGCTCAAAACCTGAGATTTTGAATCCAAATGAACCATTGAAAAATAGACTGCCTCTTAGGTGTTGGAAACACCATTAGAAATTGCTTTTATATAGCATTTTAGACTTTCATCTGCTCACTAGGAAGCAAAATGTCAGAAAATAATGAATCAGTATTATACATATTGAAGTTGCAAGATGGAAAGTAGGGTTTAGATCAAAGGTCCCTCGGAGACAAAACTTATAAACAAATGATTGTGACATTGAAGGGTGCATTGCAGCCTATTTTAGAATTCCTATTCACAGCCTGTGGAGCATACTGAATGGTTTTGTGTTTCTAATTATTTTTTCAAAAATCTCCTATAAAAGAATTAGGTACTTGCATAAACAAAGCTATTGATAAATTTATAGAAGTGTACTTTTTTAATATGAAGACAGATCATAAATAAATTACTACCAATTTAGATTAACCCCAAAGATAACTTCTCAATCCTGGAGGTTTATAGATGTAAATGAATTACTAAATTCATACATTAGAGGACGGCACAATTTGAAAAGTAGGCTTTACAGCTTCAGTGACAAAGTTACTACTTACAGAGCACAAAATCAATGATTGTCAAATTATTGATTTGGCAGAGATCCAGAATTTAGCTAGGTGAGTTTTTTAGAAAGAAAAAATAATCTTGACTCTTGATTGGCAAGAGTCAAATATGCTATTTTTCTAGATGGTTATTTTTTTTAACATATTTACATTTTGTTATTGGGCTCTGATGGGTTAACCTAAAGCCTGAGTATTTAGGATGTATAAAAGGTTTGGTGAGGATAAATAGGATGTGGCTGGAAGATGTTTTTTGTCCATAAACCAGAATGAGTAGCCATGTTGGACATTAGAGAATTCTAGGCAATAGGCCAAAGGGTGTGATTGGTTCCCAGGAAATAATTCAATGTCTTAATGGGAGGTGCATTAGAAGTAAGAATAGCACTGTTTTGATAATAATATATTTCCAATACTCTTAGGAAACAGCAAATGATATTTAAATTTGACCTCCCATTTTTTATTTCAATGTTTTTCTCCTCATTAAAATATTAACAAATGGTCCTGCTGGGTGACTCGGTTGGAGTGTCTGCTCATGTACAAAAAGTTTGATTCCTGATCAGGGCACATATGTATCTAGGTGTGGTTCACTCCTAACTTGGGGCACAACCAGGAGGCAACCTAATCTCTCTCTCTCTCTCTCTCTCTCTCTCTCTCTCTCTCTCTCTCTCTCTCTCTCAAGATCAATTACATTATTAACAAATGTTTCTCATTTATTAACCTTTATCATTTTGCTTAGTAGAGAGATATTAAGGGAAAATCTTAGAGTTGTCATAAACTCTCATGAAATTACTAGTCATTTTATTCTCAAAATAACATTTAGTATTCAAATACCTCATAATTTAAAAATAAACCTCTAGAACAAATAAATTATAGAAATAGTAAAAATAAATAAAATTAAATAACTGAGAATTAAAATAAACTTTTATATCCCTATGTTTTTTAATAAATCTTTATTGTTCAGTTTATTACAGATGTTCCTCTCCCCCCCATAGCTCCCCTTCACCTGATTACCCCCAACACCCCATACCCTTACCCCCACCACTGTCCTCATCCATAGGTGTAAGATTTTTGTCCAATCTCTTCCTGCAACCCCCTCCTCCTTTACCTCAAGAATTGTTAGTCCATTCCCTTTCTATGCCCCTAATTCTATTATATTCACCAGTTTATTCTGTTAATTGGATTTTTTTATTCACTTGATTTTTAGATTCACTTGTTGATAGGTATGTATTTGTTATCACTTTGTTGTTCATAATTTTTTCTTTACCTTTTTATTCTTCTTCCTCTTTTTAAAGAAAACTCTTCAGCATTTCATATAATCCTGCTTTGGTGATGATGAACTCCTTTAGTTTTTCTTATCTGTGAAGCTTTTTATCTGACCTTTAATTCTGGATGATAGCTTTGCTGGGTAGAGCACTCTTGGTTGTAGGTTCTTGCTATTCATCATGTTGAATATTTCCTGCCACTCCCTCTGGCCTGTATAGTTTCCATTGAGAAATCAGGTGACAGTCGTGTGGGTGCTCCCTTGTAGGTAACTATTTTTCTCTTGCTGCTTTCAAGATTCTCTGTCTTTTGCCCTTGGCATTTTAATTATGATATGTCTTGGTGTGGTCCTCTTGGATTCTTTTTATTTGGTGTTCTGTGCACTTCCCAGACTTGTAAGTCCATTTCTTTCACCAGGTAGGGAAAGTTTTCAGTCATTATTTCTTCAAATAGGTTTTCAGTGTCTTGCTGTCTTCTTTTGGCACCCCATAATTCTGATGTTGGTACACTTGAAGTTGTCCCAGAGGCTCCTTACACTATTTTCACATTTTTGGACTTTTTTTTTCTTTTTGTTTTTCTGTTAGGGTGTTTTATGCTTCCTCATATTTCAAATCTTTGATTTGATTCTTAGGGTCCTCTAGTCTGCTGTTGGATTTCTTTATATTATTCTTTATTTCAGACAGTGCATGCTTAATTTCTGACTGGTCCTTTTCCTTTTTTTTTTTTTTTTGCATTTTCATTAAGATCCTTGAAGGTCTCACTAAGTTTCTCAGAGGTCTCCATAAATTTGTTGGCAGTTTGTAGAAGGTTCATGAGTAACCTTATAAATGTGGTTTTGAACTCTATGTCCAGTCATTTGCTTTCCTTCAGTTGTTTCATTTGTGACATGTTTCTTGGTCTCCATGTTTTCACCACTTCCCGGTGTTGATGGAGTGGCCTTGTGTGCTAGTTGTCCTTAGGATTCACTAACTCTGCCTCCCCCAATCACCTGAGGTGGACATTCTTGGTGCACCCCTTTGTGGGCTGGGCTCACAGTCTTGTTGTAGTTAAGCCTTGATTGCTACTGGTACACTGGGAAGAATTGACCTCCAGGCCAATTGACTGTGAGGATTATCTGTGTCTATTAATGGAAGAACTGCTGTGCTGGAGACACCCCTATGGGGCAGAACTTGCTTCAGTCTGCCTCTTGAGTGTGTCACTTATGTATGTGAGGAGTTGAAATCTGGTGTCATTTCACACTGACCTCTAGGTACACTAGTTCCTGCATCTCCAAGGAGGTGCAAGTCATCTAGTGTCTGATGTCACCCAGCAGGAACTGTAGGGAGGTCTGCAGATTTCTCCTCTTTGCTTGGAGTTTGGAAGTTTTGTAGTTGTCTGACCCAGTTGCAATTTGTTAGCTTAAGCTGCCAGAGGGTAGGTCATTCATATGCAAAAGTCTCCACACAGCTGGGTAGGTTTGTAAATTGGGCAGGGTGGGGTCTCAGGGAGTCTGTAGGCTAAGGTGTGGTAAACAGCAATGGCTGCCAGGTAGCCCTCTCTGCAGTGTTCTCTTCAGTGTCCTGTGTCTTGCACCTGTACATGTAAGATATACATGTACAGATGTATATCTTATGCTAACATCTGGGTTCTCCCCTATGTTTTAATCAACTAAAAGGAAATTGAGATTTATAATTTGATTATTGTTAGTTAATAAAAAGTAAATTTTTTAAAAATAAATTTTATTGATATTTTAGAGAGAGGAATGGAGATTGAGAGAGAGTTAGAAACATTGATGAGAGAGAAACATCAAACAGCTGCCTCCTACACACCTGCTACTGGAGATGTGCCAGCAACAAAAATACATGCCTTGATAAGAATCGAACCTGGCACCCTAGAGTCCACAGGCTGACACTCTATCCACTGAGCCAAACCAGTCAGGACAATGAAAAGTACTTTGGTGATCTATGAAATTTATGGTTTATAAGAACATACTTGTGATATTCAGTCTACATATGACAGTTTATTATTGGCACTGACATTGATTTTTGCATTTCTACATAATAAAATGCAATCACTTTTTTTGTAATTTTAAAGGAGATTCTTAAAATGGATAGAAAATAGAAGAATATTACCAATTAAATAAAGATATTCATGACATAAAAAGGTGTTTTACAATATCTCCACTACCCCCTGGCAGATAGTATCTTTTCTTATCAATTCATTGAAACTGTCTTCCAATATATCATATATTTATTAAGTAAATTCTTATTTTTTAAAGTTATTCAAATGTATTCATTTGTGTATGAATATGTATTTATTTAAAAAATTCATAAATAAGTTCCAAGTCAGCCACTTTTACAAAGAATTACAGGAGTTATCTTAGCCATAGAACTAAGTACACATTTATTTAAACCAATGCACAAATAACCTAAAGAGTAAAATGGAACCAGAAGCACTGATACATGAAACAGACTGGAGGATGCCAGAGGAGAGGAGTGGAGAGTGAGCGGATAAGAAGGAATTAGCTAAAGAAGACATATGAATACACCATGCACAGGGACAATAGTTCAATGAAAGCCAAGGGAGAGGGAGGTGGGAGAGGTGGGGAATAAGCCAAGGGGTGAGTAGAATGGAAGAAGTCTGCAATAATATCAACATTAAAAATTTTTAATAAGAAGGAACAAAAACTCCCTGTTGAAGTTTTATGGAAGGACAGGTATATACATACACGGAATGGAAATACTATATATTCGAATTGAAAAGTATAAGAAAAAATTATGATACCTTATGTCAACATAAATTAATATTTCAACACACTCTTACAAAAACATTTTATTGGGAAATGATTTTAAACTTAAAATTTAGAGAAATATAAATATTAATATTTTTTTTTACCTAGATTCATTATTGTAAACATGGTTTAGTATTTGGTTTTAATTGAGCCTCTTTCCTCATTTACACTTGTTGTTTGGTCATGATTTAAATTCCACTTATGTTCCTGGCTGGACTATGGTAATACAAAGCTGTGTCCACGTAGATATTACTCTTGAGACACACTGTGTCTATGAGGCCTCTTCTGGTGATGTTAATTGATTGAGGTCTTGTCTGACTTCCCAATGTACTATTTACTATTTTTTTTCCCTAGTAGATGTTAATCAACTGGGAGACAATCATCTTCATCAACATTTCAGCCAATAACACAAGAACCCCTGAACAGAAGTTCTCAGAACATATGAAGGATAAGAAGAATATGGAATTTTAACCAAAATCCATTCTCAAGAGAGATGATGCCAGGTTGGCCCAAGATAATAACTAGGTCAGAGGTTCATTACAGAATGGAAGGAGGTGCAAGTCAATAAAAGAGGGAGAGAGGGCCATCAAAGGATACAAGAGAAAATATTTACCTGAGTGACTGGCTGGAATGGACTAGGATTATGTAAATTAAAACAGCAATGAGATATTATCTCACACCTGCCAGAATAGCAACCATCAGTAAATCAACAAACAGCAAATGCTGGTGAGGATGTGGAGAAAAGGCAACCCTAGTGCACTGCTGTGGGAATGCAGGTTCATGCAGCCACTATGGAAAACAATTTGGAGTTTCCTCAAACATTTAAAAATGGAACTGCTATTTGACCCAGCAATCCCACTTCTGAGAATATATCCTAAGAATCCTGAACACCAATCAGAAAGAATATATGCAACCTATGTTCATAGCAGCACTATTTACAGCACCTTAGATCTGAACACAGCACAAGTGCCCATCTGCTGATGAGTGAATGAAAATGCTGTGGTACATTTATACAATGGAATAATATATGGCTGTAAAAAAGGAAAGAAATCTTACCCATTGATATAGCATGGATAAACTTGGAGATGATTATGATAAGCAAAACAAGCCAGTCAGAGAAAGAGAAATATCACACAATCTCAGTTATATGTGAACAAAATAAGCTGGTAAACAAAACAGGCCCTGAGGCATGGATGCATGGACCAGTCTGATAGAGTTCAGAGATGAAGGAGGTGGGAGACTGGAAGAGATCAATCAAAGAACTCATATACATATGTGGATCACCCATGGACACAGACAATAATGTGGGGAAGGCCTGGGATGGGGCAGGAGCTGGTTAGAGGAGGGTAGAGGAAGGGGAAGGGACACTTGTAATACTATCAACAATGAAATATAAATAAAGCAATTAATTAATTTTTAAAAATTTACTCAATTTAGTATTCACTGACAGTAGAATTCATTGGCAGGAGAATATCAGCAAGAGACTTAATATCAATGACTTCTACTTTGATCTGATGTTTTTCACGGAGAATTATGCTAATTATAATTATCGTATTTTTGCTCTGTGTAAGGCCAACCTTAATTTTCTGTTTTTCATCTCTGTGCTCTTTGCAAAAATCACAAGCTCTCAAGAAAAATCTTGCTTAAAACTAGGGCTGGTTTCCCCACAGAAATTAGTGCCAATCTTGATTTAAAGAATACAAATTGTTATAACTAAGTTATTGCAAACTTTCAACCTGATTAACTAGCAAGAGAAAATGTGTCATGTCTTAAGGAAAATTATTTGATCAAAACTTTTTCTTTCTTTAATTTCTACCTGCATCACATATGTGTTCATAGAGGAGAATTGAATATGCTATGGGTATTAAGCATTGCTATAAAAAAAAAAAAACATGATTGAAACCAAGATGGTGGCATAGGTCAACACCTGAACTGCTGCCTCACACAACAATTTCAAAACTACAACTAAAAGACAAAACAGACATCATCCACAGGAATACTGGCTAAGTGGAAATTCTACAACTAGAAGGAAAGAGAAAAGCACACTGAGACTCACAGGAGCTCCAAAGGCAAAGATATAGAGGAGCACATGTGTGGAGAGGGCTGGCAACTGAGTACGCAACTGGCTTTCTCAATTGGCAGGGAGACAAAAGCTCCCAACTTCTCTGAACTCCTGTTCCAGGTGAGACCCTAGCGACTCAGACTCATATGGGGAGAAACTGGACTGTCTGGCAGCAGGCGAAACTTGAGGGCAGCTTTCTCTCAGAGGTGCTTACAGTGATTACCATGGGACACTGAGACCCAGGAGCCTTTTAGGGCATGGCTGATGGGAAGCCATTGCTCTTTGCTCTGCCCTGAGATCCCATGAAGCCGTTGCTGTATGCTCCACCTTGAGACTCTGCCCCATCCAAGCTGAGTGCAGAGGCTTTTGCATATGAATGGCCTGTTCTTTTGAATTCTAAACTTACCTAACAAACTGCATCTGACTCAGTGAAACCCAGAACATCCAAAAGGAGGCCCAAGGTCCCAGAGCAGCTTACATTGCTTCACAGCTGGGCCTCATTTGGGAACTCCAAAACCCAAACAAAGAAGGGGAATCTGATCTCTCCATAGCTCCTGCTAGGTGGCCTCAGGCAGAAGCTAAATTAGCACCTCCTTAGATATCCAAGACCCAGTGTACCCAGGGGTCAGAGTGGAATCATCCAAATTACAGCTCCTCAGATCCATAATGAACATACTCAGGGGTCAGACTCAAGGAGTACCAAAGCCCCACTGAAGCAAGCCTTGTCTCATAAGGGTGTCTCCAGCACAGAAGTTCTCCCAATGTTGGCAGAGCTGATCCTTACATCCAATTGGCCTGGAAGTCAAATCCTCCCAGTGATACCAACAACAACTAAGGCTTAACTACAACAAGACTGTGCACACAGTCCACAAAGGGGTATACCAGGAGTGTCCACCTCAGGTAACTGGGGAGGCTGAGCCACTGGGCCCTATAAGACACCTGGCACACAAAGCCATTCTGTCAACTCAAGGAAGCAGTAAAAATGCAGAGACAAAGAAACATCACAATTGACAGAAATAGAGGAAAGCAAACAATTGGATATCGAGTTAAAAACCACAGTTATAAGGTTTTTCAAGAATTTTCTAGAAACCACCGATAAATTTAGCAAGACCCTTGAGGATATGAAAAAGGACCAACTATAAATTAAGCATACACTGACTTAAATTAAAAATAATATACAGAAATCCAACAGCATACTAGAGGATCACAAGAATCAAGTCAAAGATTTGAACTACAAAGAAGCAAAAAAAAACCCAACCAGAAAAGCAAAAAGAAAAAATAATCCAAAATTATGAAGCAGTGTAAGGAGCCTCTGGGACAATTTTAAGTGTACCAACATCTAAATTATGGGGGTGCCAGAGGAAGAGAGAGACCAAGATATTGAAAACCTATTTGAAGAAATAATGACAGAAAACTTCCCCCCACAAAGTGAAAGAAATAGACTTACAAGTCCAGGAAGCACACAGAACCCCAAACAAAAGGAATCCAAAGAAGATCATAATTAAAATGCCAAGAGCAAAAGACAAAGGGAGAATATAAAAGCAGCAAGAGAAAAACAGTTAATTACCTACAAGGGAGCCCCCATATGAATGTCAGCTGATTGCTCAATAGAAATTATGCAGACCAGATGGGAGTGGCAAGAAATATTCAAAGTGATGAATAGCAAGAATCTACAACCAAGATTGCTCTACCCAGCAAAGCTAATCATTCAGAATTGAAGGTCAGATAAAGAGCTTCACAGACAAGAAAAAGCTAAAAGAGTTCTTCACCACCAAACCAGTATTACATGAAATGCTGAAGGGTATTCTCTAAGAAGAGGAAGAAAAAGAAAAAGGTAAAGATAAAAAAAAATATATGAACAACAAAGTGACAACAAATATAGATCTATCAATAAGTGAATCTAAAAATCAAGTGAATTAAAAATCTGATGAACAGAATAAACTGGTGAATATAATAAAATCAGGGGCACAGAAAGGGAGTGGACTGACAATTCTCGGGGTGGGTAGGGAAGGGTGAGGGCGCTGCAGGAAGAGACTGGACAAAAATCGTACACCTATGGATGAGGACAGTGAGGCGGGGGAGGTAAGGGCAGAGGGTGGGGTGGAAACTGGGTGGAGGGGACCTATGGGGGAAGGGAGAGGAACAATTGTAATAATCTGAACACCAAAGAATTTATTTAAAAAATTAAATAGTGCATGATTAAAAATTCAAGTAAACCATAGAACTTAAAACTTCAGACGCATGCGGCTCAACAAGAACAGAAAATCAAAAAATGCTTCAAAGGAATCAGAAAATGAATTTGTAAAGCATAAATACTCACCTACGGACGTGTCTTTAGTATAGCAGTAAACTAGGAGCCTGAAATGCAATCTGGCTTCCTGCAAAGGAGCTCTTGAACGCTCCTGAAGTGATTAATTTTCATACATGAAAGAGAGCAAATAGAACATAATGTTCAGCCTCGGGGAGATGCCATCACTTTCTGCACTTTTTAAATTAACCTTTGTAGGACACTGACACAAAAATGTATCAGTAAGGGAGATCTCATCTTTCAGAAGAATGTAGGATGACACAAAAAGGAAAGCCCAGCTGAAGTGAGTGCTTCTTCCACGGGGAATTACTCTTTTAACTTGAGTTCTGTTAACCCAGTGTCAGAGCACAGCCAGGCCCTGCACGAGCTCTGGTGTTCTGAGTTGTGTATTCTCCTAAATTCTCCCATTGGGCGACACCAGGGAAGGTACCTCTCAAATCCTGCCCACTGCACTCACTGTTGGGAACTTAGTCCAAGTTCCTCCTTTATCTTCCATTCATAGAGACCCAGGCCAATTCTTGGTGGTGGTGCAGGCAGAGAAGCCATGAGAAATTGTGGGTGTATAGGAATGAGCAGAAGCCACCTAGCCATTAGTCAAGACAGGCAACAAAGTCCACAGAGGCAGGCAGGCCGACACCAGCTGGTGAGTAAATATCTTTCTCACATTGTAGCACTGGTCTCTGTACCCGCAGTCCTTGTCTGAGCAGCTGCACGCTGCCCCAGACTCACCGCCTCACATCCTGGCGGTACCTGAGCTCTCCAGCTCAGCAGCTTCTCCTGTCTCTCCTGCCCAGTTGCTCTCTTTAGCAGACTTCTTCACACACTCCATCCAACTAGCTGCTCTCTCTCCATACTCCAGCCAACTAACTGGTCAGTAACCTACTTTTACACTATTTAGACAAAGAAGGCTTTGTGAGGGATACAGTGTACTGTGTGTCCTTGCGCCCGCTCATGGTATCTTGGCCTGATTAGGATTCCCAGGCTCAGAATTCTTGAACATTACACTCAGGCTCATGCCCAGAGAGGCCTTTGGTCATTCTGGTGTATTGAAAACAAGGTCTCTGTGCTCCCACCGGCCTTGGCCATCCAGGGATCTGGCATGGTTCCTACACCTAGAAATGTAAATTGTAGCTGCCAAGTAACGCTGACATCTTTTTTAAACACCCAGAACAGACTGGAGGTGGGTCTTATTTCCCCTCTTGTCCTTTTTTTTTTTTTTTGTCTACCTACTTCCTAAAGAAAAACAACAACTATCACTTTACTTAAAAAATATTAAATATCAAACAAACAAAAGCATTATGCACATGGTGTTTTGCAAAGATAACCAGCCCTAAGTTTGTCTAAGTAACTGCAGCCTGAATGGAAACCAATAAGGACTATTTTCATGGCCTAATATAGTTTTATTGTTGAATTTAAAATAGAAAGCCTATAAAACATCTATACATATAAAAGCCTAAGCAACTGTTATGACCGAATGACCAGTTGACCAGTCACTAGGACACACACTGACCACCAGGGGGCAGACGCTCAACACAGGAACTGCTCCCTGGTGGTCAGTGGGCTCCCACAGTCAACCTCCTATGGCCCCCTCCTCCTCACTGGCTGGCCCCCATCAGTCCCTGGTGCTAAACCATTCATAGAGACCCGCTTCTGGGTTGGGATTTTGTATGTAATAGAGCTGCTCCCTCCCTGCAATCTTTTGAAAGTGAGCCCTCGACACAAGCATTTGTCATGCTTCCACCCTCTCTTCCCTGGGGGTCATCCGCCTGCCACAGTAGCAGTTCGGTGGCAAGGGAAGTAGGTAGGGAGGAGATGAGTAACTGTGCTGTGGTGGAGTGATGTTTGTTCTTTCAGAGCTCAGCCCTGTGACCATTGCCTCCTCTCCAGACCCCATTGGGGCCTTCCGGCCAGACTGGGACAGGGAACTGGGCATGGGTGGCAGCAGATGTGGCCCCTTTCCCAGGGGATCCTATGGTCATCTCCCTCCTCGGGGTCAACGGCCAACCTCCCAGGGTCCCTACTCTCTATCTGGCCAACCTCCAGCAGTACCCCTCCCCATGTACCGATTTGTGCACCAGACCTCCAGCTAATAATATTGTTCATTTTGTAGTAAGATGTCACTGCAGTTATAGTTAATTCGTTTGGACATCTATTCCCATATCAAAATTTAATATAACCTCTTGGTCCAACTTATTGGGTTTTTGATTTTTCTTTTTTTTTGTTCCTGAGTCCCAAGACTTTATTCCCTTACCTCTAAACGTATTAAATAAGTATTTTCAGTACAGTGAGTAATTATTGCCCTTTTGCTTCTTCTCAAAGTTTTAATTCATCCCCTGTGTGATCTTAGATATTGAAGAGCATTCTTGCTCATAGTTTTTTTTTTAAAAACGACAACAACAACAACAAAAAACACAAGGAATGCTTTAATAGCCCTCATTTTATAAAGTTTTGTCTTTCTCATATTTCAAACTGTATGGCTAGCAACTCTCTATATTCCAGCTTATTCCTCTGTAGAATAAATGTAATCACTTCCCCACAGTTTGATCTCAGGTTCACATGAAGGTTCATACCTTATCTAGCATAGTGCCAAGCACAAGATAAAGATTTTATAAAAATGCATATTATTATTTTTTACATCAGGTTTTAGAGGATTATTTGAGATCTGTATCTCTAACCAAAGTGTAAAGTAACATCTGGTACTCTAATAAATGTGCTAATATACTTGTTTTAACTAACCAAACCTTATTTTAAGTCAAATTTTTAAAATGTATTGTAAATTGGATTCTTTTAAAAATGTATCATATGTATTTTTCCTTTCTAATAAATAACAAACTATATAATAAAATAATTAAAATTGTTCTTGATGATTTGTTTTTTTTTAACATGGAGTCAAAACTATGGGTATCTCTTACTATTAGCTTGGTATATGCCATGCCTTATACTGAACACTTTGCTCAGATTGTCTTTTATCATCCTCCTCAAAGACATATAACTTAGGAATTGATAATACATTTTTAGGCACCATAACTAAAAGTCAGAAAGGTTAAGAAAATTGCAGAAGCAGAGAGAGAGTGAATAGTAGAGCTATATTTTAGACAAATCTAAATTTGTCTAATTTGAAAACATACAGGTTTAATTATTATAAGTAACAGTTAAAATTGGAAAAAATAGTAAATACTATATTTTTGTGACAGTTTAAAAAACTGTTTTCATGTATACAAATTTTTTTGTGAACAGACAAATGGAATTAGGCATACTTCATCTACATAACGGGACAACTACAGTTAAAAGAGAGTATGTGGCTACGTCTTTCTGAATTTATACAGTCACTGGTGAATATAGTCTTACATTTCCCCCATATATTTTGTGGTCTACATGAGAGACAGAATGTGTGAGCATATATATGTGGACCCAAGTTTTTCACTGACATGAATGAGCACTGCAGTTCTGAATTAAATTGATTCTTTCTTAGTGCCTAAATGTGGTATAAAAACTACTTGTAAACATGGACTATGTTAATATAAATATATATATTATATATTATATGTTATGTGTTATATGTTATATGTTATACATTATATATAGTGTTTCGGTTAAGGAAGTCCTTTGTTCCAATGTAATGACAGCAGTATTTTTTGCTCTTGGTGTGATTTTCTTAATATATATTAATATATATTAATATATAT
>JAAGEH010002528.1:19943617-20102408 GCA_011751065.1 Lasiurus cinereus | reverse complement strand
TCAATTTGAAATTAGCACAAAACAAAATTACAAATAAACAAATATCCACTTCTCTGAGTGCACCCATTTTCTTTTGCCTTTGGATTTGCACTTGCTACTCTAATTCCTGCATTGTGTGTGTGTGTGTGTGTGTGTGTGTGTGTGTGTGTGTGTGTATTATGACCACCTGATGTTTGTAGGCAATTTAGCCCTACAGTACATCATATGGGATATGGAATTCGAAGGCCTGTTCTAATACCTTTGCTATTTGCAATTACCAAGATAAACATCTCCAATTCTCACAGGAACACAAGGATTGAACAGTTGAGCATTGGGAAAAAGTCATGTTTCCAGTTGCATCATGAATCACATTTCCAGTTGCATCATGCAGATGGCAGAGTGAGAATTTCACAAAAACAGCATGAAAGCATGTACCCCACATGCATGAATACAACCCATCAAGCTGGTGGGGGCAGTGTTATAGTTTGGGACATGTTTTCCTGTCACGATTGTGCCCTTTTAATTCATGTGGAACAATTTCTGAATAACACAACGTACCTAAGTATTATTGCTGATCAAGTTCATCCTATCATGTTAATGGTGTATTCCAATGGAGATGGCTTCTTCCAACAAGACAATATGCCATGCCATGGTGTTCATATTGTGCAGGAGTGGTTTCAAGAACATGAGGGAGACTTCACTTTGATTAGGTGGCCCCCACAATCACCAGATCTCAATCCAACTGAGCATTTGTAGAACGAAGTTAAAAGAGCCATCAGGCAGCTGGTTCCACAACCATCAAATCTCACAGAACTGGACGGTGCTATTCATAGGCATGGTGTTAGATTCCTCGCATCATCTTTCAACATTTCATGGAGTCAATGCCAAGAAGAATTGCCACAGTATTGAAGGCAAAAGGTGGGCCGGGGAGAATCCAAGATGGCCGCATAGGTAAACACCTACACTGCTGCCTCGCACAACAATTTCAAAACTACAACTAAAAGACAGAACGGACATCATCCAGAACCACAGGAAAGCTGGCTGAGTGGAAGTTCTACAACTAGAGGGAAAGAGAGGGGCTCACAGAGACCCAGAGGAGCTGCAAAAAGCTGGGATATGGAGATGCGCGCGCTGAGAGAGCGGGTGCCAGAGTACCTGGCCGGCTTTCTCTGGCGGGAGGGAAATGGAGACTCTCAAAGGCATTGAACCCCTTATCTTATGACACTAAACCCCAGATCCAGCCGAAACTCATACGGGGGGAGTTTGGACTGTGAAAAGGGAGAGGTGCATGGAAGTTTAGGGGAGTCGCAAAAGATCAAAGGCCTGGTGGCGCGCAAGGCACTGCGCACAGGACAGATTGCTGATTGTGCCATTGGCTTTCACGAGTGGGCGGGAGACAGACCCTCCCAACTGTGCCACTTCTGACTCCACTAAGCCCCTGTTTTGGGTGAAGCCCTGAGGACCTAGACTCGTGTGGTCCTGGTGCACAGGGGAGCTGGAAAGGCAGCGGTCTAGAGGCACTGCGGGCGCTCGGGCACAAGGACTGCTCCAGCGGTTACCTGGTCACGTGAGACTCAGGGGCCGTGGAGGGTGGGGCCAACTGGAAGGCAAGGTGGTCCCTTAAGCCCTGAGACTCCACCCCCCCAAGCTTAACAGAGGCTTCTTCGGTTTTGCAAGTCTGGTATCATAAAGCTGAATTCAACGTAGAAGTTTCCCTGGCATAGTGAAAATGCTGAGACAAGGGAAGGGATCACAAACAAAAGAAATGGAGGAAAAAAAAACGACTGGATTTAGAGTTCAAAACCACGCTTATAAGGTTTTTCAAGAATATGCTAGAAAAGTTGGATAAATTTAGTGAGACCCAAGAGGAGATGAAAAAGGACATACTAGAGACACTGACTGAAATAAAAAATATTATACAGAGTCCTAACAGCAGACTAGAGGATGGCAAGAATCAAGTCAAAAATTTGAAATATAAAGAAGCAGAAAACATTCAACTGGAAAAGCAAGAAGAGAAAAGAATCCAAAAATGTGAAGATAATGTAAGGAGACTCTGGGACAGCTTCACGCATACCAACATCAGAATTGTGGGGGTGCCAGAAGAAGAGAGAGAGCAAGATACTGAAAACATATTTAAAGAAATAATGACTGAAAACTTCCCACATCTGATAAAAGAAATAGACTTACAAGTCCAGGAAGCACACAGAACCCCAAATAAAAGGAATCCAAAGAGGACCACACCAAGACACATCATCATTAAAATATCAAGGGCAAAAGACAAAGAGAGAATATTAAAAGAAGCAAGAAAAAAACAGTTAATTACCTACAAGGGAGCACCCATACGACTGTCAGCTGATTTCTCAACAGAAACAATGCAGGCCAGATGGGAGTGGCAAGAAATGTTCAACGTGATGAATAGCAAGAACCTACAACCAAGAATAATCTATCCATGCAGAGACCGGTTTGGCTCAGTGGATAGAGCGTCGGCCTGCGGACTGAAAGGTCCCAGGTTCGATTCTGGTCGGGGGCATGTATCCTGGTTGCAGGCACATCTCCACTGTGGGGCGTGCAGGAGGCGGCTGATCGATGTCTCTCTCTCATCGATGTTTCGGACTTTCTATCTCTCTCCCTTCCTCTCTGTAAAAAATCAATAAAAATATATTTAAAAAAAAAGAATAATCTATCCAGCAAAACTATCAGTCAGAATTGAAGGGCAGATAAAGAGCTTCACAGAGAAGAAAAAGCTAAAGGAGTTCATCAACTCCAAACCAGTATTATATGAAATGCTGAAAGGTACTCTTTTAGAAGAGGAAGAAGAAAAAGGTAAAAGCCAAAAAATTATGAACAACAAATACATATATATCAACAAGTGAATCTAAAAATTAAGTGAATTAAAAATTTGATCAACAGAATAAACTGGTGAATATAATAGAATCAGGAGCACAGAAAGGGAGTAGACTGATAATTCTCAGGGGAACAAAACTCATAAAGCATCAAACAGACTGTGAAGTTACAGCAGAAAGATTAAAGTTAGGTGAGGTAGATAAGTGATCAATCAAAGGACTTGTATGCATGCATATAAGCATAACCAATGATCACAGACACTGGGGGGTTGGGGTATGCCTGGGAGGGAGGGGGGCAATGGGGAGATATGTATAAAAATTAATAAAAAAAAGGTGGCCCAATGAAGTACTAATGGGATGGTCATAATAATCTGGCCACTCAGTGTGTGTGTGTGTGTGTGTGTGTGTGTGTGTGTTATTGATTTAAGAGAGGAAGGGAGAGGGAGAGAGAGATAAAAAACATCAGTGATGAGAGACAATCGTTAATTGGATTACTCCTGCATGCTCCCTTTTGGGGATTAAGCTCACAACCTGGGCATGTGCCCTTGACTGGAATTGACCCTGAAACCCTTCAGTACACAGGCTAATGTCTTATCCACTGTGCCAAACCAGCTAGGTCTTGCATTATGCTTTATCTCTTCTTTAGTGTCTTGCTCTATTTACACTTCAGCCAAGAACTTTTGTTCAGGGAAATTCCTCTACCCCTACCCACTCCTCAAACTGTTTAAATACGCCAGGCAGTCTGCCAATGAAGAGAAACATCCTGGTGATTCATAAATCCCTGCTTACACAAATTTCCTAAAATGCAGACAATATGTATTGTTTATTTCCCTTTGACATTACCCAGTCCTAAATCATAATGGGTATTCTATTAAAATTATATTAATAAAAATAGAATTGGTTAAGCCATTTTGTAATAGCTCCAATAAGACTGGTAGTAGAGAACAAGTTTGGGCTTGAAAAAAATGTATCTTTACCTATGGAATTCATAGAATCTTTGCAGTTAGAAAGGAAGGGAGAATTTAATAACTAAGGGTCTCTTTATGAAGGTGAAATGGTTAAAGCTCAGAAAATATATTGAACTAGACTTGGCCCTGAATTTATTGTGTAGTACTAGAGGCCCAGTGCATAAATCTGTGCATTGGTTGAGTCTGATCTGCCTGCCCTGATAGGGGTTTGGGAGGCTGATTGGGGGCGGGGAAAGCCAAGGAGAGAGGTTGCAGGTGGTTGGCTACTGGCCCTGCCCTCTGGTCAAACTCCTGGTGGAGGGGACGATTTACATAATAGCCTTTTGTTATATAGGACTAGGGGCCTAGTGAATGAATTTGTGCACCTTGAAAGAAACTGTGGGCCTCGAGGCTGCACAGGGACAGATCTCAGCCCATCATCCATGCCCCCATCTGGCCTCTCTAACCATGACCTCTGGTCTCTTGTCTGCCAGCAGCCCTGGTGTTGGTCCCACTCACACCCACTGATGGTGCAGAAGGATTGGGGCTAGCACCAGCAACAGGTTCAAGTAGGGCCAGCACTGTCAGTGGGGGTGAGTGGCGGCTGCTGCCCCGATCACCCCTCAGGAGCAGGAGTAGGTGGAGAAGCCCTCAGGGAAGATCAGGGCCAGAAGCCACTACTTGCACCCACTGATGGAGCCGAGTGATTGGGATTGGTACTGGGCACCAGCCCCAGGTGCAAGCGGCAGCTCTGGCACTGGCAATGGGTGCCAGCAGGGCCAGTGCCAGCAGTGGGTGTGAGAGCCAGCGGGACCATGTGTGCGGGAGCAAAGAGTTTTCAGTAACCAACATAGGCTCACCCCAATGATGGTGACCAGTGCTCCACCTTGGTCTGGTGCCCCCACTCACCTGTTCCAGCATTCCTCCATGGCTGACACCTGCCATCTTCTGCACATGCCCCCTGGTGGTCAGCGCATGTCATAGCATCCAGTTTTTTGGTTGTTCAGTTGTTCTGCTGTTCAGTCTTTTTGCATTATAACCTTTTATTATATAGGATTGTTCTTTCCATTGCTTTAAATTATTATTCATTAAATCATTCATTTATCCATTCATTCATATATTCATATACTAAATCAGTGTAGTGCTACTTTATTAATTATTCAATAAGTCATTATAGCATAATGAGTAGGAGCATTGTCTTTAGTATGTACCTCATAGAGACTGTAGAGGTCTATAAAGGGCATTGAATAATTTGCTATAAGTTAATCATCTAGAATATCAGATATTTTATAAGTAAAATACACTGTTGTGTAGTTATTTAATACTTAGGAGCAGTTATCATCTTTCATAACTTTCAAACTTTTTCCCCCATTCCTTCCTTTTATCTTATTTTGAGATATAAAAATGTAGGCACCTAGAAGATTCACAAAACATGGGCATAAGACCTAAAGGGAGGAATTTTCAGCTGAATTAGTTCACATTTTCTGTATGCTCTACATGCAGACCCATACAATCAAATGGGAAAGAATGTTAATACAAAAGCTCATTTAGCCTCATTCTCTACAAAAACCTATGAATATTAAAATTATGACTTCAGAGCTGAAAATCAGCACATATAAGGTAGGTTAAAAAAATGTTTTTCTTTCATGAGAACAGCCATTCAATAAGCCTAGTGGTACAAATTATAATAAGTAGCTGGTAAATGTTTCATCACAAACTGACCTACAGTTTTAGCAGGTGCTCATTAAACATGGTAGATTTTACTCCTGATAATCATTTACAGTAGCAAAGGAAAATATCACATTAAACATTTTGTTGGGGAGGCTTATGAAGAATAATTAATGCTGTAGTAAAACATTTTAATTTCTCAGACATGACTATGAAAGTTAAGTCTTATATATATACTAGAGGCCTGGTGCACAGATTCATGCATGAGTGGAATTCCTCAGCCTTGTCTGTGCCCTCTTGCAATTCAGAACCCCCTGGGGTATGTCAAACTGCTGGATCGGACTGTCAGTGGGAGTGCAATGATCACCAGGGGGAAGCTCCTGCATTGAGCATCTGCCCACTGGTAGTCAGTGTGTGTCATAACGACTGGTTGATCGGTCATTCTGGTCATTCTAGACATTTGGTCTTAATGGCCACTTAGGCATAGATGAATAGATGGATAGATAGATAGATACTTTCAAACCATAAGATTTTATTAAGAAAATGCGACTTACAGGTAAGGTATTTAAAAGCTCTGGCATTATATAATTATACAAGCTATAATAATGAATATTTGATTAGACCAGGGACATCCCAAAAGCAAGTAATACTTTAATTCTTGTTTCATCTTATTTATTTGGGATTTATAACAAATATTCTAAAAAAATGTGAAAGGCTGAGTTAAAATTCTCTAGGCATTATGATGAAAAATAAGTAGGCAAGAAATAAAGTAGTTTTTTTTTAAACCACACAATGTATTCACTTGGTTAAAAAATGAAATAACATAACAAATGTGAACAGAGAAAATTCTCATTCTCATCTTGCCCCTACCACTCCACTATCTTTAGGTAATTTTATTAATGTCTCTGTTTCTAAAAACTGTGACCATACAATAATCATAAATTCCTCCTATTTTTTTCACAAAAGTTAACATAATATTCTCGTTTTTGTGCCTTTTATTGCTTGCTTTAGAATTAATAATATAAACCACATAAAATCCCCCAAGCACTGTTATATTGACTCACCAATTTCATATAGCCTAACTTAAAATCTACCACATTAGCACATGGAGAATTTCTTTAGTTTTCTTTTCCTTCATGTTTTTAACTATTGGAGAATATTGCATCGCATGCATAGTTCATAGTTGTCTCAATCAGTTCCCTCTCCATGAATACTGGGGAGTTATCAAACCTTTAGAATTATGAATAAGGATCAATTCATAAATAATCAAATGCATTTTAATTACATAATATAATATCCTCACAATATACTCTTGGAAGTGGAGTTATTGGGTCCATGTGTTAATGTGTTAGTAATTTTGATGGAAAGAGGTAGGATTCTTTTTTAAGTTGCCCTATCAGTTACTAACCTCAGTTTATAAACTGAAGCTGCAGCACAATCTTAGCAGCATCCTCTGGCCAGTGCTTCCAACTTGTGTGCAAATATCTTCCAGAAGGAAATGAAAGTCTCTAGGTTATACTTTGACTAAATATGTTGTGAGAGGTTTTCTTGAAAAGTAGCTAAATTTTCAGATATTTTCTCTACTTGTGCATGTTGGGTAAAATGAAACTTTTCTAAACTACTAAAATATTTTCATCAGGGAATGTTTCACAAGGAACTGAGTTTCCGTCCTATGCAGGCCACACAGGAACTCAAGCATAAAATACACACTGCCTAAATGAGGGGTTTGGGGACCTGCTTCAGGAGATGAAGGAAATTAGAAATTAGAATACCTTTGTTTAAATATAAAATAGTGCATAAAAACCTGTTAACAATGTTTATGTTGTCAGTTTTGAAAGAAACTTATCTTCCCTAGGTAATGATGAGCTTCTTCCAAATTATCACAAATTCTGACTAAATGGGGGTTCAAATTAGTAAATTCTATTCAAGAGGCAAATGACATACTAACCACTCTATTCCCAAAATGACTTCTGAAGGATGTCTACAACTTATAAATTCTACTGCATAAGAGTCATGGGAGTATTTCTTTTTATTTGTGATGGGGACATGTTTTTGCATCTAATAATAGGTGGGTATTTCATTTATTTTTATTCCCTAACATCATCCACACAAGAAATTACTGCAATGTTTGTAAATGAAACATAAAACAATTTAGAAAATCTTAAATTATAATTTTGAAAAAATAATCATGAGTTATTTTCATATTCCTAGGACACAAGAAACTAGACTTCTTCTATCTTATTACTCATTATGCTTCAGTGATTTAGTTCAGGAGACTGACATTTACATTCTAAGCATCCAGACATCCATGTTCTGAACTGCAGGATGGAGAATTGAAAAACAAAATCTTAAAACTTATGCCTGGGATTCCTTAATAAAGTTATCTTAAGAAAATCTACTGCATTGTAATTTCTACCTAGAATCTCTTAACCTTTTGGCCAAAAATGAAGGCTTGTAAATGTAGGTTTGTTGGGGAGCAGTTCTTTTCAAAAACGAATATCAATTTGACAAATAGAAGAGGTAAACTGATATTGGGAGCAACAAGCAATTTCTTCCTTATGTTCTTTTATAGTTCTTGAGAAAACATTGCATTCCTGTTGCTGTATATTAGGGCCCACTTTAATCCCAGAAGACGGTATTTCAAAGTAATTATATAATCCTAATCAAAACATGAATATCTTCCAAAGTAAAATGTTGTATGGCTAAGCAGTCTCTGAAGTTCTGGGAAAACAGGGAAGAAGGAAAAAAAAACATTAAAAATATAGACATTCACTATAGCACCAAAAGTAACAAGTTAGGTCCATCAAATTCTTTGCATCTAAGGAGACTTTCCATTAATGATAGAGTTTCACTGGGAAAAAGATATGGTAAGTGTAAACACATGCTCTCATTTAATTCCTGTCCCCATGAGCTAAGCAGGAAAAGTTGCCATCATTAAACAAGATTTCCAGTATTTGAGCTCTGCTCCTGGTCTCCAAATTTTTTTACTACAATGCTCACAAAAATCAAAATTGTGGACATGTCTAAGGAACACTATATACAATTAAATCCTCATAAGTGAAACCGTATAGGATTCAGTGAAAACTTTAATAGATTTACATGGCAGAGATTCCTGCGTTTTGATAAATATATACAAATGCACATCTCCATTTTCGAGAGCATGGAACATTAAAATATATTTTTATTGGGTAAGAAATTTGCCTTGCCTGTGATGATCATGATTCTGAGCATGAATTTGTTTTTATAGGTGTGTCATCATGAATCTGAAAGTCTCTTCAAAAAACGGTGTTGGGAAAATTGCACAGGGACCAGCAACATAAGGAAACAACTACCAGCTTACATCAGACACAAGGATAATCCTCAAATACATAAAAAATTTAAATGTGAGATGCAACACCATAAAAATCAGAAAAAAATGTAGACAGCAAAATCTCAGACAGCTCTCAGAGCAATAATTTGCCTGTATATATGGGGGGAAAAAACACAGGACTACATCAAGATAAAAAGCTTTTGCACAACAAAAGAAACCATCAACAAAATTAAAAGGGACCGACCCCACTGTATGGGAGAACATATTTGCCAATGATACATCTGATAAGGGTTTAATTTTCAAAATATATAATGAACATATACAACTCAACACGAGGAAGACAAACAGTCCATTCAAAAAACTGGGCATGCCGAGACCAGTTTGGCTCAGTGGATAGAGCGTTGGCTTGCGTACTGTAAGGTCCCAGGTTCGATTCCAGTCGGGGGCATGTACCTTGGTTGCGGGCACATCCCCATTGGGGATTGTGCAGGAGGCGGCTGATAGATATCTCTCTCTAATTGATGTTTCTGACTTTCTATCCCTCTCCCTTCATCTCTGTAAAATATCAATAAAATATATTAAAAAAAAGGGGGGGCAAAGCACCTGAATAGACATTTCTCCAATGAGGCCAACAGACATGAAAAAAAAAATGCTCAATGTCGCCAATTATCAGAAAGATGCAAATTAAAACCACAGTGAGATATCATTTCACATCTGCCAGAATGGCTTCCATCAATAAATAAATTAACAAACGACAAGTGTTGTGAGGAGGTGGAGAAAAGGGAACCTTAGTGCACTGCTAGTGGGAATGCCACTGTGCAGGCTGGTGCAGCCACTGTGGAAAACAGTATGGAGTTTCCTCAAAAAATTACATGTGGAGCTGCCATTTGACCTAGTGATCCTGCTTCTAGGAATATATCCTAAGAAACCCAAAAGACCAATCAGAAAGAATGTATGCACCCCTATGTTCATAGCAGCACGATTTACAATAGCTAAGATCTGGAAACAGCACACATGCTCATCAGTAATGAGTGGATAAAAAATGCTGGTCCATTTACATAATGGGAAGCTACTTGGAAATAACAAAGAAAGAAACCCTACCTTTGCAATGACATGGATGGACCTGGAGATTATTGTGCTGAGTGAAATAAACCAGTCAGCGAAAGATAAATACCATATGATCTCACTTATGTGCGGGATCTAGTGAACAAAGTAAGCTGACCAACAAAATATAAAGGTGCATGGATACATGGAACAGAAGGACAGCTGTCAGCAGGGAAGGGGGTAGATGCAAAAAGGTGAAGGGATTAGCCAAAGAAAATATATGCAAAACCCACAGAAACAGACAACCATGTGGTGATGTCCAGAGGTAAGGGGCAGCAAGAGCTGGGTGGTGGTGGACAAAGGAGGGGGAAATAGGAACATCTGTAATAGTGTCAATAATAAAAATAAAGTTGAAACACATAAAAATATATAGAGACTTATCCTTATTGATTAAGAAGGTTGCAGGGCCTGCAAGGCTCATGATTCTGAGAATGAAATTATTTTCATAGGTGTAGCATAATGAAGCTGCATCAATATAACTTCAAAATTATCCTCCAAGTATGTGCTTATAGATTTTTTTTTAAAAAAGAGAACAACTCATTGTTATCATTTGTATGATTCTGAACAAAACCTTAGGTTATTGAGAACTTCTGTCAAAGCCTTTTGGAAACAAGGGCTTTAAGAAGATAAAAGCCTTTTACAAATCTGTGCAAACTACCTAAAATTCAAGTGCCTTCTATGAAAATATTCCCATCACTGCACATAAGGATGAAGAGTGTTTTCAGCTATAATCTCAGGACATTTTGCGTTGAAGCAACTTAAGTTATAACAGTATGATATTTTAATATGATAACAAAATAACTTTCATGTTAATTCTAAAAAATGATAGTGGTACCACTGTTATATGCATGAGAAGTGCTAGTCTAAATACGGTGGAAGGAACTGGGAAATATATGACACACTAGCCAACTCATTTCCTGTTAAATTACAAATACTGCCTTGAGTTTGACTACTTTGACAGGTTGAAAAGGTAATATCTCTAACGTGTTTTCAGCGCATTCAATTTTGGTGCAGCTTCTTCATTTCTTGGTATTCTCTCTTTAGATTTCACCCTGAATCAAGACCATTGTAACATCACATATTGTAACTGCATTTCTGAGCGAGTTCCTTTTTCATTAAAATGTGTTTAAAATTCTGGTTTGTTAAAACTTACTCATGATTGATTTTTCCTCTCATTATTTGAACTTGAACAGAATAAACCTCTGAAATCTTTCACCTGGAGAGTTACCATCCCTCATCTTACTAACCAATTGTATGTACATAAAATAAAAGCTTTCCAAAAATGTCCTTTTCCATTAAAAATAAAAATGTACTTATTTTAAGCCTGGCTTCTTATCACACCCGCAAATTGATTCCTACAATGTGTCCAGCATTATTTCAAACACTTTACATATTTGTAAATGTGTTCTTTGTGGCTATTATAAACAAAGAAAAAAATAAAATTATTCATTTATAGCTTCTATTGATAGCTATAGTATAGGTTAGGAAAAAATGCCTTGAGTATCTTTTAATATAACTTCAAAATAATTTGCTTTCATTAAGAAAAACAGTAAAGACTATCAAATTAGGACATTGGTGTATCCTAAAACATAGCCATCGTTTTTTATTCAATTAATAGGGATGCTTCAGAAACAAAGTAGAATGATTACTTACTTCAATTTCTGAATGTGTAAGTACTACTCAGAAGAGAAATAATTAGAGTGTAGGATGTATTATATGCTGCACACCTTTTCTTAACTCTGGTTTAGTCCTCCTGATTATTTGCCCAGTCAGGTATATCCAAATATATGTTCGATTCTAATCAAATCTTTGGCTTTTTACCAATTTTATAAAGCATGTATCTCTAAAAAAAAGACATATGTTTGCTCAAAGGAGTAAGTCTCCATTACCTGAGATAGGTAAATGGAGGGTGAATATAATATTCATGAAAATTTTATCTCAAGAAGTGCTAAAATTCTCAAAATACAAATCACATTGAAAGTGCATATAAATTCAAAGTAAATGCAGCATTGATTTTTTCTTTCTAGGATAATATTTCCCGTGTCCTATGTAAAGCCTCACATCGGCTTGTCTATATGACCTACTGCGGTATATGGATTAGACCCTGTCCTTGGTGCCCAATCCTTCCTCTGCCCTCAGCAGTTCAATCTCCTACAACAGACACGAATAAGGCCAAAGCTTTTGCTCTCTGCCTTTATGTTCTTTACCCAAAGCTACGAGAGCTGCCTCTGCACAGCATTCACCGATGCCTCATCTTCTTGATTTCTTTACATGCACTGGATTTCTGATATTTGAATTCCTTAATTTATCATATTCTACTTTATGTCAATAGCTCCTCATTATTTATAGTTTCCATATTTGTAAATGCACCAACTTGCTAATATTTATTTGTAACCCTCAAATTAATTCCCATGGTGCTTTTGTGGTTATTTGCAAACATGGGTAAAGTGGAGAAAATTTTGAGTTGCCAGATGCTCATATTCCCAGCTGCCGCGGTTGCACAAGGCAATATTCTGCCTTGCTTTAACTCCTCCAGTTCCGGTTAGTGCCACATTTTTGTTGGTGATCTTGTTATCTAAAATGGCCCCAAGCAAAGTACAGATGTGCTGTCAGGAAGTGCAATAAGTCTATGATAAGATTTTCCAAGAAAATGTGTGTATCAGGTAAGCTTCACTTAAAAATAAATGCTGTTGTTAGTTATGAATTCAATGGATCAGTAATATATATATATATTAAATATATTGTCTTTAAGCAGAAACACATCTAAAACAATATTATGTATGGATTGATTGAAAAAAATGTGATTAGATACTAACAGGAATCTAACCCTGTATTTTCCCTACAAATAATGTTTCAGGACTTGCTAATTTGGTTACTTTACAGAACATAATTCCCACAAATATTGAGAATAAGCTCTATATCATTTTATATGTCACTGTTAATAAATTCTTTGCTGCATTTTCTTTCAAATTCTTTTAAAAGTATTTGGCTACAGTCAATCACTTAAAGTATTTTATTTTATTACTATGATTTACTCTTTTTACTGTACATATTTATTTTTATATTTGAATTTTTATATATTTAAAAAATGTAAGCAATGGAATACTGCTCAAATTTTTGATTGTCTATTGTGCATAAATAGGAAAAAATATGACTGATTTTCATGGGATGCCAGACTTTCAGGGTGATGGAATGAGCCCTGTTCAAATCAGGTTCTGGTTATATGCACATCTGCTTTGTGGAATTGAGGAGTAGGGGACAGGCCCTAAAGGAAGGTAGACTACAGAACAATAAAGTTTATAAAACACCCTTACTGGTTTGGCTTAGTGGATAGAGCAGTGGCCTGTGGACCAAAAAGTCAGGTTCCATTCTGGTCAAGGGCACGTACCTCTGTGCAGGTTCCTCCCCAGCACTTGCCCTGATCAGGACTTGTGCAGGTGGCAACCAATGGATCTGTTTCTCTCACATCAGCGTTTCTCTCTGTCTTTCCCTCCCTTTTCTATTCTCCCTAAAAGTCAATGAAAAAATATCCTCGAGTGAGGATTAACAAAAAAAATTAAAAATAAATAAGGTTTATAATACAAAAATTTCCAAAGGTGAAGAAGGCTATGCCTTGGTATCTTGATGTAGTAAGAGACCAGGGATTCACATAACAGGATCCACATTTACTTCAACCAATCCCAACTCAACTCTTGATATCAAGAAATATTCCAATGTGGCCTCGAAAGGAGATGATAATGAAGTAAAATTAAAAGAGTGATTACTTTCACAGCTCAGACAATTCTATGATGGGACCCTCCCAGTGCCATGTAATCAGACCACAAGAGATAAATCACTAGGGTACATATATCAATCAAGCACCTGCGGTGGCACTTCAGATTCTCTGGGAGCCCCTGTCTCTTGTTCCAGCCACCACTGCCATAACCAGCTAAATGAGGCATTAATCAGTGTCAACAAGGTAATGCATCTCCAAAACCTCTCTCCTCCCACTCCAGACTTTCCTGTTGATATTGTCAAAGAAAAAAACAGAGCCTGACAGCGAAGTAGTAAAAATATATTTCACTCAGGAACTGATACAGGGGGAAGGAGACCTCAGTATTGAACTGGACATAATTCTGCAAATTTATAGCCAAGGGTGGAGAGGTCAGTGGATGGAAAATTATTAAGGGGAAACATTTGGGTTGAAGTGGGATTTCTGGCTAACCTGACTTGACAGACTTCCTGCTGAAGGCAGGCCGGGATAACCAGATTTAACCTGGGGAGTGTAAGGATGAGGGATTTGATCAGATATTGTGTGTGATCAGTTATCAAGCATAATCCAATATTAAAAAGTGGGGTATTCTTCTTAAAATGACAGGTCCCAGAGAAAAATTAAGAGACCTTTTGACATAATTCTACCAGTTCTGTGTGTGTGTCCCATTATCTTGATGGATTCATATTTCCATTACAAAAATATGAACAATCAAATGGCAATAAATACATATCCACTGACATTGAATCTACAAACAAATGAACAAGCCAAACAGAAACAGACTCAGAAATTCTGTTGGTTGCCAGATGGGAGGGGATTTGGGATGGTGGGCACAAATGCTAAAGAGATTAAGAAGTACAAATTGGTGGTTACAGAATAGTCATGGGGATGTAAATTATAGCATAGCAAATGCAGTCAATAATATGCTAATAGCTAGATGTGGTGCTGGATGGGTACGGAATTTATTGGGATGATCACACACTAAGTTATGTAATGTCTGGTCATCGGGGTGTAAAAAAGGGGGGGAGGGACTATGTACTGAATTGTAAAAAAACAAGCAAACCACATTGTTGTAAGTTTCAGTCATGTTCCCATTGTGTGAGTTAAAAGTGGTGTCAGCGTCACTTGAACCCTAATGATCTAAGAGTGGGTGAATGGTGTTTCCCAGAGAGAAATTGAAGTTTCTTTGCAAGTGACTGCTACAAAGTCAACATTTGCCTCTACACAGGACAGGAGCTGTTTTGTTATGCAATACTGCAAGAGAGAGAGAGGTGGTATTTCCCTAGTTCAAACAGCTTCTTCTTTGTACAGAAGTATCTAAAGACATAGTTGTAATTTGTGAAGTACAGAAAAAATACTTCCAGGTGAATCGGAGTGAGGACAGACCTCTGTTTTTGTGGGTACAGTTGAACAAGGGCATGAAGCCCAGAAGATTGGTACATGATAGAAACAAAAAGAGAAAAATAGGTCAATAGTCCAGAGTGGTGCTGGAAAATAATAACAGTTGAAATATGAATTAGAAACAAAGTCACCAATGGGAATTACATTTTAGTAGATCCTACAAGAGATTTTTAAAAAGATAGGTGAGTTTAAATTCTGCTATCTGAAAGGTAAAAAGTTGTCTAGTTAGTGGATGCAGGCACACACTATACTATTAAGGCCACCGGATTTAATTCATCAATTCAGTTGGATGAAGTTTAGCAAAGGCTTACCTTTCATTTATTTTTATTTTATGATTATTTTTATTAATTTACGCTTTCAAATTTTATCCTGCATTTTCTTTCTTACGGGGTTTGGTTTCCAGATTCCCACATGCATAAGAAAAGTATTTTATCTCTCTACCTTAGTTTCCACATTTGTGAAACAAGACTAGTAACATCTTATAAGATTGCTTGGTGAAGAGAAAGTACTTTGGAGGGAGGCAGCACTATACCCAAATCCCAGTTTGATTATTTACTAGCTATATGATTTTAGACAAGTTAGCCTCAAATGTTCTGTTTTTCATCCATAAAATAAGGATCACAAAGGTATCTACTTTGTAAATTGTTATGGAAATTAGATAACTGGATATTTGTAAAGTCTTTAGAAAAGTGCCTAGCATACATAGGTACCATCTTGTTTGAAAATGCTCAATACAGTGGTACCTCCATATACGAATGCCCTAACATACAAAACTTTTGAGATACGAGCACTCAAGTGAGCGATTTTTGCTTTGAAATACGAGCAACATTTGAGATAGGAGTAATTGCGCGAATCGGCTGGCTGCACACGACCCACTAGTTTACTGAGACTCGAGCATCTCATAGTTTCCCACGCCTCAAGGTTACGGAACGAATTAAACTCATATCTCGAGGTACCATGTACACAGTTGCTTTCAGTCATCTTAAATTACATAAATTGAAAACTTGAATGAATAAAACTTTACTTTTTAACTATACTAATTAATTAGAGGAATTCATTGTAAAACTGTTTTTGATACTTACTTGTGCACTATAGGCAATCCTATAGTATAATTTTCTATTGCATGATCAAGAGGGAAAAACACTGTCAAAATAATTTTATTTAGACTGAAGACAGCTTTACCAAGACATTGCTCTGCATTGTCAAAAGAATGTAACTCTATAATGTAGAAAAGTATTACATATATTTGTTCTGGATAGATACATCTAGAAAAACTAGAGGCCTGGTGCACGGATTTGTGCACGGGTGGGGTCCCTTGGCCTGGCCTGCACCCTCTCACAATCTAGGACTCCTCAGGGGATGTTGGACTGCCAGTTTTGGCCAGATCCCCGCAGGCCAGGCCAAAAGACCCCACCAGTGCATGAATCTGTGTACTGGGCCTCTAATACACATATAAGATCTTCCCACCCACCCCTTCCCCCTTCCCTTTGAGATTCATCAATCTGTTCCATGTTTCTATGCCTGTGCTTTGATTATCTGCCCCCTTGAGGCCCTTTGACATTAGTTATCAGTTGAACAGTCAAACTGTCACTTAGGCTTTTACATATTTAGATGTACTAATGATTGGCAATTAAAAGGAGCCAAATTTCAATTTACTAGAAGTGTAATTTTTCTTTAAATGTGAGTATCCAATGCTACTATGTTTCTGCTATATTTTGTGTTTTGCTTATTTTTTGACAAATACTGAGCTTGCCCTCTCTCTAGAAGCATGCAAACAAGTGCTAAATCTTATGTGGCCATTATGGTTGAGTCCATTCAAAAAACAAAAAAGTTACAAATTCGGTTTCATAACTGTTGTTAATCCTTTTATATCCTGGAATATTTTGATGTAAGTTCATTCTCTCCAAATTTAAATAAGTTATACGTTTGAATAGAGAGAACTCAAGGATGAGGGCAAATACGCATGTTTAACAAGGGAACTGAATTTAAAACTAATTCTTAAGGATTGATGTCAAAGCAAGCTTTTGTGCATTTTTTGAATTTTTTGAATGATCTGAGCTTCACTTTAAGGTAAAGGGAGCATTGAGACACTTTAGAAGGAGATCTGTGTTAATCAGATGCCGCTAGTTAACAATGGAAGGCCTTTTTCTTCATGTCTCACTCACATGGCATAGCTCTAGTGATTGAAACCTGTTTCTCTGTGACCTGCAAGTAAGGAAAGCCATTTATTTTTCTTTAAACAGAGCTGCTCATGGGGTAGGAAAGCTCTCACCGTTTTAATCTTCTTTTCTTCGTTTACATAGAGCCATAATCTGTCAGGAGACCTGTAAGCCTCCCACAGGCTTCAGAAGTGGAAAGGAAATAAAAGCAGCTTTATGCTGAACGCAGTCATTTCTGAGCACGTAATATGTTCAGTACAGTAATTTTAAAGAAAATCCATGAAAATCTCCTCTTCTGTCCTTAGTGCATTTTATTTCTCCTGTTGGATTTTGTGTTATGTAAGATCTAATGACAGTAGACAACTATAAGATAAATTTCCAATATAAGATAAACATAATAATCTTACCCATTACAATGACTAGCCATTTCCAAAAATGTTAATAATTCCAGCAAGCTACAATCTCAACAAAATGATAACACATTTATAACAAAACTAGAGGCCCAGTACATGAATCTGTGAATGAGTAGGGTCTGGCCAGTCTGCCCCATTCAGGTTTGGGGGCTGGGGGTGATCAAGGCTGGGCTGGTCCAGCAGAGTTATTCGTGTCAAAGATCTTTGCAGGGTGTATACAGGTTTGCTGTTGGCTTTCAGATGAGTTGAAGCTTCAAAGGTACTTTAGTGTCACTTAGAGCTTCTGATTCTAAGCCTCTCCCTAGACAGGTCATGTGGTTCAATTTCCTGCGGACAAACCCTTTAAAGAGAGGCCGTGGTGTGATGTGGCTGCCCTCTTTGGTAGTAAGCAGTGGAGAGAGAATGCAGGAAGATGGTGGTTGTGCTGGGCACCTCTCCTGGACACCTCCTGATCACTTGTCATTCAGGTTCCTGGTCTATGAAGGCTGGAGAGTGTTTACTTACTTAGGATCACTGAAAATCACATTTCAGTGACCAGGGTGGAAGGGGCTGATTGGGGGTAGGGCTGGCAGAGGGGAGGAACTGTGGACAGTTGACTGGCCAGCCTCACTCCCCTATAGGACCAGTTGGCCATCACAGTGCATGTCATAGCCACCAGTCATTCTGGTCATGCCATTGTTTGGTCAGAGGAATACTGTACTTTTTTCTATGTCACCTAGCTAGTGAGTGGTAAAGGTCAGATATGAGATTTTGGGGACTTTAGAATCCAGCTCCTTTCATTTTCCTCTTAGTTTAGGGTTCTTACTTTAGCATCAATGTTTTCTTAATAAGGTCTTTTTTTAATCTTTAAAATCTGATTTCTTTAAAATGTAAGAAATAAATGAATGTGCCTATAACTTTGAATTTTCCATAAATATTTTGCTCTGGAAAATACAAACCTACTAGTCAAGTCAAAGTTAGATACATAATAAAAAATAAATAAAGATGAGGGAGAGAAGTTGAGTTTTACATATGAGTTAATCTACACTAAAAAATCATAAACATAGACTTGTAAATTGTGGCCTCTGGGGAAAAACACACAAAGCCAGACCTATGTAAACTCAAGATAATGACAAATTCCTTTATTTAGTAAAAATTTTCATATTTAAAGAGAGGTTTGCTATTCTAGCTCACATTGTGCTCACATCCAACAAGAACATTCTAAAATATAGAATGTAATTTTATCTGTTTATGAATTTGCAAAGACAACAGTAAGTCAGCCAAAAAATGTATAATGACTATGAAGTAAACTACATATGTGTATGTACTAGAGATTTGAAGTTATTTTTACTTTTATCTGTTTTGCTAACAAAAGCATTCACTACACACAGCAGAGTCAAATGTATTCTTTAGAAGGATGGCAGAATATGCCACCACAAAATATGCTAATTTGAAAAAAAAATTATTTTTTATCTCAAGCAATTGAGAAGCAGATACAAGAAAAGCTCTCTGCCTTCCTCCTATTTGCCCAGAAGCAGAACATACATTTTCAAAGCGGTTCTTCCTTCCTTCTTTACCAGGATCTACAAAATTTTATCAACAGAGACAACTTTAGACTCCATCAGCCTGGAGAAGCACAGCAGAATCTATATAAAAATTTTTGTTAACTAGTCTTTATCTACCATTAGTTTTTCATACATTTGCCTTCCCACAATTTGTTGCCCAAGAAACTTGAGGTAGTTTCTTTTGTCTTGTCACTCTTCTAAAAATGTATTGGTTTTATACTAAGATACTATATAAACTCAAGTTCTAACCAAACCTCTGAGTTATTAATTTCCCCCTGTGCATCAGCTCTTATACAGTAAGTATACACTTTAATGAACTTGTTTGTATTGCTATTGTGTTTTGTTATAGAAAAGTTCCAGCTAAGAATAAAAGAGGGAAAAATATTCTTTCATTTCCTAAACTTATTTATATGTAACTGACAACTATTCTCAGCAAGTCTTCAATGCAGTGCAAGATAACAAACATTGTTTCTCCAAAATTGTCATGAGCCCTATGCTGCTTTCCAATTCTAAATATTGGTTAAAGGGAAAACTTTCTCAACATAAACTATGCAAAATAGGAATATTATCATGACTACATGATAACATTGATATTGCCTCTGATATTCCAAAGATGAAGTGAAATATTTGTTACTATCTGGTGCAGTAATCTTTTAAGTACATATTCTCACATTTTCACTTATTTATCCTTTACTGATTTATAGATGCATATAAACATTTGTTTAACATGTTAATGTGTCCCTCCTATCTGCTAGGTGTTATGCTTTTGTTATAGAAAGGAAATAACAACTATTTATACAATACTTATTGTGTTGCAAGAGTTTTACATACAGGGTTCATTCCTAAATCCTGAAGAACAGCATTGTTCAGAGAAGGAAGAGACAAGCTATTATCCTTTAACATGGGAATAGACAAGGCGTTTTCATTTAAAATAGATATATGTGGAAGGAAAGTGTTTGGAACAAAATGTGATTAGCTTTCTTTTGGAAGCTGATTTGAGGAAGGTTAAATGGAGAAGATTTGGGGGCAGGTTCTAACAAAGAAAAGGAGCGTATTCTCAGGCTCAACGCAGAGAAATAACATGGTGTGTATTAAAAATATCATGCAGTTCAATATATTTATTTTATAGGATGCGAAGAGGTTGTGGGAAGAAGATAAACTTTTGAACTCTTCCTAAGTAACTCAGGCTTTTTCAAAACTGATGTTATAATGTTTAGCCATTGAATAGCTACTATCTATAGGAAGATAATATACTTAAACCAGCATTTTAGAAAGATCATTCTGCTTGCAATATTGTGAATTTAGGCAAAAGAAGGTGCAGGAAAGATAAGTCTACTGAGGTAACCAATCATGAACTGGAAATAGTTGAACAAAGAAGTAGAAATATCAGTTGAGGAACTAGCCTAATTTTAAGTGTAAAAGGGTTGTATTTGAAGAAAGTAGGGATTATTTGGAAGTGAGAATGAGCAAGAATTGAATGCCAACTAACTGGCATGCATTGTTCTTGGCAAGAAAGGGAAATCAAATAAATAAAGAAAAGTGAGCACAAAAAAAAAGCAAGGAGTAATAGGATCAACCATATCAAAAATTATATTGAATGTAAATATATTGAATAATCCAATTAAAAAAACAATTTGTCAGATTTTAAAGAAAAATATGCTGTGTATATGAGACTCACTTTAAATATAAAAATGCTGTCAAAGATTGAGATATTTATATTTCAAAGGTGGAGAATAGCCACCTGAAGCCAAGTGTCACATAAGTGGAGAACGATCAATTTAAGAAGGGTACATTTTTTTGAAATGTATGATTATGATTTTTCTTTTAAATATTACCTTCTACATCACTTTCTACTCAACTAAAGGCCTTGGTTGCCTTGGAGATGTTTAGTACTATAAAAAAGAAGGAACATTTGGTGTTTTTCAAATATAAGATTACATAAAGGGATGCAATTTACGCACCTCAATCAGAGAGAAGCAAAAGCCAGGGCAGCAACTAGAAAAAGTCAGACCAGACTATGACTGGCATTGTCCAATGAGCTTTATGATGCTGCTTCCCTTTATCAGAGACCTTATGGAATTAATTATGTTAGCAATATTGAAGCCCTTCACACCAGCCTGTTTAACACTCTTGAACTAATTGTTTATTAGCCAAAGCAATATAACATTTTTGTTTATATTTACAATAAATTAACATTCAAATTTTGAATGGTAGTATCAGGTCATAAAGTAAAAATAAATTTTTATAACTACAGAATTCAGATTTTAAAATGTACTGGAGAGGGGGGAAAATTGATTCATGCATTGACCATGGTAAGTGAATTCTAGAATACCTCTAGGCCTAAATATTCTCATCAATAATTAGAAATCCAAAGCCTGTAAATAAACTGAGTGTTTACAATAAAAATTAAATGATCTAAAACTCTCACACAAATATAGTCAACTGATTTTAGACAAAGGAGCAAAGGAAATAGAATGGAAAGGAGATAATCTTTCAACAAATGCTGTTATCCACCTATTAAAAAAATGAATCTGCATACAGATCTTACACCCTTCACAAAAATGAACTCAAAATGGATCATAAACCTTAATGCAAAATCCAGAAATTCTACTCTTTGGTATTTATCCAATGGAGCTGAAATTTTATGGCCACACACAATAACCTGCACAAGAATGTATATAACAGTTTCATTCATAATTGCAAAAACTTAGAAGCAACCGCTATGTTCTTTAGTAAGCAAATGGATGAACTATGGCACAGTCAGTCTGTGGAATATTATTCAGTACTAAAAAAAAAAAAAAGTGAGCTATCAAGCCATGAAAGACAAGGAGAAAAACAAATCTTGGCAATGCATATTACCAAATGAAAGAAGCCAATCTGAATTCTTTTTGAATTTCAGTCTCAAGCCCTTTACCTTTTATTATTCCAGGAAAAAAAGAATAAAATAGATATAACAATCCAAACATAACTTGAATGTTTTCATAAAATTGTCCTCATCTGGGAGGCTCAACCTATCACTTTCATTATGTATTATATTTTAGGAGAATAGTTTCCAATATTTTATAATTTTGTGATCATTTTAATAAATAATATGAATACATACCTCTATACATATATATATTTATTTATAAATATTATACAAGTTCTATAAAAATAAATGTTAAATATTATGAAACATACATGAAGTTTATACATACATGTGTACACACACACACACACACACACACACACATTTTGTTAATCTTCACCCCCAAGTATATTTTTCCATTGATTTTGGAGAGAGTGGAAGGGAAGGGCAGAGACAGAGAGAGAAAAAGAGAAACATCAGTATGAGAGAGACACATTGACCAGTTGCCTCCAATTCCTCACATGCCACCTGGGCTGGTGACTAACCTGTGACCAAGGTACATGCCATTGATGGGAATCTAACCCAGAATCCTTCAGTCCATGTGCCAAAAGTCTATCCACTGAGCCAAACCAGCTAGGACACAAAGTATATATTTTTAAAACTAATATTGTTATAGTCAAACAATATCCTATCTAATAAAAGGGTAATATGCAAATTAACCATCATTCCACCACAAAGATGGCAATGCCTATAGCAGCCAGAGCTGGATGCTAGTGGAGTTGCTCTGGTGATGCAAGCCCAGTGTCCCATGCCCCAATCCAGTGGAAAGAGGGATGAGCCACTGGCATCATTGCAGGCCGGGCTGAGGGACCCCTCCCATGCAGGATTTCACGCATCATGCCTCTAGTTTTAATAATAAAAATAAATATATAATTAAAATGTGAAAATATATTTAAATTTATACATATCAGTTCATTGCTGACAACTCACTTGAAAGTAAATGGTCTAGGAGAGTGAAATAAGAGTAGTATCAATCAAACTGAGAAACCTCAACTATTTAACTCAATCAACACAGTTTTATACATCACCTATATATTACAAGGCAGCATACATGGGATTCTATGGACAATAATCAAACCTTGTCTTCAGAAATCTACATCTAGAGTAGTGGTTCTCAACCTTCCTAATGCCACATCCCTTCAGTGCAGTTCCTCATGTTGTGGTGACCCCCAACCATAAAATTGAGGGTCACCACAACATGAGGAATTGCATTGAAGGGACGTGGCATTAAGAAGGTTGAGAACCACTGATCTAGAGGGTCATTAAGTCAAATACATAATTATCTATTATTAGAGGCCCGGTGCATGAAATTTGTGCATGGGGGAGGTGTGTCCCTCAGCCCAGCCTACTCCCTCTCCAATCTGGGACCCTTTAAGGGATGTCTGACTGCCCGTTTAGGCCCAATCCCAACTGCTCACCTGCCTGCCTTCCTGATTGCCCCTAACTGCTTCTGCCTTCCAGCCTAATCACCCTGTAACCACTCCCCTTCCAGCCTGATTGATGCCTAATTGCTCCCTTGCCAGCCTGTTTGTCCTTCACTCCCCTCCCAGCAGGCCTGGTCACACCTAACTGCTGTCCCCCTATAGGCCTGGTCACCCCTAACTTCCCTCCCCTGAAGGCCTGGGTCCCCCCAACTGCCCTTCCCTACAGGCCTTGTCAACCCCCTCTCCATTTCCCTACTCTGCCAGCCTGGTCCCTCCCAACTGCCCTCACCTGCAGGCCATTTTGCGGTGACCATCTTATGTCTACATGGAAGCAGCCATCTTTGACCACTTGTGTGTTGGAGTGATGGTCAATTTGCATACTATTCTTCTATTAGATAGGATATGAAAATTCAAATCAAATATCATGCTGTGGAGATATAAAAGAGTTCCAGGCTGGTAGAGAATCCACATTTTTTTCCCTTCTGTCACCTTAGGTGGTCCTAAAAATATTGCTCTTTTGTTGAGGATGAGTTTGCAAACTACAACAACAACAAGTAGGCTCCTTTCGAAGAGCAGGCTCTGCTGATGGCATCATTGCCATTTCAAAATGAGGAAAAGAACAGGAGGATGGAATATGCTGTGGAGGAAAATATTTCCCTAGACCGCCTTCCAAAATTGTGTGGTAGGAGTCAGGGAAGGAGCTGGATTACATGCAAGTAAAGCATTTCAACATCACTGACAACATCGCTGTCATATTTTATACCTCAGCACACCTATCACACCTTCTCAGGAGACTTGGGGGGCTTGGAAACTTATATATTTTTAACTTAAACACAGACTTGCATTCTGACTTTATAAATACTGACATTTAAAATTTTATACATTTAAAAAATGAGTGTTACAGTCTCTGACATGGGGATGTTGACATTTTGTCAGGGTCTGTGATGGAAACTGTGAATTGCCAGATGGATGGATACATAACAACTTGACTGCCAGATTCTCTTTACTATCTAGATAAAATGTAACATTAAAAAAGGGAACAAGATGCTTCTGGTTCCCAATTGATCCGCAATAACACATTAGTGAAGTCAAACTGTAAAATATTTGTATAGATCAGAAAAGGTCTGAAAAGTCAAAATGTTGCTCATGGGAGATTTCAATTATCTAAACATTGACTAACAGCTATGCAGAAAATGAAAAAATGTATCTCATTGAGAAAATTCCATTTGTTCATAATTCAATCTGATGAACAACTATTCTGGCAGAATAGAAAGAAGCAGCTTTTATATATTGTAAGGCTCTCAGCCAGAAATTACTGATAAATAAACATGAAACCAGGATCTTTGATTGCATGATAATAACTTCATCATATAGTTTACAAAAATAATCAGTTCTAAACCTGCAGATTACAAATACTGTTTCATTTCCTCTAGTTCTTAAACCAACTTTGATGCCCAGGGATTGGCTACTTTCAAATAAGCTCCTCAGTCAATTGTCTTTATGCTTTCTTAATTTTGTGTGAGGAACAGTGTAAAGTGAGTGAGAAAGAGGGAAAGAGAGAGAAAGAACAGAGAGATTACAAGTTATGATATCCTATCTAATGAAGAGGGAATAAGCAAATTGACCATCACACTGTCACAAAGATGGCTGTACCCACAGTGGAGGCCGAGTTCCTGTAAGGAGCCTTAGAGAGCAATAAGCAGGGATCTGGGCCTGGGCAAGGGACCTCAGGTGGTGCCCCCTGTCCATGGGGCTTAACAGGGGACCTCAGGCTGCACCCCCCACCAACATGACTTGCAGGGGGACCTCAAGGTGCATCCCCTGCCTCAGTGCTGGGCCAGAAAACCTCAGGCTGCTCCCCCTGTCCCAGGCTGGGGGACCTCAGGCTGCACCCCCCTACCCTGGTTCCAGACTGGGGGACCTGAGAGTGTGCTGGGGGACGTGAGGCTGCGCCCACCACCTGGCAGGGTTTGACAAGGGTGGGGCCAGCTGGGTCTGAGTCTTGTGCTATGGGTGGGTGAGGACTTGACTCTGGATCCTGAGATGTTCCCCAGACTCTGACAGGAGGAAGATTTTTTGTATACATTTTACTAAATTTTCTTTCATCTCTGACACTTTTATTATAGAGAAAGGGCAAATAGCAATATTAAAATATTTCCTCTACTTCCTTTTTAGTGTGCACAAATTTCATGCACTGGGCCACTAGTTTAAGTATAAAGTCTGTTGAACTTACAATAGAGTTAGTCCTACTAAAGTAATAATTTTCCTTGGGCAGAGATTTCTCCTGATCCTATCAAGCATCTTTTCTGATTCTGTTTTCATTTTTCTTCAGGGATAAGCCAGAAACCTCTAGTTTTTTAAGTTAAGAAATCTCACAAGTAAAATAAACAACAACTAAGAGGTACAGACAACACTATGGAATCAGAGAGAAGGGAGTTTGATGGTATTAAAGTGTCAAATATATGGTGACGGAAGATTATTTGACTTTGGATGGTGAACTCACAATACAATGTATAGATCATGTATATAAATGTACACTTGAAACCTATATAATCTTATTAACCAACTAGAGGCTCAGTGCATGAATTTCTGCATGGGTTGGGGGATCACCCTCAGTCTGACAGGTGATCAGGGCCAATCACGAGGATGGGGGGCATCCAGCCAGGAGGAGGGCCTGCCAGAGGTTGGCCGGCCATGGGAGGTTGGCTTCTCCTGAATTGAGAAGCTGTCCCCTGGTGGTCAGTGTGTGTCATAGCAATTGGTCAACTGGTCATTTGGTCACTCGTTCATTTGGTCATTCAGTCATTTGGTTGCTTAAGCTTTTATATATATAGATGTCACCCAATAAATTTAATGAAAAAGAAATCTCATTAGAAAGCATATCAATGGATTTATTCACTTTATTTTGTCAAACACTGATTTGTTGCAAATAACATCCCACTTTATCCAAGGATATTTATATTCTAGTTAGTCAAGAAAGCACTAAGTCAAAGGGAGGAAAAACTGAAGAAATGGAAATTGGAAATTAGAAGCAGAAAGATATTTGGAATAAGAGCAACAAATGAAAGAAAGGAGATAATAATCAGAAGAGAGTCTGATTCAGGGATGAGGCAATAGTAAAGAATAAGTACATTGTTGGGAGTGACACGCTACCTCTCTTATGATAAGAATGATGCAAAATAAAGTCACATTGAAGTGCCATCATTCATTTATCAGATTTATAAACATCCTGAAATTTGGTACCACACTCTTGGCAAGGCACTTAGGAAATCAGAAACCTTAATACAATGCTGGTGGGAATATAAATTAGTACGATCCCTGTATTCAGAAATTCAGCAACATCAAATATTTCAAACTCTTATTTTTGAACACACTTCTTCTTCTTAGAATTTCATTTACATATGAGGTTGTACATATACAAAATGACATAAATATGTTTATTTATTACAGCATTGTTGGCAATAACCAAAGAATAAAACCACCCAAAATGCTATTAAAAGGAGAAATCTTAAATAAATGATGATATTTCCATATAATGTAGAATCTATACTGATAAAAGAGTAGTATGCTAATTAGACCAGACAGCTTGTGGACATCCTTCTAGACAAAGCCACGGTAGCAGGGGCTGAGGCAGAGGTGGTTAGGGGTGATCAGGCCAGCAGGGGAGGGCATTTAGGAGTGATAAGGCTGGCAGAGGAAGGCAGTTAGGGACAATTAGGTTGGCAAGGGAGCAGTTAGAGGGTGATCAAGCCAGCAGGGGAGCAGTTAGGGGCACTAGGCTGGCAGGCAGAGACAGTTGGAATGATCACACAGGCAGACAAATGAGCAGTTAGAACAGTCAAGCATCCACTAAAGTGGGAGTCAGACATCACCCGAGGGGTCCTGGATTGGAGAAGGTGCAGGCCAGGCTGAGGGACCCCCCCAGCCCATGCCTGAATTTCATGCATCAGACCTCTAGTATGTACATAAAAACCAATGAGTACTTATCTATGCACTGATATAGAAAGTCCTCCAAGATATACTCTCAGCAAAAAGTAATGTTAAGAACAATGTGCGTAATATCTCATCTTTTGTGTAAAAATAGCAAAAAAATGGAATCTATATGTATGTTTACTTGGATAGTCATAAAGAAGTTCTTAAAAGATATAAAAGAATCTAAGGATCATGATTTAAACAGTAAAGAAAAAAAAATGGAAGCAGGATCAAGAAGGGAGTGAGGGAGACATTTCACATTGTACCCTTTTATACTTAAAGACATAACTCCTATTGGGATATTGAATGAATAAAGCTTTCATGTTATTTGAAATGAAATTGGAAATGTAGAATCATTTAGCTTTTACATCTGCACAAAATATAAATTGAAATGTTCAAAGGATGCAATTCATTGTACTAAACAGGGTTTGGTCAGAATAGGCTAGGTTATTTTGCCCCAACAAACAACTCCCAAATCTCAGTGTTTTACAAAACAAGTTTCTCATGTCTGTTTCATTTTTTTCAATGTTGTCTGTACTCCAGGTTAATGTCAATGAAACTGTTCCTATCTAGGAGTCTCGTGCGAGAAGGAAAAGAATGAGATGTGAACCATAAGCTCTTAAAGCTCTTTTAAAAATTATATGCATTATTTTTTGGCCATCCCAAGTCATATGGCCTCTCCCAGATTCAACAAGATAAGAGGTTTAATCTTTCATTGAAGGACAGGTGCATCACAAGTCATATGGTCAAGCCTAAGTTAATGGCAAAAAATAAAAATAAATAACACCTATTATGATATATACTGTATTATTAAAGATCTTCACTGTCTCTCTGTGCCCATTCAGTGAATGCTGAACCAACCTCAACACTAATTCCAATGTTAATTATAACCTTGTAAAACGAATATAAGCTTTCAGAAATCTACCTAGAGTTTCTACATATCTCACTACTTTTTATACAAGTGTAGACCTTGAAATTATTAAAATTACCAGGAAACAGTTTACTTTGGGAGTTGGTCAACCCAGTTTTTAAAGCCAGTTTTTAATGTTTTTCAATAGATCATGTCATTAAACCCTCCATGAACTGAAACACCATTGAGAATGTGTATTATTCAAAAGTGGGGGTTGATATAAAAGAATATTTTTAATTGCAGATGAGCTGTGATTTCTTAACCAACTGAATGAATAAAAGAAACTTGCATTTTAATAAGCATTCCCAAATACACAAACTTTTTTATACTAAAAGAGCTGATTGAATATTGTCCACAAGCTAGACTTTAATTAAAATTATAAACTCTACTACTTAATTCTGTTTAGTTTCTCTTTAGTTATTCTCAGCCACTCTATACCTTATCAGATAAGTAGGACATTACATCTGCTTTAACTGAATACCATTTGAATTCTAGAGCTTTCTACAAAATTATATTATCTATGAATCTGTTAATCAGGTAACATCTATGTGAATTTATTACCAATTAAAAAGCATAAACCACTTTTGGCTCTCATAAAAACTTCCTTTGGAGACTAAAAAAAAATTATAAAAAGAAAATTGTTCATTTAAAATAATCATCTAAGAAGGAGTACTGATCATGATTTGAAAATGGCCAGAGTCTTGAATTTTATTTTAATGCTGCTTCTAAATTGGCTATATTGATGAGATTGAAACTAAGAAATGAATGAAATTCCAAGACTGCAATAGAATAAAGGAGGAAATGGTGAGAGCTTAGGCTTCAAAGTCAGATATTACAAGGAATCCTATATAATAAAAGCCTAATATGCTAAGGGGCCAGTCAGCTGTTCAACCAATCAAAGCATAATATGCTAATGATATGCAAAGTCTGCTCAATGTCTTGCTATGATGTGCACTGACCACAAGGGGGCAGATGCTCCAACTGGTAGGTTAGCTTGCTGCTGGTGTCCCGCCCATGGGAACTGAGTGAGATGGGCCAGACATGCCCTGGACCCCTTCCACAGTCCCTCCCTGACCCTGATCATGCACAAGTTGGGGTCCCTTTGGCCTGGCCTGCACCCCTTTGCAATCGGTACCCCCTGGGGGATATCAGAGAGCCGGTTTCAAGCTGATCCAGCAGGCCAGGCTGAGGGAACCTACCGGTGCATGAGTTTTGTGCACCAAGCCTCTACTATTAAATATTGAGAAAAGACGCCTGGTGAGATTATGGTGGTAGGTGGTAAGGGATTATGGTGGTAAGTACTGAGAGGCAGCTTTGTAAAAGTGTGTTAGGATTAATCATGGAAGACTTGGATATCTAATTTTAGTGGAAATGAGCAGAAGGACAGGTTTTGAAATAGGAGACTGAGAAAGAATGTGGAGAGAACATGGCGCGAAGCATATTGGAGGAGCATGACTAGAAGCAGAGAAATCATTGCCTCTATGTGCAATCATTAGGGATGCTAGAAATCTAAGTTAGAAAATGTCATTATGAAGAGATGCAAGAAAAAAATTTAAAACAGTGAAAAATATTACCTAGCAGAATTTAAATAAATTAATATAAAAAAGGAGAAAAACATCTAAACTGACTTGATTTTTGAGGCGAGGTAGAGAAGAGGATGGGAGATTCAGAATCCTTAAGAAAAAGAAAACTGAAGATCAAGCTTGCAGGAAAGAGCGCAAAAGGTGTGTATGTATATGTGTAGAGAAAGATTTAAAATTTTATTTTTACTAATGTTGGAATAAAATACCAGATTATACAAATTAATTATCAAGTAGGTGCTTCAAATGTGAATATCAAGTTTAAGAGACAAAGTAGGGAAACATTTCCTCCTTCCTTCTTGGCTTCCTTTCTCCTTGCTGCCATCCCTCTTTTCCACCCACCTTTCTTTCCTCCCTTCTCTCCCTTTCTTCCTTCCTTTCTTTTTGTGTCTTGCCTTCTTTCATTTAAAAAATATATATATATATATATTTTTATTGATTTCAGAATGAGGAAGGGAGAGGAAGAGACAGAAGCATTAATGATGAGAGACAATCATATATTGGTTGCCTCTTGCATGCTTCACACTGGGGATTGAGCCTGCTATTCAGGCATGTGCCCTGACCAGGAATTGAACTGTTACCTCCTGCTTCATGGGTGGAAGCCCAACCACTGGCCAGGCAGATAGGTATAAGGACCCTATTTAGAGTACACTGGATGTCCCAGGCCACTCTGAGCATGGGAATCTTAATCAGAATGTCCAAGGCTAAGATGCTATACACAGGTGCCAAGACACAGTAATCTCATGGTACACTGTGCAAGTGTGCCCTTATATAACCCAAAAGACTGAGGTCACTGTTTGGTGAAAAGCCTCTTTTGTCTAAATGGTATTAAAGTATGTTACCAAGGCTGCAGAGGACAGAAGGCTTAGCTATGACTGCTATGTGACATGGTGGGTCTAGAGGCAGCACACCCCGCTGCTCAGATAATGGCTGTGGGTGGAGGCAGAGATTGTTTTATACTTTTGGTTACCATTGTAGCCTTGATTCTAGAGAAATGGTAGATTTTCTCATGGTAGATTTTCAATTAAATATTTATAACTAAATATTGAATGAGTTTATACTATTTGGGGAGTCATGGAAATAGTCTTGTTACACTTTTGGGAAAAGGCAGAGAGAGAAGAAAACATAATTTTCAGCAAGTTCATAAATGTCTTGAGTATGGAAAATCTATATTGTGTACTTTTGTATCTTCACAATACAGGAACCCCTAGGAAAAAATATAGTAGTTCTAAACTTAGAAGGTAATCAATAATTACTATTGATTGATTTTCTTCCAGCAGTTCATTCCCACAGATGAAACACACAGAGAATTTTGAGTACTTTCATGGTTTGTATGCTTCTAAAGACCAATTCAAGAGCTAACTCCCTCACCCTGCTTCTTCTTCACAGGGTTCTGAAAGAGAATAAAACAATTGGGAACTAGTAGTTTTACAATGTGCTTATCAAGCTGACTGGTATGGCATTTTACAGTGCTCACCAGAATAAAGAATACTTTGACTGTATCCCATTAAGATATAAGGCTTAGCTTCTCTTTTGACATCACTCTCAGCACAGTATTAGCAAAAATAAAATGCTTGAAAAACATTTATTTGATAGATCCTCCCTTCTCCCAACTGGTGGGTGGAGTATGACGTAATCTGCATCTGTGGCTGGGACATTCCCGAGACACTGAACCACCAATCAGCACAAGCCGAGTGCCCTGGTCCCCACCCCTTCCCATTCCACCCTAAGCACCACCCCTTCCCATTCCTCCCCCCAAAAGGAGCGTTCACCTCTGCATGTGTTGCTGTTCTCACACCCTGTGAGACAGCCCAGCTGGGTCCTCCTTTTCCTTTAAACCTGGTTTTTCTACCCACTCTCATAATGAATCTCGCTCCTTAGTGAGGAATAAACTTCCTCTTTTAATTTGTCTTGATACCCAACTCCGTTTCCTACTCCTTGAAGAAAATTATTGACTGAACAAATTGGAATGCTAATTGTTTGCAAGGTAAACCCTATGATAATAGACAGGGGAGGGAATAAAGAGATGCATTCTGCATTACTTACAGATAATCCAAGCATCACTTTTATTTTGTTTGAGGTTATTAATTTTTGAATCTCAAATGAAATAAGAATAAACTTAAATTTTGAGGGATCATGCTCTTCTTCACTGCCTGATGTGATGTCTTGAAAATTACTCCCCCACCCCTTCTTTTTGTGTGTGAGAGGAAAGGTTTCTCTGCCCCCTAAGAGTTCATGTTGACTGCAAACAGGTTGGAATGTCTTTTTTAAGACTCAGTTATGCACTAGTTGGTCACAACACCTTCCAAAGATTGAGTAATGCCTCCTGCATGTAAGCTACCAGGAGTGTGTTCTTTCTCCTGCAGCCATTCAAGTCAGGAAACCAAAGGATTGAGAGAGCAGTGACGCATCTCACTACGATTTATATTGATGCTCTAGCAAAATTCTCACTTCCTCTGCCTGCGACTTTAGGCTCTGTATGTCAAAGTGGAAAGGCTTCCACAGGAGGAAACATCAATGTCTTCATTCAACTGAGTATGAGACAACCACTGGGCTACTTTGGATTCTTTGTGCCAATGAACAAAGAAGCAAAAAGGGGATTTTTTTTTTTAACCGTGTAGATAATTTATTTTTTCTGCACAATAATGAGAAGATGGAACATGAGAATGAACATTACCCACAAACAAACAGATAAAGGGACTTTGTGTCTTTTTTTTGGTGATGGTGGTGGTGGTGGCGGGGGTGGGGTGGGGAGTTGGGTGTAGTTGGTGTATTTTCTGTTATAGGAGGAATTACAAATGTTAGCAGAAGTATGCCTTTTGTCTTCATTTGAATGTCAAATGTTGATAAAGGGGTTCTGTCTGGGTTCCCCTTGATAAAGGATGGACTATTGTGAAGCCATGGCCCAAATGGCATCTGGTTCAAAGACTTAGAGCAGCGGTTCTCAACATGTGGGTCATGACCCCTTTGGGGATCGAATGACCCTTTCACAGGGGTCGCCTAAGACCATCGGAAAATGCAGATATTTACATCACGATGCATAACAGTAGCAAAATTTCATGGTTGGGGGTCACCACCACATGAGGAACTGTATACAAGGGTCGTGGACTTAGGAAGGTTGAGAACCACTGACTTAGAGAAAGAGCTGATGCACAAATTAGTACACAAGACAAGAAATATTAATTTGGAAATTGTGAGCTTGGTATAAGGGACCAAGTTCCATCTGTTCCCATCTGTTTTTATTTACTAAAATACACAATTGCCTTTTAGGAATGCAAACAGACATCAATGGTCATGTTCAGTAAACAGTTAGATTATCAGTTGGGGGAGTTTGCTTTAGGCCATTGAGTCATCAGCAGTAGGTGATCAAATGTAGATATTCATCCCTGTAAATATCAAAAAACCCATTCAGCCCTCTGACCCCAATTCTTGCATTTATAGTAATTACTGTTGTTCTTGGCTCCTGGCAGACAATGGTGGGTTATATTGTTTCCTTAGCTAAACTGAGACTCCACTTGGCAGAATGCCTTTCCCTGCATTGTTTACTGTGGGTGTGGCACAGGAGACATCCACACCAGGATCAGAAGTCAGACAGGCAGCAGCAAGGATCTTCTTAGTAACTGAAGGAAGGTCAGTGCAGGCATTCACAGCTGTGGAAGTTCTTGAGATGTATCATTATCTGCCTGTTTCCTTGTTGCTGTGAAGTAGTAGCCAGACCTGCAGTGACTTCATATCATGGCAGATTTTCTCCTATAGATTCTCCAGCTCCTGGCCTCGGTATGTTTCCTTTGGTGGAGAAGAGTGGCAGCATCCTGTTAAACTCTGCCATCTTTGAAGTTGGAGACTTGGAGGTAGACAAGAGGGCTGTAGTTTGTCTTCATAAGTTCCCGTTCAAAGGTGATTTCCAGCCTATCTTTACAGCTTCCAGTTTGGTCTTGTTTTCTACATTTCACACCCATCTAAGAAGGGAGCAGGAAACAACTGAATAACAGAACAATTTCTAAACATTTTATGACCCTGAGGTAACACTGTTGTGGGGTGACCCAGGTGGGACTCGAACCCACCTGAGAAAGACGACCACCAGACAGCCAATTGGAAAATTTAGGAAGCCTTTATTAAGAACTTGAGTCCAGGCTCATGGTTCCACTGACACAGCAGGGAAGCACGAGAGCCCTGAACTTCTGCAGCAAATGCCTTTTATCCTCTGCGCAGGAGGACTTGGCTAACTTTAATTGGCTAAGCATTACTCTTTATCTAAACTCTGATTAAGCAAGCAGCTTGGAATGCAGATGTCCTTCTTAGGGGTGGTTTGTAAGACCCTGTGGTTGCTCAGAGCTGGGTGTGCCTCAGGTACCTGGTGTTTGTCTACGAAAACCACCAGTTCCTGGTTTTACTGCCTCCAGGCCTGAGGTCACCCTGACCTTAATTCGACTCCTTATGCGGGGAACGCAGTCTGGTCCTTGCCCCTCCACAACACAACTTAGAATTTGGGGACCTCCCTCAAGCAGGAAGAGTTCCATTAAGCACCACAGCACAGGCCCTCTCTTGAAACCTCTTGCGTTGGGTGAACCAGATGTAGACAAAGCTTACAAAACTGAAGCCTAGCCTTCAGTCAGCTCAGTTCCTAAGTGGTTCGCCCAACTCTAAATGCCTGCTGGCAGACAAAGCAAGCTATCCTTGGAAGAAGATAACTTTCAGATTCTTGGAAACTTTTATAACACCATAACATTGCTAAATCATAGTTCAAAAACAGATACTCAAAAACCAAGGATTAGAAACAGAATAGAAATTAAAATAGTTGTTATTTCTGATGTCAAATAGAGCAAAAGTATTCTTTTTTAATTATCTGCTCATCTACCAATATAAAAAGGTTTCTCCTGCTTTTTTTTTCTTCTCTTTTTTTGGTTGTCAAATTGGCATTTGTTGATTTTAAGTCTCTTATCTGTACCATAATGGAGATAGAAATTAATTTTGATGGTGAGGGGTACTGGGTACATTGACCAGGAAATAAACCTTTAGATATTGATGTATTAAAATTAAAATTTTAATGGGCTATTCCTAAGAAATCTAACAAGCATTTCATAATGAAAATCTAGCACTTTGCTGTACAATACAGTATCTCTAATTAAATTCAAATTTTAGTTTCTTTGTTGCACTAGTCACATTATAAGTGTTAATAGTCACATGTGGCTAGGAGCTACTATTTGGAACAGTGTAGATAGCAAATATTTCTATCACTGTAGAAAGTTCTATTGTATATAAAATTAAGGATGAAGTTCAGTAGAAGAAAGTTTGAATAAGATATCATTAGCAGAGAGATAGATACTCAGAACATAGAAAAAATAAACAATTGAGAGTATAGCAAAAGAGCAAAGAAAAAAACCATTTTGAAAGTCTAATTCATTATGTAGTATCAGAAAAAAAAGGCTTTGTTAACTGTATAAAAGCAAAACATATCCTATATAATAAAAGAGTAATATGTATGCAAATTAATCCCAACCAAGATGGCTATGGCCATGGAGCAAGCAGGAGGGAGGCTTGGGTTTCCCCTGGGATGGAAGAAGCCAAGCTTTTCACACATCCTGGTGGTCTAGGCCTACACTCAAGAACACAAAGTTTCAATTGTAGAAGATAAATAAATCCCAGATACCAAGGCCTCCACTGGTGACACTAGGAGGCATGGCCAGGCAGTAAGCCACAGCTCAGGCTGCCCCACACCCCAAGGGAACAACCACCCTGATCCGGGACACCCTTCAGGGCAAACCAGCTGCCCCCCACCCATGTACCAGGACTCTATCCTATCTAATAAAACAGTAATATGCAGATTGACCATCACTCCAACACACAAGATGGCTGCCCCCATGTGGTCAAAGATCCTGCCCCCATGTGGACACAAGATGGCCATCACAAGATGACCAACAGGGGAGGGCAGTTAGGAGGGACCAGACTTGCAAGGGAGAGCAGTTGTGGGTGATCAGGCCAGCAAGGGAGGGCAGTTGAGAGGGACCAGGCCTGCAAGTGAGGGCAGTTTGGGGCAATCAAAGCTGCAGGGGAAGGTAGTTAGGGTTTACCAGGCCAGCAAAAGAGGGAAGATGGGGGTGACTGTGCCTATAGAGAAGGGCAGTTGGGGGGAGACCCAGGCCTGAATGTAAGAGCAGTTGAGGGGACTAGGCCTGCAGGGGAGGGTAGTTAGGGGCAAAGAGACTGTTAGGGGAGCAGTTAAGCATCAATCAGACTGGGAGGGGAGCGGTTAGGGGTGATCAGGCAGGCAGAAGCAGTTAGGGGCAATCAGGAAGGAAGGTAGGCTAGTAGTTGGGAGCCAGCAGTCCTGGATTATGAGAGGGATGTCCGACTGCCTATTTAGGGGTCCCAGATTGAAGAAGGTGCATGCTGGGCTGAGGGATACTCCCTCTCATGCACAAATTTAGTGCACTGGGCCTTTAGTATTCAATAATTTTATTACTAATGCTTAAAGGTCACTAGAGGTAAAGGAGTCAGGAGAAAGAGAAATCAATATCTTCTTTATCAATTTAAGTCCATTGAAAATAGACATAAGATGAAATAATGAATAAAATGAAATTGTAATTTTTAGAAGTTTAATTTTATACCATTTACATTCTATGCTTTTATTAAGATATTAAAGATGAACTCTAAACTCTCCTTTGCAAACTTAATCCTGAATTTTAACAGAGAAGAGGTAGCCCATGCTTTCATAGTCTTCCTTTTTGTAGATCCTTCCTGCAATGTCAGTAGAGATTTGAGAAAAAATCTTCTCGATGCCTTGGTACAATCCAGTGATTAAGAGATTATGACTCAGAGACTACAAAGCAGCAAAGTTGATTTTCATTTTCCAGTTAGATGATCCCTAGATTCTGCAAATATTTTTTGTACTGAACGATTATGAAAACACCAATATGAATTACACAATCTAATATGAAAATTAATATTTTATATTTGCTAAATATTTCTTTAAATGGTTTATAGTTCACCAGTAGTCAGTTTTATTTTTTACAGCATGTAAATATGACCAAAATGTATTTGTGTGTGTGTGTGCTTGTGTGTGTGTGTGCTGCTTTAGTTAGGAAATAAATTTGTATTGCTAAATCACAGTTCAAAAATGGATACTCAAAAGCCAAGGATTAGAAACAGAATAGAAATTAAAAGAGTTGTTATGTCTGGTGTCAAGTTGAGCAAAGGTATATTTTAATTTTCTGCTCATCTACCAATATTAAAGTTTCTCTCTCTCTTTTTTTTTTCTTCCATTTTTTTTTTGGTTTCAAATTGGCATTTGTTTTTATTGAATTATTTTGATGTTGATTCTAGTTCTCTCTTTTCTCTAGAGAATGTATCCTGACCTCCCGGCCCTCCTTGAATTCCTTACTAAAGTTCATCCCCAGACTGTCCATCTGGTAGGTACAGCTGCCTAAATCCTGCCCCAGATGTGGTGTTGTTATTGCTCTCAGCCCCAGCTATTTATAGATCAGCTGAAATATTCATACTTCATAAACGGTCATAGTTCCTTAAGATGAGCCTTCTCAAAATGCACATTCATATTTTATAGTTGGACTAATGAGCCAGTTATCTAAACTGCTCATTAGACTCCTGAGCTAAAACAAAGAGAATGTAAAATACCTTTTCCACTAGTCATTTATTTTTATATAGAATTGGAACTCTATTTTCAATGAGCAAAATAGTCCTCATGATTTGAACAACAATACAGAAGATATCTTGACAATGTTGTGAAGGGATCTACATATTTTCTTACTCTAAGTCTGACTTCCCTTTATGAGTAGTTAAGTAGAGTTCACCCTATTTTCTGGCTCATGGCGATAACGGCTGGCTCTGGGGTCAGAGTCTTTAAATTACGGCACTAGAGGCATTTGGGCTTCTCCGTCTGGGAGCAGATGTTAAGACAGAGAGCACAGCTGTGTGATGCATGTTCTCAACAGACAATAATTTCTGTGAGTGGCTTTTCCCATTGCAGGAGAGTTGCATTAATTCTTGATGATTTCTCATAAATTTGAGTTGTTGACTCTTAAAGTTGGATTTCATATTACTCCCAATATATTTTCAAGAATGAAGTTTACTGCCCAGTTGCAATGGCTTAGTGGTTTAGTGTCCATTTATGAACCAGGAAGTCATGGTTCAATCCCTGGGTATATGCCCGGGTTGTGGGCTCAATCCGCAGAAGGAGACATGTACAAGGCAGTCAATCAATAATTCTCTTCCTTAATGTTTCTCTCTCCCTCTTTCCTCTGCTATCTCCTTTATCCTCTCTGAAATCTGAAATCAATAATATATATATATATATTTTTTTTTAAATATATTTTATTGATTTTTTTACAGAGGAAGGGAGAGGGATAGAAAGTCAGAAACATCGATGAGAGAAAGACATCGATCTGCCGCCTCCTGCATGCCCCACACTGGAGATGTGCCAGCAAGCAAGGCACATGCCCCCGACCAGAATCAAACCTGGGACCTTTCAGTCCACAGGCCGACGCTCCATCCATTGAGCCAAACCTGTCTTGGCAAAAAAATATATATTTTTTTAAAGAATGAAGTTTACTTAATGCATGTCCCAATACATTTTTATAGTCAGTATTTGACATAGCCTGCACTTTTTTTTGAAAATAAATATGCCTCTTTAAGACAATAGCTTCTAAATTTATCTTAACTAATCAGGTAAACTTTAAATGGAAATAATATTATTGTTCACAATATTCAAAGTACACATGAGAGCAATAGAGAAATTTTACTGTAGATGCTCAGGAAAAGGGCATTTCTTGTTAGCAGAATCACCATTTGCCAGCTCTTAGGTAATAACAAAAGAAGAATCAAATTGTATATCCCCAAAACTGTTTCTGAAAACATTTCCCCCTAATTGGTAAAACTGCTATGCCTCATTCACTTTTCCTAAATATCTTTAATTACCATTACTAAAATAATATTAGCTCTCTAGGTTTTCCAAATGACATGTACCATTTATTAACTAAGTGGCCTTAAACATTTTTTTATAAAAAATAGGGACTCCAACCTGCAGAACTATAATTAAAAGAAATAATAAGACAAGTTTATAAGCCACTTAACAAAATCCCTGAGGATTTGAAGAGGTGCATACTGTCATTTCTCTTTCCTCATCACTAATGCTCCTATTTCAGGGCAGATAATAAACTTGTGCATAAGCTTAATTGGAAACTTGAAAAACTGCTGCCTGATCCATACCACTCACTGAAATTTAAAGTCATCTTCTGGTCGTCAAATGGATTATGTAGACACCTTGGTGTCGGGTATAGTGGCTAAATCATTGTGCACACCGGAATCACCTCCTGAAACAGATATAAAGCTAATAAAAGATTTTCTCAAAATTAACCAATGGCTTCATACCCATGGGCTTTACATTTTGTCCTAGGTGCCATGAGGAGTTCATTAAAAAAAAGGGTTCTTTATAACATTTTAAAATAAATTTAGATAACTTAGATGTTTGCCCTAAATTAGAATTAGTGCTGGGAGCAGAGCTAAAGGCGGCAGGGTAATGAAGAGTCTGGGGAAAATAGTAAGTAGGCCTGAACACAGGCAGTCGGCTTGGAGATAGGAAAGAGTTACTAACTTTGAGACAGAGCTCAAGTTAAATCAACTGAAATTTGCTGATTGCTTGAACAGAAAGGATACTGCCCATAAATTTGTAAAATTCTGCCTAGGCCTTCAAGAGTAAACAAATAGTAGAATGAGGGGCAATAGACCAATTAATTAGCAATGGCGTGGAGAACAAATTTAGCCTTCTAGTGATTGTTAGCAATTTCCAGGGGTTTCATATAAAAGCTTTGTGATCCAGACCCTGTTAAAAGGCTGTGGAACGCTTTGTTATTTGTACCCTCCTCTGCGAATGTTAAGGAGGCATTTAGTTATTGTGGTTAAACTCTTTTTACACTGGAGGCATAATGTGCCGATTTTATGGTATCATTACCACTGACTAGAGACAAAAAACAACGAGCTAAATTCAAAGGAGGGGACCTAGAATAGGAAGTGCATAGAGGAAATATTGGGGCAGAACAGAAGCAAATGGGTTGGAATTGGCGGCTAACACTTTGACTAAATTAAACATTTTAATAGGACTATTCTGAATACTATAATTACTTCTTTAAGAAGTTAACATTCTAATAAATGTGGACTTTGACAGCAAATAAACGAATGTCCATTTTTTAAACCATTAAGTTTTCAGCTAAGTTTGATGGTAGATTTAAAAAAACAAACAAACACCCTGATGCCGTCTATTTGTGTGTTGGATGACTTTCTGGTCCTTTTTTTTCTCTCTCTCTCTCCTCCCTGTATGTCTAATTGCTATTTTTCATAAACTGTCATAGTCCCTTAAGATGAGCCTTCTCAAAATGCACATTCATATTTTATAGTTGGACTAATGAGCCAGTTATCTAAATTGCTCGTTCCAATCCTGAGCTAAAACAACGAGAATGTAAAATACTTCGTTAATAAAAACCACCAGTGATGTTCATAAAAAAAACAACCAGTCTAGTGATGGGGCTTCGCTGATGGTTTTGCTGATCTGGATTTAAAAAGCAATTGATTTTGTGGGACGGACTGGGTAACTCTCTTGCATTCCTCCCCCCTCTGCCACAGTGTAATGTGTTCTCAGATCAACTGTGGGCAGGAAATATGAGCTCCTTCACAGGACTTTTTGAACATGGATAAATAGCACCGGTTCATAAATAAGAATGATCTGACATTTATTACTGAACCTCACTCTTATGTATGATGTTTGGCTTTAGTTCAAAAAGCGTGTGATCCGCTCCTCCCTCCCGGGGAGGTGCTGTCTTCCCGAAAGGGCCGCTCTTATCTCGCTCTGCCTGGCCTGGGACGGATTTTCTGTGCATCAGTTCACCGCAGAGTGTGCCTCTCTCTCCTGGCGACATCGGGGCGGGTCTCTCCTCGCCTCGCTGCTTATCAGGGCCTCCGGGTGGCTTTCCAGGATGGCGAGTTGTGCTTCCCTTCCTTTGCCCTTTGCCACGGGCAGGGAACGTAGGAAACCATCTCTCTCCGGTGCCAAGCAGAGTCCTTAGGCATTGTGCCTTTGAAAAGTGGTGGGTGTTGGCTTCTGCAGGACTTCTCAGGATGGGGAGCAGCACAATTGCAGACCCAGGCTCCCATTACCCATCCCAAGGCTTGGGTACCTTTTTGTACTCTCTCGGGGGGGGAAAGGGGGAGCACTGGGGTGGATTTAGTATGTTGATGGGTGTAGTTCATGGCCTCCATGCATGCCTTGTAACTTTATGTCACCTCTGATGTGACTCAGAGCCCACTGCCCTGACAGAGGGCACCTGGGTATAGTGATTATGTCAAATGAAGGATCTGAGAAAGGGCAGGGGCAGAGAGGGCTCTCTGGCTTCCCCCGGGTCCCCTGAAGCAGATCATTTGTTCATCTTGTGAGAGATGCCCTCCTGATAACCAGAGGGAAGAAACATCCCTATCTCTGCAAATGGAGAGATGTTGGGAGGAATCCGAAGGAACAGACTTGCTAAGTTTCCCCCAGTGAAGTGACCTCAGTTTATACCCTCTCGTCCCATCCCACTCTCCCCATGCCTTTTGCACTTTTCATCGAACTTAATATAGAAATTCTCAGGTTTAACCATTCCTTGAGCTCTTCATTTCCTTAGGAGGTCTCCTGTGTCACATAAAACTTAAATGACTTCACACTCCAGCTCAGTTAACAGGGCCCAGCCAGAGAATCTAGGGGAGTAATTGGAAAAATAATGTTCTCCTCCCCTAACCTCACACTTGGAATCCAGGATAAGTATTACTTTGACAAACAGACTGCCACAGAGTAGGGCATGCCATTTCTGAGACGGGCCAATAAAGGACTCACACTTTTCCATTTTCTCTACTCAACCTCTGTCCATGGCACAGGGAAAAGCTGGGGCTAGACTGTAGGAAGATGGAAGACCACCTGGATCACAGATTAGAGATCCATGCCAAGACATCCTAGATTAACTTCAATAAATGCATCTGCAAGGTACACAGAGACCAATGAATAAGCTAAGCCTAGACCAGATCAATCTCACCACTCAGGTCACCCATTCACTCCTAAACAAAAATAAATGTTTATTGTCATATGCTGCTGAGGTCTTTATGTAGACAAGAGAGCTCCTAAGGAGACTTAACATTAATATTGGATACTAACTATCACACGAGTGCCAGGGCAGTATGAGCCTTAGGAAACCTGATTTTATATTTTAAGTCTGTGATGTATTATAACTCTAGATGTAAAACTTCTTTCTCCCTCTGTTATTTGTCTTTAAAATTATCTATGTAAATATGGGATTGGGGTATGGAAAGCCCAATGTATAATTGGAGTCAGTTTGTGATTCTGAGATCTCTTGCCTCAAGAAAATGCCCTGTCTTCATTGAAGCACTTGTTTTCTGATCTCCAGGGCTTTAGTGGCACTGCTGATGCCCTGATTTGCCTTCAAAATATTTATTTTGATGGATTATTTTATAGCCATCAACTTTTCAGCACATTGCTACTGGCTTAACATAGCCCCAGGGAACCCAGAGATACTTTCAAACTTTCTTGTTTAATCTTCATTAATTACATGAGAAAGCTCCAAATATCATAAGATGTATAATTCATATGTGCAAAAGTAAACAGGAGCCATATCTTAAAATTTGGGTTTAAATGATCTTCATTATGTTATCAAACCAATATGATTGAGACAAATGCTATCATGCCTTTTAGTCAACGAAGTTTTACTGAAAATTCTATGTCCGTTATTATGTCATTATGGTAGTTAAAATTAAGTACTGGTATACATCCTTAAAGTACATGGAAAGCTAACCCTCTCAAATATGAGGCTCAAATGAGTTTTGGATACTTTATGTCTCATCATGTGTTTACCCTTAAATCTTCTACAATTTGAAAAATACTACTTGTCTATGGGATGATAGAACTTCTTTAGTCTTGTAGCAATAAATATTGTTTGTATATGGATTGCTATATATATGTAGAGGCTCAATAAATACCTGAGTGAATAATTTCAGGAAAAGTTTTATTCTACTACGCATCAATTGGTTTAACTTTTGATTATAGATATGTCATTACTAATGTAATCTTGGTGCTAAAATCTATACCACAAAGAAGGGAAGAGTTGAAGGGACAGGTGTTATCATGTTTCTAAATGTTTTTAATGCACAGGTCTGTTTTTCTTACCTTAGTAATTTATATTATAGTGTGTGTTGATGCCCATCTTATGATTGTTGTGCAAAAAGAAAACAGGTTTATAAAACCACCGTTATGCAATGTAAATACAACAAACTGTTTATTGAGGTTAGGGGATGGGGATTTATAAGCAGAGAAGTAGCAGGGCACACCTAATCTCCCAAGCTTAAATCATCCAACAGATGTGCTTACCCTGATAATATTTGAACAGGACACACCATGGAAAAGATTCCAGTAAAGGGACCTCACTTCAGTAACTCTAAATGTTTATGGTAAGAGGAGATTAAGAAACATATAAGCAATTATGTAATGGTAGAGCTTCCCAGAACAGTAAAGGGCCTTGTGAGATAAAATCCTTCCTTGCTCACCCTGTACTTCCATTAACCTAAATAAGGAGTGTTGAATCACCTCTTTAAAAAATCCACAGGACCGGGTGAGAAAATTAGCCTCTAGCATCAATTGGTTTACTCTCTTGTCAATGTCCATTGAATGAAATTCCCCTTCTATGTATAAATACAGCCTTGACCATCTTATGTGAAGTTACACATTTAAGCATAACTATCATAAATGTTATTATCAATTATTATAAGATTTTTAGGTGATTGCCTAGTGTGACGCATGCAGGAGGCAGCCAATCAATGATTCTTTCTTATTATTGATGTTTCTACCTCTCTCTCCCTCTCCCTTCCTCTCTGAAATCAATAAAAAATGTATTTAAAATTGTAATCATTATAGTTATATCCATGTCAGATATCTTTATATCTAGATATGATTAATTAAAATTCCCAGTACTATATCCCATGGAAATCCAAAGCTGTTCTTAGAATTTATTTCAATTATTGGGGCTGGCTACCTCCTTTTTATTCCATTGACTTTTTAGAGAAAATGGAAGGGAGGAAGGAGGGGGAAAGAAAGAGAGAAACATCAATGTGAGAGACATAATGATTGGTTGCCTCCAGCAAAAGTCCTGACCTTGGTTAGGGATAGAGCCTGCAACCAAGGTATGTGCCCTTGACCAGGAATAGAACCTGATACCCCTCAGTCCATGAGCTCTAACCACTGAACAAACCAGCCAGGGCTGATTATGTTCTTGACCCTTGATAAGATAGCACATTTTTGTAAGTCGCAATACCATGGCCTTTTTTTATTTTATTTTATTTTACAGTGGCAAATAGCACACCAAATCATATAAAAGCAATCATGAGTGTATTAGTGAATATTTGCTTACAATGATCTCCTAAATAGGGAAGTGTGTACACCAGTGGTTGGCAAACTAAAGCTCATGAGCCACATGCGGCTCTTTGGCTCCTAGAGTGTGGCTCTTCCACAAAATTCCACAGCCTGGGCAAGTCTATTTTGAAGAAATGGCATTAGAGGAAGTTTAAGTTTAAAAAAAATTTGCTCTCAAAAGCAATTTCAGTCATTGTACTGTTGATATTTGCCTTTGTTGACTAATGAGTTTGCCTACCACTGGTGTACACTATAACAATCAAATTACTTAAAATTCACCCTTGGTCCCTAAGTGTATACAGTAAAGAGGAAACCAATGGTTATTTCTCCATGCAGTCCTCTATATAGCATACTCTTTTAGGATCTTTTCTTTTCTCCATCTTCTTTCATGAAATCCTTTCTCTTCTTCAACATTTCAGAAGCAAATAAATTGATCTCCTACTTTTACAGTCTTTCTGAGATATTTTCTAATCCTCGCAATAACCCTGTTAACTAAATTATTATCCTCACTTTTCCTTTGAGAACACTGAGTCACAAAAATACTTGCAATGTATCTGACACTTAGTAAATGGCAGAGAACATTTTAATGCTAAAAGCCTGATCCCAAGTCTTTGTTGCTAATAATTGAAGAGTTGACAGAATTTGTTGGACTTTGAAAGGATTTTAGAATGAAAATAAAATTTTGATCACAAAGATGAATACAATAGAATATTTACAGAGCAGAGAAGAATGTACTATATCCATTTCAGAAGTAGAGGATGTTTAGTGCATACTAGAAATATTTCTTAGTACCTTTGTTAAACCTACAAATTTATTTATTTATTTATTTATTAAAATATATCTTATTGATTTTTTTACAGAGAGGAAGGGAGAGGGATAGAGAGTCAGAAACACCAATGAGAGAGAGACATCGACTAGCCGCCTCCTGCACGCCCCCTACTGGGGATGTGCCAGCAACCAGGATACATGCCCTTGACCGGAATCGAACCTGGGACCTTACAATCCGCAGGCCAATGCTCTATCCACTGAGCCAAACTGGTTTCAGCAAATTTATTTTTACCACTTACTTTAATGGAGAACACAGCCACAGGATTTAGTGCTCTATTTGAAACAGCCATATGAGAGATTTCTCTCAATCCTGTACATTGCTTACCTCTAAGAAAGATTGCTCAGTTGAACAATTTATAATTTTAAGGATTTTATTTTTTTAATTGTTTCAAATTAATAGTAGTTTAAAACACAACTAATAAAATTAAAAACTTTCTCTTTTGTTTTATTTTTAAAAATTAAATGACCTTTATGAAATGTAGACACATCTGACCCTGAAATTTATGGCCTTCAGGTTTTAAAATGCTTAGCTCTTCCATACTGCTGGCATTTTGGAATAAAGTTCATATATGATTTTTAAAAAATGCTAGACAGCTAAAATTCCATGTTATGTTACATATATGTTAAGATATTATATAATAATTTAAAGGACAAAACATTGAGTTAGACTAAGATCTTCAATTGCATAATTGCTTTGAGGTTTATTTTATTCCTCAACTTATTTTTCCTCCTTGATCTAAGCTGCACATTCAGCTAAAATAAGCATAGAACTTACTTCCATAGTGGATATGTATGCCAGACTTAATGATGAACTGAAGGACAAATGTATAAAATAGTGTTATTAAACTGGACCCTGGCAAATATCATTTATGTAGAGGGGCTTGATAATGCATATAGTCAGTGAAAGATGCATGTCTTAAGATGAGCAAGAGTTTAATACTAATTAAAACATTTTCAAAGAAGTAAAAAATGGCACACTTTAAAAAATGCTAAGTCACGGGCATACTTCACAACTGGAACCCACAGAAGCTGTACATATTTTAGCTCACCGAAGTCCTTTTTTTTATGTTAAAAACTTAGTATTGCTTTGAGTATTTTTAAACAATTAATATTAGTGGACACAACATTTCTTCAAAATATAAACCTCTCTATACTTAATAAAGGAAGAGCTTATTGAAACAAAGAGCTTCCTATTAAGTCTAATGAGATAAACAGATTCTAGGACTACTAAAGACAGAAAAATGTTCAGATCTGTCAGATTTGTCATGTTCTATTTCTAGAGTTTGGGAGACTTCAAAGAATTTTCACTGGGAGCATTCTTAACGAATTAAAAAAAATTAGCATATGTGAAAATTGCATGAATTTTATTAATATAATCTCTATGATTAATAGAATCTCTACATTTTTAGGGAGCTTGTTTATTTTATAAGCTATAAATTGAAATTAATACAAATAATTAGAAGGCAAGACTATTTTATATTTTACATGATCATGGGAGAGAAGTTAGCTTCCATTTATAACTGATCCATGTTCTAATCTCAATTTATTTATATAGATAACTAGGGACTTGGTGCATGAAATTAGTGCATGGGGAGGTGTCCCTCAGCCCAACCTGCACCCTCTCCACTCTGGGACCCTTTGAGGGATATCTAACTGCCCATTTAGGTCCAATCCTACTGGAACATCCCTTTCACAATCCAGGACTGCTGGCTCCCAGCTACTCACCAGCCTTCCTGATTGCCCCTAATCGCTTCTGCCTGCCAGCCTGATCACCACCTAACCACTCGGCTGACAGCCTGATTGATGTCTAACTGCTCCCCTACAGGCCTGGTCACCCCTAACTGCCCTCACCTGCAAACCTGGTCCCTCCCAACCACTCTCCTCTGCTGGCCTGATCTCCCACAACTGCCCCCCTTGCACGCCTGGTACTTTCCAACTGCCGTCCCCTGCTGGCCACCTTGTGGTGGTCATCTTTTGTCCACATGGGGGCAGCCATCTTTGACTACATGGGGCAGCCATCTTGTGTGTTGGAGTGATGGTCAATTTGCATATTACTCTTTTATTAGATAGGATAGAGTTCTGGTGCATGGGTTGGGGGCCAGCTAGTTTGCCCTGAAGGGTGTCCTGAATCAGGGTGGGTGTTCCCTTGGGGCATGGGGTGGCCTGGGTGAGGGGCCTGTGGTGGTTTGCAGGCCAGCCACACCCTTTGCAACCCAAGTGGAGGCCTTGGTATCTGGGATTTATTTATCTTCTATAATTGAAACTTTGCAGCCTTGATCGGAGGCCTGGGCTGGCCAGGATGTGCAGGAAGCTTGACTTCCTCCATTGCCAGGGAAACTCCAAGCCTCCTGTTTGCTCCTTGGCTGCAGCCATCTTGATTGGGTTAATTTGCATACTTGCTCCTGATTGGCTGATGGTCATGGCTTGTGGGTGTAGCAGAGGTATAGGATGGGTGATTAACTTGATATTCAAGTTATATATATATATATATACATATATATATATATATATATGAATATATATGAATCCTAATATGTAAATAGCACAAATGGCGGAACAATCAAACGACCAACCAACCAAACAATTGGTTGCTATGATGTGCACTGACCACCAGGGGCACACACAGAACATGGTGGCATCAGCAGCAGGTGGCAGAGTGAGGAACATGGCAGGCCTTGGTCACGGCGAGATGGTGGACCATGTGAGTAGGGGCACCAGATTAAGGTGGAACGCTGGTCGCTGTCATCAGGGCGAGCCTCTGGTGGTTACTAAAGTTTCTTTCTCCCACACAACATGGTCCCACTGGTGCTTGCACCTGCTGCTGGTGCAGGAGCTGCCATTCACACCCACTGCTGGCACCGGCCCCGCTCACTCTGCGCCCTCAGTGGCTGCGAGTGGGAGTTGGCCTGTCAGTGCTTGGGAGCAGCAGCTGAAGGAGGGCTGCCAGTAGACAGGGGACCAGCGGGGGGCCAGGTGGGAGTATGGAGGATGGGCTGAGGCCTGTCCCTGTGCCTACTGTAACGTCATGGCCCACAGTTCCTTTCAAGATGCACAAATTCATGCACTGGCCCCCTTAGTATAATGTAATAGGAGTTTCTGGTTTATAACATTTTCATGATAAACATATAATTGAATAATAGGCATTCTTAATCAGTTTGTGTGTGTGTGTGTGTGTGTGTGTGTTGTTGTTAATTCTTAACCAAGGATATTTTTTTAAAATTGATTTTTAGAGAGAATGGAAGGGAGGGGGAGAGTCAGAAAGAGAAACATTGATGTGAGAGAGACCCATTGATTAGTTGCCACCTGCATTTGCTCTGCCATGATCCAGGGCCAGGGATTGAGCTTTCAATAGAAAGCCTGAAACTGAGAGTACGTATCCTTGACCTGAATCAAACTCAGGACCCTTCAGTTTGAGCAGATGCTCTAACTACCCAGCGACCAGATAAGGCTCTTAATTTGTTTTACTAGAGATTTTCAATATAGATACATTTCATGTAGCTATAATGATGTGAAGATATGAATATAAATTAGGACTATCTGTTACCAAAATAGGGTTTAGAATATACTTAATTTACAAACAGATAATTTTCCTTTAAATAGCTTTTAATTTTAAATCTCTATTTTATTTTTCAATGTAAGTGTAATCACTTTTATGCCTCATTGACAGAAGTATGTCTCAACCAGATTTTCTATTAAAGATCAATTGAAACATTATAGCATAATGTTATGAGTAGTGCTTCATCATTGAAAAGATGTTTTAAGAAAGTAAATTTGGTATTTAAAAGAATAGCTATAGGACTCTCTGGTTCATAATTATATCAATTAGGTGAATACATTAATATAACCAGGCTACAATGTTTTATGAATAAACTGAAACATGCATGTATCTACAATCACCAGACTCAGTGGAAATGTTACAGTCCTTTACATGGCATTTAATCTACCATCAGAGAGACCAGCTGGTATTTTAGAACTAGAGTTGTAATCTTTGTAATCTGATGGGAGATTTATTTGTTTGTCAGTTAAGATTGAATATGAAGTGTATAATGGAGATGTTAACTCTTGCCCTACATGGGTATGTGAGAATTAAATGAGACTATCTTACTTAATACAGTGTGTGGTATTCATATTTCTCATGCTTATCAAGCATGAGAAATATGATAGGAAATTAATATTTAATAATTTATAGTTATATAAATTGATTATGATAGGATTCCTGATGGGAAATTAATATTTAATAATTTATAGCTATATGTATTGATTATGATCAATTAATAACCACTGAAAGGACAAAGCAGAAACGAACTCGCCTCCATCTTGTCCTATAGGGCTGGCCCCCTGCTTAGACCCCCTCCCTTTTCTGGGAGTGACCACAGGTGTGCCAGCAATGTCCTAACTTCCCCGACCACAGCCCGAATGGACCAATGAAGCTCCAGGAACACAGCGAGGGTCCTAATAAGGCTAAACCACAGAAAAACCCTGACCCAAGTGACCAATCTCTGTAACCCACGTCACTTCCCTAAGCCCACCCAAATGACCAAACCCATATAACCCACTGTTCTTTCGGGGCTCTCTCTCTCATCTCCCTGCTGTGCCAGAAAGAGGCTAGGAGCCAAACCTGGATTTGAATAAAGATTCTTAGCTTTTGCATCAGAAAAAGGCTCCCTGGTGGTTGATTATTGGGGACCCGGAAACCTGGGCATCACACCACATGTGTGATAATTCAATATGTGAAAGGTTTCTATATCATAAAAGGCCTGTGGTCATCAGGAGGTACAAGGAGCACCTCTTGTGGGCCAGGACTCGCAGCTCGGGTGGGGTTAGTGGGGCTCTCACGGGCTGGCGGGGCTGGTGCCATGGATGTGGGGCCCAGGGGTCATGCAGGGTGGGTCTGGGTTCCCGCCAGAGCGGCACATTTGACACTTGCACGGTTTTGCGTGCTGGGCCTCTAGTGGTTCTATAATGCTTACCAAAGCAGGAAATCTAGCTCAACTCTGCTGCTCACTTCTGCTGACCGTTGAAAACATGGTATAATCATTGCTTTTTTATCATTCAGTAAACATTTTCAGCTTCTTCCAGTTTGGGCTATGGGGAGACTGGTCTCATTTTTATTATGATACCATCAGGTTACTAAATGTAGGGGCTTCTTCTCCAAAAATAATATTTAAAGAGCAGATTTTAAAATAGAATGTAGAATTTAATGTTATTTTTGTAGAAGATGAAGCATGCATACACTATACAGTATATGCCCAAGGAAATTCTGGAATTATATTGCCTGGATAACAACAATAATTGTATATAGGTGGGTAGAATGTTTTCATATGCAATATATTTTTAATATAAAATTATAATTTTTATGATAAACATTTTCATATTAAAAACAAATTACGGAGATAATTTTAAGAAGCTTTTCTGAAGGAATTGCAAATATGTTGGCTTTTTCATTCAAAGTTCCTCACTGGCAACCACAGGAAATATCTGGAATTACAGTTAAAAATAATGCTATTTTAAAAGTTTAAATCCTCCAACAAAATTATATTTAATTGTTTAATATAAGCTAGGCATTGTGCCAAACATTGAGAAAGAAAATGGAAAACTATAAGATGTCTGAATTAAAAGTGTTCAAAGAATGTGTGGAAAGTTAATTATTTATAACTTAATTTTGTATTACAATTTGATAAAGATTAAAGTAGAGATGTTACTAGCTTATTGTGTTAGTCCTTATGATAATGCAAATAACTCTGCTTGTAGAGTTATGGAGTGCTTCATAGAAAAAGTGATGTTTTAATCCCAATTTGGTTCTGCCTTAGAACATACCATTTCTCACCATCTGCATTGCTACCATCCTCAGCCTAGATATCACCAAGCATTGACGAGGCTGGCCTCTCCGCCCCTCAGCTGGTTCCCCTGCCTCACACTTGTCTTTGGAGACTTCCTTTCAAAGAAATGACCCTCTTAAAAAATAAGCCATACATCAGCCTCCAAAATGAGTAAAATATTTCATCTTTCATAGATGCTCAAATATTTTGAATGAATGAATGAATGAATGAATGAGCAGGAATTTGCCACCGAGCCAATTAGAGAAGGACATATGAAGCTAGTGGATACACATGTGACAGATGGGACTTGTGAAAGTAGGAGAAATTTAAAAATTTATCAAACCATCTGAAATGATCATTGACTGGTCAGAATAAATCCTCTGACCAGTGTGATTGCACATTGACCAAGCCATCAGAGCAGTGAATGCCAGTTGAATATCAACGTAGTTGAGGAAAATGATGTCTTCGGTGATAAGGATAAGTTATTTTAACTGGAGTTTAAGTACATGGTTGGGAATAGAGGAAGATGAATGGAGAAGTAAAATCATTCCCAAGTTGGAGATTCTTATAGAGAATTTTAAGAGATCTGATTGGTAGCTATTTTTCTTCTTATCCAGAAGGTTAGCGGATTTTAATTTTTTAAAAGAAATCACTCTCTATTTTCACATGTTCAAAATGCTCCTATCAGAAACACAAATTGGGTCAAGTTTGCAGTGGTATAGTTGTTTATGGCTTGAAAAGTCATATTTTCTCTGTCACATAATATTAGAGACTTTTGGATTAGCACTAACAGAACCCAGCTTGAACTGGCTTAAGCAAAAAGGAAAAGATTTTTATAGGACAATGTGTGCTTCATAGAACTAAAGACAGAGATGCAGGCCGGTCTCTGAACCAAATGGAAATAAAACACCAATTCTCTTTATTTTTCATATTCTTTCTCAGAGCTGGTCTGCTTCATCTTTCTCCTTCAGGTAAGATCTTTTCCAGGAGAATACCATAAAAATAGTACCACCAATGTCTCTTGGGTTTATATGCCATATCTTCAAGCAGAGTCAGAACCCCCGACTCCAAATTTATATCCCTAGAAAATGTCACTTTTTGGCTCAGGCGTATTAGCTTTCTGACCTTGTACTAATTAGATATAGTCAGGGCGGGGGGAAAGTAATGCAAGATGGATAGGAATACATATCCTATCTGGCTGGGCAATATTGGAAGCAGGGTGACATTTTATGAGTGAGTCCGTAATGAGGAAGTTACAATCATAACCTCCCAGAAATGAATTGCTATAGGTATCTACTATGCGTGGACAGTAAACTTCTAGGTTTTATCACCAAATGTTTAATAAAATGTCTTGCATCTAGTAGATGCTCAATAAACCTTCACTGGGTTGATCCACTTTATCATTGCTCCTCTACTAAGGAGAATGCTGGATGGTATCAGGAATATAGTGGGTAGCAATATACTGAAACACTTCATAATAGAAAGTCTTTGTTATGTTACCTGGATTCGAATCCTGCATTTCCTTTTTAATAGATGTGTGATTCTAAGTGAGTAATTTATCTTTCTCTGTCTTACTTTTCTCTGCTGTGAAACGGTCATTAGATATTACTACTATTTCACAAGTCTATAATGGGTATTGCATGAAATACCTGGCAGGTTTCAAAGTATCTAATAAATGTTAGCTAGCATAATATTTGACACTAGCTATTTTTTTAAAGAAAATAAGCCAATGGAATATTAGTTTTTGTTTAAGTTGTATTGGCTTTCATAAAGTCCTAATTAAATTTTGCTTTTATAAAACAATTCAAATAAAAAGATAATTTTGACAGCACCAAGTTGAATGTTTTGAAGTTATTTTCAAAATTTGGGGGTTAGCCATGGCCAGTGTGGCTTGTGGGCTGTGCACGAGGAAGCCGAGGGTTCGATTCCTGGTCAGGGCACATTCCAGGTTTTGGTTTCCATGCCAGGTTGAGGCTCATGCAGGAGGCAATCGATGCCTGGTGTGACTCTCTCATATTGATGTTTCTCTCTCTCCCTTTCTCCATCTCTGGACTCATCTAAAAAAGAAATGCCCAGCCAGTGTGGCTCAGTAGTTAAGCACTGACCTATGAACCGGGAGGTCACAGTTTGATTCCCAATCAGAGCATATGCCTAGGTTGCAGGCTCTATCCCCAGTGTTGGCATGCAGGAGGCAGCTGTTCAGTGAGTCTCTCTCATCACTAATGTTTCTATCTCTCTTTCTCTCCCTTTATTTTTGAAATCAATACAAATATATATTTTAATGGAGGGCTAAATGTACTCTGTGTGAGTTTTTTTAATCCACTAACTAGGAAAGTGCAATTTGAACTTATAAGTGGAGAGACTTGAAATTGATCAGGTACTAATAATTTAGTGAGAGAAGTGAGGTCTGTGAACAATTTTTATTTTTTAATGCTGCTGGGGTTTTCTCATAGCTGTTGTTTTAGTTGAGTTTCATCTTTACACAAATGCTTGTTTGGGGACAGTTTATGCTGAGGTGCACTACATCTTTCCAGAACTCATTTTCAACTCCTTGCACTTCTTAGTTGAAAATAAAAAAAGATCAATAGAAGAAACTGTAACTTTTACAAGGAAGAGGTTTATATGATTCATGTCCCCGTTTTCTCTTAGAAGAAACGAATCTCTTAGAAGAAGCTATTTTGGGATTTCTATTCTCAGTGTACCACAATAAAGTAAACTTCAGGAAAGTTGCAAAACCACCTCGAGGCATTACTTTTGCAGGATCAATAACTCAAATGGGGCTTTAAGTTTTCAATTACAGAAATTATACCCAGATCCTACATTGCTAATATAGTACTACCCCTGTGCCCTATCCAGATTAGTTGATGAGATACTGGCTATCTATACTTAAATGTCTTTGCATAAAATATGTTTGAAATTAGATAGAACAGGGATCATTGACATTTTGTCTGGTGGACACTGGACAGGTACCTGTCTAATCTGTCAAATGCAGTACATAGCAATGCATAACATAGGACCAAAAAATTAGGTGCTTTGGGGCATGAAGAAAGGACAGATCAAATGAACACCATGCTTTCACAACTCCAGGCTTTGAATGAGGAAATAGAGATGAATTTGAATATGTATTTTAATTGAGACAAAAAAAACAACTTTAAACAACTCATTAATTTGTAAAAAAAAAAAACGAAAAAAGAAAAAGAAAAAGAAACCCCCTCTGACAAGTTCACTAAATGACTCACTATGTGCATGTGGATGGTTTTGGTTTACAAAAAAATCAGCTGAGATATTTCATAACAGAAGAATTTTTAAAATGAAATTAGTGCCTAGAAAATCATTAGAAGGATGGGGAAATCTGCAGTTAACCTGTGAGTCTGCTGCTGGTGTTCAAGGAAAGTAGGCATTTGGGAACAACTCTACTGACTGCAGACCTGAGCAGGCTGATTCCCAGGAGATTGGCCCAAAGACCTACAAAGCCTCCTGGAGTTCTGCTGGAGTCCAGGTGTGGCCGGATGCTGCCTGAAGATTAGCCCCTAATTCTCTCCCCACTTATCCACCTCAATGGAGTCCTCTCATGATCAAGCATAATAGGATGTTTGGGAGCAAGAATGTACGGAAAGGTAATTTCCCAGCATCTATTGCTATTATTGTAGAGGAGTGCAGAAAAGATGGCAGAAATGATGCCAGGATGCTGACATCTGAGCATAAGTTTGAATTTTTAATATGCATAAAGAATTTCTAATAAAGTTTTAGTGATATTAAATATCTTCCATATTTGAAAACTATATAGAGGAAAAATGCTTGTATCTTACCCATCTCTGTTTAGAATGGCCTTAGTCAGTGGTCAGCATGCCATGGGTCATACTTTGGCCCCTTGAGTGTGGCTCTTCCACAAAATACCAAGGCCTGGGCGAGTCTATTTTGAAGAAATGGTGTTAGAAGAAGTTTAAGTTTAAAAACTTTGGTTCTCAAAAGAAATTTCAATCGTTGAACTATTGATATTTGGCTCTGTTGATTAATGAGTTTGCCAACCACTGTCTAGTGATTGTACCATTTTTGTAATGATAAAGTCATTGGCTTTAAGTTTATTGCTTATATGGTCTTATGTTCATATTTTGTCTTTCTGCATTTCTATTCAGTTTGAGAGTGGAAAAATAATGCTAATTTGTTTAGAATATGATGAAGATTAATCACATCAATGCTAAGGAACTTCCACAAATAGTGAATGGTTGATAAATGTTCAACTATTTCTACTAATACCCTTGTACTCCCCCCTCCCATTTAAACATTAGAAATGTCCAATCTAGAAATTTGGAACACATGTATAAAATGAAAAACTGTCATGTGAAGTATTTCTGATATTAATGTCTTTGAATGAGAAAAGAATAAAGAGAATTCAAAGAAGAGTAGTGTTCCATTACTGAAATGTAGAAAATGTTATTTAAACCACCAATAAAATACACAGATGAGGCCTCAGCTCAAACTCTGCACTTTCCCCCCCTACAGACATGCATTCTGTTCTTTATAATCATGTAAAAAATGTATGCTATGCTGCTTGTTTGTTTAAAATAAAAGTCTTGCAATAGGCCAAGCAGGTGTGTATTCTTAATGCCCAAGTACACATCTCTATCTTTGCTCAATAATTGGCTGCCAATGGAAGAGATTAAGAGCTTACTATAAAAAAGGCAGTTTTGGTTTGTTATAGTTCCATCACTGAATAGATTAAGAAGAAATCAAAGACTAACAATTCCCCCACATTTACTGAATTATAATGATTTCTAACTTGCAGTCTATATGATAATGCAAAAACAACATAACAGTAGGAAGTAAACATTATAATGCAAACTGCATTGTATTCTTAGCAGTCAGATTTGAGATATGTTTAAACACTGATAGGAATCCCATAAATACCTGGGAAATAGATTATTAGAATCAAGTAATTGTCTCTGGAAGAAGAATAGTTTAAGCATTTGGATTAGTCTCATGATAATTCTCGTAACTTTCATTGTTATTTTATTCATAGTGTAATCCTCCTGTGTTAGTCTTTCTTGATCTCAATTCTAAAATGGACTCTGAAACTGACATATTAATTTTATGTTTTAACTGTTTCCACCAGTAAAAATTTTTAAAATATGATATAAAAGTTATAATGCCTATTCTAAAATATATAATTGGAACTGACATGGGTATTTTTTGTTTTGATTTATTTTAATGAGATCAATTAGCACATGCCTACTGACATTATTAGACATATTTTACCTCTGTGAACTAAATTAGAGAAAAAAAATAATTCAATTACTAAGAATTTATTCAAGTGGTATTTATAGAAACTGAGGTAAATAGCTCTGAAGACTATCTAAGTTAAAAATAAGCTAAACTTTCTTCTCAAAAATGTAAATATATTATTTTTTAAAATTATCTTTATTGTTGAAAATATTACAATGTTCCCCTTTCCTCCCCCATTGAGCCCCTGAACCACCCCCAGCACCCTCACCCCTGCTTCTGCAGCCTCCTCCCTCTCTCTCCCTCCCCCCATCCAGGTTTCACCACTGTATTCTTGAATTCCCCTAAGTGGAGTTTTCTACTTTGGTGCTTTAAACTCAATTTTTCAAATGAGTTCTTAAATAATAAATTTGACAGAATCATGTTTTTTTTGTAAGAAATAACAGTAAGTGTGTGTGTGTGTGTGGGGGGGGTGTTGTTCTTACTCTGCTAAAATTTGCTTGAGTAGGTTGTTGATTTGGGGCACTTACAACTCCCGTCTTCTTCTCATTTATAATGTGAACTTTAAGGTTTTGCAAAACTTCAAGCAGAAATAGCCACAAGGAAAGTTGGAGCATGCTTGTAATTCAGTAGAATAAAACAAAATGTAATTGGTAATGAGGCAACACAAAACATTTACAAGCTGACTTTCCCTTACTAATTGATTTTATGTCTATCTTGAGTTTAAGTAATTTTTCAGGGAATAAAAATTAATTTAAATGATATCTTCACAATGTATGTTTTGTAATAGTTCTTCCTGCCCCATTCCAAATATAAATCATTAATTGTTCTACAGTTTGGCATTACTGGTGCCATTGGAAATGTGGTTAAAACTAATCAATAAGGAACTATAAATCATCTGATACATATATTAAGTCAAACTATCTGTTCTTAGTTGACTATTGAATATAATTTCATCTTTCCAATATAACAGGAAACATCTGTTTTCTGAATTCTTATAAGAAAATTAAACCTTAAACTCTTGGTTGTTTAACTCATCAAAATTCTAGGTATGAGAATTGAATTAATGGCAGAATGCTTAATGACACTCATTTATATAGGTACCCAAAATTTCATTCTAAGGTTGAGCTAGATTGTAAAAAACTTTAATCTCAGTGTTTGGTCCCAAATTAATATTGCTTTCAATGAAATGAACTATAAGCTTATATTTTTTTACTTATAATATAAATATTATGATTAAGGGCTCTATGAAAATCCAGGCCATATCTATTGTTGCCAAGAATCTATACATATAAAATCCTAATATGCGAATAGACTGAGCCGTGGAATAACTGAACAACCGGTTGCTATGACGTGTGTGGACGACCAGGGGGCGCATGCGGAACATGGTGGGCATCGGCTGCAGCAGGATGATGGAGCAGGTGAGCGGAGGTGCCAGAAAAAGGGCAGGGAGGGGGGGAAGCCAATTGCTGTCATCAGGGTGAGCATCTGATGGTTACAGCAAATTCTTTGTTCCTGCGTGCAGCAGTCCTGCCCAGCACTCACACCTGCTGCCAACGCCAGAGCTGCTTCTCGCCCCACTGCTAGCGCCTGGTATCAACCCTAATTGCTCAGCACCATCTGTGGGTGCAAGCAGTGGCTGCTAATGTTGATCGCCCCTCAGGGCTTCTTCACCTCTCCCTCTGCCTGAGAGGCAATTGGGGCTGGCAGCCACCTCTCAGCCCTGCTGCCAGTGACAGCTCCGCTCACACCCACTGCTGACGCTGGCCCTGCTTGCACCCACTGCTGGTGCCCAGCGCCAGTCCCAATTGCTCTGTGTCATCAGCAAGTGTGAGTGGAGGGTGCCGGCCCTGATCATCCTTGAGGCTTCTCCACTTGACCCTGCTCCTGAGGTTGTGATTGGGACAACAGCTGCCACTGGCACACACTGACAGAACCAACACCACTTGTACCTGCTGATAGTACCAGCTCCAATTGCTCCGCACTGTCAGCACATGGGAGTGGTGGCAGAAGTGGGATTGCTGGCAGACAGGGGACTGGGGCTGCAGCAGGAGGGACGAGTGGAGGTGCAAAGGTTGAAACTGCCCATGTGCTCATCACAGCCTCGTGGCCCACAGTTCCTTTCACAGTGCACAAATTTGTGCACTGGGCCCCTAGTATCATTATAAGGACCTAACAGCAGCATATGTCTTAGAACTTAACTCTGGGAAAGTTATTTCTCTCCTAAGCAATCATTTTAGTTTTTTCTCTATAATATTGTAAATATCAATAACACAAAATATCATTTTCTTCATTTATTATGCATTGGGTTCTATTTTTATATATAATTCATATCTAATAAAAGAAACCAGTTTGGCTCAGTGGATAGAGCATCCGCCTACAGATTGAAAGGTCCCAGGTTCGATTCCGGTCAAGGGCATGTATCCTGGTTGCAGGCACATCCCCAGTAGGGGACATGCAGGAGGCAGCTGTTTGATGTCTCTTTCTCATCGATGTTTCTAACTCTCTATCCCTCTCCCTTCCTCTCTGTAAAAAATCAATAAAATATATTTTTAAAAAAAGAGTAATAATTGACCATATCTCTGCTACACCCAGGAGCCACACCCACCAGCCACACCCACCAGCCAATCAGAGCAAGTATGCAAATTAACCCAACCAAGATGGCTACCGCCATAGAGAGAACAGGAGGGAGGCTTGGGTTGCCCCTGGCAATGAAGAAAGCCAAGGTTTCCACAAACCCTGGCCTGCCCAAGTCTCACTTTAAGGCAACAAAGTTTCAATGGCTGTGCAAGGAGAAGGCTTGGCTCCGCTCCAGGCTACAAAGTTTCAATTGTAAAAGAGAAATAAATCCCAGATACCAGGGCCTCCACTTGGATTGCCAGGGGCATGGCCAGCCTGCAAACCTCCTCAGGCCCCTTGATGGAGGAAGCCAAGCTTTCTGCACATCCTGGCCTGCTCTTAAGGCCTGTAAACCATCCCACAAGACATCCTTCAGGGATGTCCAACTGCCCGTTTAGGCCTCATCGTCCATGCTTCATTTTCCCCAATCTGTTGGCTACGTATATCTTCATGCAAAGGGCAATCTCAAAAGCCAAGAATTGCAGATGGACAGATTTCTGTCATCACAGGTTCTTGAAGGTTGATGTACAGAAAGGAAAATGGTTCTAAAATTTCCCCAGAGGTCAACCAACTGGAGTCAAAACACAGTTTATTAAAAGTGATGCTTGCCTGGCCAGCATGGCTCTGTGGTTGAGCATCGAACTATGACCCGTAACACAAAACTGAAGTCAGGTGTTGAGGGGTCTGAGTTCTCTGAAGGTTTGAGGAAAATGTATGCTTCTCAGCTCATTGTTGGCATTATTATTTTCCTTGTACTTGTGGAATTAAGGCCCCCATTCTTGCTATCTGTCAGGGGTCATATTCAGCTCTTACAGGTTGTCCACATTCCTTACCAGGTGATCTCCTTCATGTTCAAAGCTGGTTACAAAGAATCTTCTTCCAGGTGTTGAATCCATCTCACACTTTGAATCTCTGACTTCTCTACCTTTGACCTTAAGACTCATATTTAAAGGGCTCATGCAATTATTTCAGACCCACCAAGACAATCTTCCTATCTTAAGATTAACTGATTTGGGACCTTCATTTAATCTGCAAAATCTTTTCATAGCAACACCTAGATTAATGTGTTATTTAAAAAAGGGAAGTAGTTGAATCACTGGTGGTCAAGAATTTTGGAGGGTGTCTTACAGTTCTGCCTACCACATATCATTAGGATGGCCAAAATAGTTGGGAGCTGGAAAAAGTATAAAGTAAGCTTTTTCTTATGTCAATCTGTGAAGTATGGAACATATTTGGGATCTACTTTTAACAATTGTTGAGGATTGCTTGCTATGAATTCTCTAGTGCCCTATACTGATCTAATTCTCAGCTTTATTATTTTCTTAAACTTATCTTTTTTAAAAAAACATACATTCCATCACTACTTACTTTTTATATTATCCATAAACAATATTATATCCTTTGTGGAAAAAAGTTGGAGCACAACTACATTCTAAAAGAGGACTCCATTTCTATGACTTCATTTTTTTTTCCCTGAGATTATATTTAAAAGTTGTGGTCTTGCCAAGTGAAAAATAAATGATATAAAACTAGAAAGGAGTATTAGGTAGTCTCCACGGGAGAAAGAAAATACATAAATCATATTTAGCAAAGGATATAGATTAAGCTCCTCTCTCAAATTGCTTTGAGAATGAGATAAGTAATTACCTAGTTGGTATAATTTAGCTTTTGTCTTTACTGGAGGGAAGCGACTGCACCAGAAAATCATTTTACTTCTATAGTCCTAGAATTCAATTAAAGTAATTATTAACTAGTGGGCAATAATTATCAAAGCCAAAATAAAATACAGTAAATTAAAATATTTAACTGTTCATATGCAGTAGTTTTATATTGCATAGAAATTATGTGAATGTTAACAGAATAAGAATAAAATAAATATAATTTTTTAAAATGTACTGAACATATACCTTGTAGTTTTCAAGGGAAGACAGAAGAAACACCTGAAATGCTCATTTATCCCAGAAAAACACTGAAATTATATATCAGCTTAGAGTGTCTGGTGTCTTGTTCAATTTAAAAATCATGAAAGTGCATGCCTCTGTAACATTGTCTTGAAATTAGATACTGCAAAATTTTCAAGTTCAATGAGAGTTTTTGATTGATGGATGTGCAAAACATCATCTTTACATAATGCCTAATCTTTCTTCTGGAGTAGAATCATTTCAGCACGCATTATGCTCTGCTGGTAACTTTAGGGAAATAAAACTGAATTTAAAATTCCTAAAAGTAGTCATACATTTTTTAAAAAATAAACACTGCAGAAAAAAAATTAATTAGGTTTTCCAGCACCTCTATGAACTAGGAAGTGCATAACTCCTTATATAACAGCTTATTTTTAATGTGTGTGTGTGTGTGAGAGAGAGGGAGAGAGAGAGAGAGGGCACATACTGGTTTTAGTCTTTGTAAATGAGGTGAATACGGAAAGGACAATCCCCTATAATATTCGTTTTCATCTTTTTGTTTGGCCAATATATTGCTTTTCTTGAGGATTTAGTCTTGAGTAGAGTTTAATACTGAGAAAAAAAATAGGCACTGGTATGCTAAATAATATTATAGGCATACCTCATTTTATTGTACTTTCTTTTATTGCATTTCTCAAATGTTTTTTATTTCTCTTTTATTTTTATTTTTTAAATATATTTTTATTGATTTTAGAGAGGAAGAGAGAGACAGAAACATCAATGATGAGAGAAAATCATGGACTGGCTATCTTCTGCATGTCCCACACTGGGGATCAAGCCCACAATCCAGGCATGTGCCCTGATTAAGAATCAAACCATGACCTCCTGGTTCATAAGTCTACGTTCAACCACTGAGCCATGCTGGCCAGGCAGATGTTCTCTCTTTTACAAATTGAAGTTTTGTGGCAATCTTGAAAGAGGTCAGTTGATTTGCCCTATTTTTTCGAACAGCATTTGCTTACTTTATATCTCCATCACATTTGGTAATTTTTGCAGTATTTCAAATTTTTAAATTATTATCATATTTGTTGTGTAGATCTGTGATCAGCAATCTTTGATGTTACTATTGTAATTGATTTGAGTAGCATAAACCCGTGCCCATGTAAACAGTGATCTTAATCAATAAATGTGTGTGTGCTTTGAGTACTCCACCGATCAGCTAGTCTCCATATCTCTCCCTATTCTGGGAGCTCCCCATTCCTTAAGATGCAACAATATTGAAATTAAAACCCTATCATGGTCTTTAAGTGTTCAGATGAAAGGAAGGGTCAATCGATTCTGCAAACTTTATTTTTGTCTAAATTGCTACAGCCACCCTAACTTTCAGAAACCACACTGATCAGTCTGGAGCCATTAACATCAAGGCAACATTATGACTGTCTGATGATGGTTCAAAAAATGGTTAGAATTCTTTAGTAATAAAATATTTTTAAATTGTAGACTTTTTAAGACATACTGATATTGCACTCTTAATATTCTGTAGTATAGTACAAACATAACTTTTAAATGCATCGGGGAATCAAAAATATTATGTGACTGGCTATATTGTGATATTCACTTCCTTTTGGTGGTCTGGATCCTGACCTGCAATATAGTTGGATATCATTAGAGAACTAAGTAGCAAATAAATATAAGGTCTAAGAGAAATGTCTATTCTTTTTTTAAAATTATCATTTTAATTGAAATGTGAATATACCAATTTTGAGGACAAAAAAACCTTTTTGGAAACACCTTCAGTGAGTTATTCATTACTTCTATTTCAAACTAAATTATCTCTGACAATGTAATTTTCTTATAGTAATGACAGAGAATGCTTAAGTTTCATATATTATAATATATATGAAATATATTACATATATATTTAAAATCTCCCTTTTATGATTGATAACTACATTTCCAACTTAAAATGTAGAATGAGCCATATGTGAATATACCATTATTGTAAAGATGGCTTCTGGACTTGAAAAAATTTTTTGTGATAGCTACTAGACACTGGAGGTAAAGAAAAGCTGAAAACATTGGCTCAAGGGTCAAGGAACTAGGGCCTATGAACTACTTCACCAGCTGTAGGACTCTCGGCAATTTGCTAAAACTCATTAACAGGTTTCCCCATTAGTCAAATGAGGCAAGTGATGCCTCATGCATTGGCGATTGTAAGGGTTCAGTTTACATAGTCAGGGAGTAATTATTGAGTGCCAAATGACTCAAGGACTGTCACTGGTACTAGGGAGATAGAAATGAGCAAAACTGATCAACTTTCCTTTCTTCAGGAGGCTTATATTCTAACAGGTTACATTTATTGGTAAATATAAAGTCTAGTCATTTAATAAGTAGAAACTATGATAATTTCCTTAGTTTTTAATAAGGATATACTGTATATCTTACAATGAAAAACCTTTGCAAATCTAGAAAAAAAGACAGAGCACTTTTTTTTTTTTATTCAGTACAGAACAGCTCAGGATTTAGTTCCTGTTCCAATTCAAGACAACATTGAAAATCATTAAAGTTTCGGTCCCTCATTTCTCATATTTATCATAATCATAAATTATTATGATATTTTCACTATAAAACCACCTGCATGAGTAGGACCAGATGAGAGAAGTCCTTGCAGATAATAAAGGGAATGGCATGCCATCTTCTCTACTGCCCTGTTATGTCTGTATCAAAATCATGTTTTGATGTCCTAAACACTGGAGCGAAATATCCATATTAACTTAGAAGGAGGCAAGAAAATTCCTCATTTGTTAAGAAGGTTAACACTTTCACACCACTATGACTTTCCTATGGTAATTAGCTTACAATAATAGAGTATAATTTTTCATCATAATGGATATATGAATCTGGCTTCATTAATCAAGATAGGATGAAGCAGACCACTTACTATGACTGTAAATCTTAAGTTTAAAATAACTAGCACTTTATTTTCTGAGTATTTTTTATTGATTTCAGAGAGGAAGGGAGGGGGAGAAAAAGAGAAACATCAATGATGAGAGAGAATCCTTTATCGGCTGCCTCTTGTAGGCCTCACACTGGAGATCTAACAAACTTCCTAGGTCATAGGTCAACACTCAATCATTGAACCATGCCGGCCTGGAACTAGCAATTTAAATGTTTTGTGTTTGTTTATGTTGGAAGGACCCATTTAAAGTCCGGAGGGTTACATTACATGTAAATTATTAGCATTTTTAAAAACATTTCATAAGATTATGTTTAATCTACATCAAGAAATATTCAAAGAGATAGGGCAGAGTTTCTTTTATTTTTATTCTTTATTGTTTAAAGTATTACATGAGTCTACTTCCCCCAACACTGCTTATTGACCTCTCCCAGGCCACTCACACCCCCAGCACATGCCCTCACCCCCCTACTATCTATGACCATTGATTATGCTCATATGCATACATACAAGTTCTTCGGTTGATCTCTTATCCCCTCACTCGCCTTCCCTCATAGGTTGAATAGTCTGTTCAATGCTTCTCTGTCTCTGTTTCTATTTTTGTTCATCTGTTTATGTTGTTCATTATATTCCACATATGAATAAGATGATGTAATATTTATCTAAGCTTATTTTGCTTAGTGTAATGCTTTCCAGTTCCATCCATGTTGTTGCAAATGCTAAGAGCTCCTTTTTTACAGCAATGTAGTATTCCATTGTGTAAATGTACCACAGTTTTTTTAATCCTCTCAACTTCTGATGGGCACTTAGGCTGTTTCCAAATCTTAGCTATGGTAAATTGTGCTTCTATGAACATAGGGGTGCATATATCCTTTCTGATTGGTGTTTTTGTTTGCTTGTAATATATTCTTAGAAGTGGGATTACTGGGAAAATTAGAGTTCCATTTTTAATTTTTTGAGGCAGCTCCATACTATTTTCCACAGTGGCTGCACCAGTCTGCATTCCCACCAGCAGTGTAAGAGGGTTTCTTTTCCTCAGCATCCTCTCCAGCACTTGTAGTTTGTTGATTTTTTTGATGATTGCCATTCTGACAGGTGTGAGGTAGTACCTTATTGTCATTTTGATGTGCATCTTTCAGATGATTAGTGACTTTGAGCATGTTTTCATATGTCTCTTGGCCTTCCTTATGTCTTCTTTCAAATGTTGTCTATTTAGGTCTTTTGCCCATTTTTTTATTTGATTGTTTATCTTCCTTTTGTTAAGTTGTATGAGTTCCCTATCAATTTTGAAGATTAAACCCTTATCAGAGATAACATTGGCAAATATGTTCTCTCATGCAGTGGGCTTTCTTATTGTTTTGTTGATGGTTTATTTTTCAGTGCAGAAGCTTTTTATTTTGATGTAGTCCCATTTATTTATTTTTTCTTTAGTTTCCATTGCCCTAGGAGCTGTATTTGTAAAGATATTGCTATGATATATATTTGATATTTTGCTGCCTATGGATTCTTCTAAGATTTTTATTGTTTCCTGTCTTATGTTTAAGCTCTTAATCCATTTTGAGTTTATTTTTTGTGTATGATATAAGTTAGTGGTCTAGTTTCAGGTATTTTTTTTTGCATGTATCTGTCCAATTTTCCCAACACCATTTATTGAAGACTATCTTGAATCCATCGTATGCTCTTGCCTCCTTTGTAAAATATTAATTTAGCATAATGGCTCTTTATTTAAAAGACTGCAGCAAAGACAATGTGTAATTCTTTTAGATATATAATAAAGATAATGAAGATATTCAGACATTTAATTATAACTAAGAAAATCTATGATAATTTCTATTGACTGAACTACATCCCAAAACCACACATCTTCTGAGGTAATATTAAGATTGAAGAGATGGTGATGACAAGAAAATATGTTTTAAGATTTGGCCTGCTGATGCTGAAACTGGTTTGGCTCAGTGGATAGAGCATTTGCCTGTGGACTAAAAGGTCCCAGGTTCAATTTTGGTCAAGGGCATATATCTTGGTTACGGGCATATCCCCTGTAGAGGCGGTTGATCCATGTCTCTCTCTCATCGATGTTTTTAACTCTCTATCCTTTTCTCTTCCTCACTGTAAAAATCATATATATATGATTTGGCCTGCTGAGTCCTTAGTTGGGCCTGCCTAGAGGTTTGCTGTGTTTAGTTGTGCTTATCTGTATAAAACTGGAATAGCAAGATAAACTCTTAGGTAATCCTAGGTTCTATGCTCTTCTTTGTTAGTTTCCTTCACTGGCGATAATTTGAATTTTAGAGGGAAGCCTTACTTTTTTAAGCTCCTAAGGCAGAATTAGTCTTTTTAAAATCAATAAAACAAAAAGCAATATGTCAACTGACTTATTGTTTGAAGAGAGCATAAGATCCATGAAAACACAGACTTGTTTGTCTTGGTTAACACTCTGTTCCCAGAACTCAGTCCAGTATCTGGTATAGTTAGTCCTCATTTAGTGATTGTTTAATAAGTGAATGAACAAGTCACTTTTAAAAATGAAGGAAGTTACCTAATAGTCACTACCACTTAATACGTAATTACTATGTGTCTGGCATTGTCTAAATATATACATGGAGTAACTTATTAAGAAGATTCCTATATTCCTATAATCCAGCACTGTTATTCTCTTTTTATAAATGAAGACATAGTGGTCCCAATGAGTCAAATATGTCACCAGCTATATATGGTAAGTGGTACATTACAACTCAAACCCAAGTGTTCTGGTTCTAGGTAACATACTTCTAAACCACTGCACTAGAGACTCTCTCTAATTTAATGGGAATTAAATCATCATTATCTTCTAGCTAATCGTTCAATCTTAATATTCCATACACTTTGGCTTTCAACCCTCTTCAAAGCTCATGTTTCATGCTCAACCTTTTCTCTGGGATAAAATAGTATATTAGTGGTGGCCATCAAATTGATATTCCCCCATCTACCAGTTACTACAATCTCTATTTGAATATCTCATAGGTATCTCAAACCAACTAATACAAAAACTTGTTGATCTCTTGTCTCAATAAAAAGCACCAACCTCAAAAAAAACAAAACAAAACAAAACAAAACAACACAACAAAAACCTGGAATTCGTCTATGATGCCACAATATCTCTCACTCCTCTCATCCCAATCATCCAATTCATTATCAAATCTTTTAAATTTTCTATTGTGACTATTTTAGCGTCTCTCACTTGCTCTCCATCTTAATCAAAGCTACCCTCACCTCTATCTCTTGCCTATTTCTGAAACACCTCCTACAGTGGTTCTGAGCACAGTCTCTTTCTACTTTCAACCCACTACCCATAGTGAAGCTGCACTGATCTTTGAAAAGCAAACCAATGCCAAACCTTTTAATGACTTCTCTATGTAATTCAGATGCTTATATTACAGGGTCCTCAATGGAACCTAAATATACTTGCATGACATGATCTTACCTCTCTCCCCAGTCTCATTCCTCACCCTTTCTCCTGGCTCTCTATCTCACAGCCTGCGTAGACCATTTTAAAGTCCTCAAGTATGGCATGTTTCCTTCCACTGACTGACCTTTGCCCCTGCTCTTCACTTTTTCAACCTGACTGTGTCAACACCTACTTAAACTTCTTGTCTCTGATTATTTGTTATTCTCATAAAGAAGTTCCTCCAAACTTAGCTTTGGCCCTCTACTATATACTCATAGAACACAGCATTTTTATTCCAGATTAAAATCATAATTTTAATTTAATGTTTATATTCTCTAATACAGTGTCAGCCACATGAGGATAAGGGCCAGGATTCCTGATTCATTGTCATCTAATACAGTGGCCCGGCTAACACTGGTGTCCAAACAAATTTACTAGACATGGTATCCACATTTCTTTCTTTTTTTAAAAAAAATATACATATTTTATTGATTTTTTACAGAGAGGAAGGGAGAGGGATAGAGAGTTTAGAAACATTGATGAGAGACATCGATCAGCCACCTCCTGCACGTCCCCTACTGGGGATATGCCCGCAATCAAGATACATGCCCTTGATGGAACAGAACCTGGGACCTTTCAGTCTGCAGGCTGATGCTCTATCCACTGAGTCAAACCGGTTTCAGCTGGTATCCACATTTCTAACTATGAACAAACTAGGACAGTAACAAGTGAACTCTGCTCAACTGCACTGAATGGTTTCTGAAACAACCTCAATAATTTTCAAGAATGCTTCATTATTTTGGCCCATCCATATAAGTTTAACTAAAATGGGCATTTATTTTTCCAACTGAAGACATTGAAGAGGAAGGAAAAAATATGAAAAATAGAAAGACCAACATTTGCTCCTGTTTCCAAAGTATAAATTGTCCTATCTCTTGCTGCACCTGAATGTAGAGGTGAAGACATTTCAAATTTATCTTATACCAACCATTTGCAGTGGCCAGTTCTCTGTAGTTGCTTTGTTATAAAAGAAAATGTTTTTAAAGGTAGAGTCAGGTATCAGAATGTGAAGGTGTGAGCCTGCACAGTCTCACCCGATGGCTCTAACATTGAATACATAACTTATACAACCGTTTTCTGCCGGTGTCCCCAGTGTCTGCATTTTGCAGAGACAAGATCATATTGCAGATGAGCATGGGGGATGAGAAGTATTGCTGTGGACATATTACAAAGTACAATCTGTCAAAGGAGCCTCAGAGGAGCCTTCCAATTTAAGTATCTTAATTAAGAAATAACGAAAAGTAAAAAACTCATCAGGCTTGTGCTATGAAGGAAACCACAAATGTTTCCAATCCATAGAGGAGTAGATCACAATCTTAAAATTCCCTGAGCAAGACTCTCAGCTTAAAACAGTTGCCGACCTAAGCTGACTGGTTTCTCCTCTTCACAGATCTCTAATATACACAGGGGTGGGAAAAGCAGGTTTACAATTGTTTGTATGAAAAAATATATAATAATAGGATAAATGATAATATAAGAATAAACTGTGCTTCCTGTACTCACAACTGTAAGCCTACTTTAGCCAACCCCTGTATTTTCTAATAACTAAAGTGAATATCTGACAGTAATGTATGTGATTTTTCAAGTGAGACATGTAGACATATAGGTTGATTCTGCCAAATCACAAAACTGTGTGTATAACCCTGTTTCAGGTGTAAAATTCATCTCCTGTATTCTGGGCACAGGGCAATGTGTAAAGAGAGGAAAGTATTACCAAATGAGATACAACACTTGAATCTTATAAATCTATATAGTTACCACTTACCTTTCACAGACACAAATTGACATTTTTATTAATAGTGAAAAATAATATATTGTGAAGATTAGAGAATAATGGTTAAAAATTGGGCTTTATAATCATATTGGGTTTAAATCTAAAACTTACCACTAGGCTCTCTGAGTTCAAAGATGTTAAAATTCGGTTCTCTTACTGGCAAAATGATAACAGCAGTCTGCCATAGAGTTTTTTTCTGAAGATAACATGAAATAGCATATATAGAATATTACATTTCCTGAATAGTTCAAGGACTCAATAAATTCTAATTATTATTTTATAGACAATACTAGAGGCCCAGTGCATGAAAACATGCACGGGTGGAGTCCCTCGGCCTAGCCAGTGATTGGGGCCAATCGGGGCTGTCTCGCCCATTACCAATCGGAGCAAACAGGGCTGGTCGACTGGGGTAAGGCACCATGAAAAGTTGTCCATCCATGTTAGGTTGGCTGTCGGAGCACACTGATCACCAGAGGGCAGCTCCTGCTTTGAGCATCTGCCCCCTGGTGGCTAGTGCACATCATAGATACCAACCAGTTGTCCAGGCTTAACTTTTATATAGATAGACTAGAGGCCCAATCACAAAATTTGTGCAAGGGCCTTGGCCCCAGCCCCCACTCACCACAGCTTTGTCTGGAAGGAAGGATGTCTGAAAGGATGTCTGGTCTAATTAGCATATCATGCTTTTATTATTACAGATACTATTATTGTAACCATGATTTAACATTTCAATTAAGCAAGAAAGGTTATGTATTCTGCATTCTCTCAAGAAGACTATAGCCAACTCTCTGTTTTCTTAGAGTATGTAAATAGAATCCTATGTTTTTGCTTTTTATGTAACTTTTTTTTTTTGATAGCTTAGAGCAGCCAGCTCCAGGGGAGAAGGGCTGTGTGGCACAGCTGTGAAGATTCACAGGTGTCTTCTATAAACTGCAACTTCCTGTTTGAAGGGAGCAGTGAGAGGAGAGCTGGAAGCACTCTCCTGCAGCCCCTGCCTTCCTCTTTTTTTAAAGAAGGGGCATGTTCACATTTCCCTTCTGCTCCCCCTGCCTTAACTCTGGGGAGAGAAGGCATGTCCACAGTCCCTCCCCCTGGTCCCTTTGTTCTGCTTTTCCTTTCCCATCTTATACAAACCTCCATCTGCATGAAGATATTAAGATAGGTGTTTGAAGACAGGAGTTACCCCATCTTCTGGATATGCTAGCACTAGAATTGATCACCTATTTCCTTTCCTTTAGCACCTGTCTCATGAGTTTGGCTTTCATTGCAACAGGAAGATGAACCTAGGTTTGGAGACATTATTACTGAGAATTCATTATCTAACATGGTCCAGAATGAATTGTTTTGCTGCTAAAATACACAGTTTTAATCTGGAGATATTGTTATTTCCAGATCCTTGTCATAAGTGAGGTATCATCTCCTCATTTACTTTTTACAAAAAAAAAAAAAAAAGTAAAGGAAGCTCAGAGAAGTTAAACAGCTTTTCCGAGGTCAACCAGTTAATTCAATGAGAAGCTGTACCTAGAACTCAAATATCATGTTTCTGGGTAGAGTTCTTAATACTACACCATGGTGGTCCTCATAACATAGATTATCTTTAGTATGATATAAGAATAGGGTAATATTTTCCATTAAATGTGGTATTCTTTTTAGGCACTTTGTTCTCTATCACCCTGGAAAAAAGATAAGAAGAGAGTATTATTTTATTGTTTAATTAATGAAAGGTCAAAATCTCAGGGAATGTTGAGTATCCATTGAAGATGATGTTGTCACATAATGATCAAATTGAAGACAGAACTCGGCCAGTGTTCTCCATACCAGTGGAGGCTACTCATGATAACTTGAGGACCTTATCTAGAACTTTAGACTTTTCAAGGAACTAACATACATTATTTTTTTTTCAAATAAATTGTCAAAAAGGTATAGATCTTTATGGTGGGGACAGCTTTGCAAATTAAGTTCAAAATAGCTCAGACACAAAAGGTAAAAAGTGCCACAGTATTTTATATATATATATATACACACACACACACACACATTAGAGGCTTGGTGCACAAAAAGCAAGCAGATAGGGGGGCAGTGTCCTTCAGCCTGGCATAGACCCTCTTACAGGCTGGGACCCCTTGGGGGATGCTGGTTTTTTCCTAAGTACTTTTAAGATGTTCTTTGCCTCTTTTTTTTTTTTTTTTTTTTTTTTTTTAGTTTTCTTCTAATGCACTCAGGTATTAATTTTCTTTCTCCTCACAGTCCTCATATTCCAGGACCTCCCTCTCACAGCCTGGGACCCTTCACTCCTTACCACCTACCTGCTTGCTGCTCCTTGCCACTCAGCTCAATGCTCCTTAGTGCTGCTGCAGAGGCAGGAAAGGCTCCCACCACTGCCACTGCGCTTGCCAGCCATAAGCCTGGCTTCTGGCTGAGAGGCACTCCCCCTGTGGGAGCCCAGTGACTACCAGAGGGCAGCTCCTGGGTTGAAAGTCTGCCCCCTGGTGGTCATTGCACATCATAGCGACCAGTCATTCAGGTTGCTCCACCCTAACAGTCACTTAGGCTTTTATTATATAAATTAGAGGCCCAGTGCACAAAATTCATGCACATGGGGGCATGTCTCTCATCCCAGCCTGCACCCTCTCCAATCTGGGACCTCTCGAAGGAAGTCTGACTGCCCATTTAGGCCCACAGGGATCAGGCCTAAATGGCAGTTGACATCCCTCTCACTATCCAGGACTGCTGGTTCCCAACTGCTCACCTACCTGTCTTCCTGGTTGCTTCTAACTGCATCTGCCTGCCAGCCTGATCACCCCCTAACCACTCCCCTGTCAGCCTGATTGATGCCTCACTGCTCCCCTGCCAGCCTGTTTGCCCCTAAGTGCCCTTCCCTCCAGGCCTGGTCACCCCTAACTGCCCTCCCCTGCAGGCCTGGTTCCCCCCAACTGCCCTCCTTACAAGCCTGGTGTCCCCTCAACTGCTCTTCCCTGCAGGCTCAGTCACCTCCAACTTCCCTCCTCTGCTGGCCTGGTCCCTCCCAACTGCCCTCCCCTGCTGGCCATCTGATGGTGGCCATCTTGTGTCTACATAGGGGCATGATCTTAGACCACAGGGAAGCAGCCATCTTGTGTGTTGGAGTGATGGTCAATCTGCATATTACTCTTTTATTAGATAGGAAAGAGGCCTGGTACATGGGTGGGGGCCAGCTGGTTTGCCCTGAAGAGTGTCCCAGATCAGGGTGGGGGTTTCTTTGGGGTGTGAGATGGCCTAGCAAGGGGCCTTTGGTGGTTTTACAGGCTGGCCATGCCCCCCACGACCCAAGCAGAGGCCCTCTTATCTGGGATTTATTTATCTTCTACAATTGAAACTTTGTAGCCTGGAAGCCTGGGCCTACCAGGGTGTGTGGAAAAGTTTGGCTTCCTCCATCACTGGGGAAACCCAGGCCTCCCTCCTTGCTCACTCTGTGGCCATAGCCATCTTGGTTGGGGTTAATTTGCATAGTAGCTCCTGATTGGCTGGGGGGCATGGTTGGTAGATGTGGCTTGTGGTGTAGCAGAGTGATAGTTAATTTGCATATTACTTTTTTATTAGATAGGATGACCTCATAAAATATATTAATATCTAGTACTAAAATGAAAATACTTCAAAGAATACTGAATATCATATATAACTATGCATAAATTATTTTTTAAGTTTTAATTTTCTCTTTATTTGATATGAAGAGTCTGGGCATGTCTTTAAAATCTTGCTGACTCAGTAGCCATTGCTCTAACAAGAGGATTATTTCTTTAATGTCAAGTGATAATGACTGATATAACTTTCTCAGTGACTCTATTAATAATTAAGTATAGCTGGCATTTCGTTTAGGTTGAATTCTAGATAAGATGCTTGATTTTAAAATAGCACATTTTTTAAAGATAGGAGGAGGGCTTCACTGAGTAAGATGAAAACTTTTACACAGGCTAGAACTTAGATTCTGACATTGTCATCTTATTTCTTCTTAACATCAATAGGTGAGTCTCCTCACCCAAATATTCAAGTTTCCCTTGTACCACTGATTAGTGGTTTGTCTAACCACCTCTTGAACATTAATTAATGTAGAGTGGAACTTTAGTTGAGAAGGCCTGGTAATTGCTTTCAAGCTAAAGGTAATGGAATAAAGGTTGATTACCTCATAGATACCATGGATCCACATGAAAGAACCAAAGACAGAAGGAACAGAGATAAAGCTTTCAGTTTGTCATAGCAAAAGTTTTTAGAGATATTTAAATTTGAATGAAAATATTCAGTGGCTGGTCCATCATGGATATATGGTTTAAAAAAATGTTTCTTGAGATTATTTTGATATTCCTAATCCTCTCTTACCCAACCAGTTGTGAACCATTAGAATTGATCTTTGAATTTTCTATTTCTCTTAAAATTATTTATTTTATTATCTGATTTTAAGTAATACATGGAAATAATTTTAAAGTATTATTTTTTTCTCCTATTTTGTTCAGGTTTAAAAAATATTTTAACAATACTACTTGAAGTTTTTGTTTGTTTGTTTATTTGTTTGTTTGTTTCTTTTTTGTTTTTGGTGGAGGGGTGGGGGGAATCAAACTCTGTACCACTACCCAAATGTAATATTTGTAAGTTAATGGTGTGTGATTATATCCATTCACAAATTTTCATCTTTCAGACACATACTCCTTATTTCTCAGGAGTATTCATGTGGAAAACTTACTAATAGGCATAAGGATAATTTTAAGAAAAGCCTTTAATTTTTAAAATTCTATATTATCCCAATAAAATTTTACTTTATTTCTTGAGCAGAAGTCAGAAATATTACACTTAGGTCACATGAGGTGAATCCTCATCACAAGCTGTTTAATTTTATATCTCTAGGTTATGAAGGCTAGTCTTAGGAGAATCATCATACTTGGAACAACATTTTAATAATGACAATTTCATTCAGCCACTTGAATTTTCCATAAAAAATTAAAGTAGTCCTTTTATTTAAAGTCTCAAGTAAATAATACTGTTTTATAGAATTAAAGCAAAAAATAACCTTGAAAATGACTTATTATAAAGAAAGTATAGTTTGTTTTTATAGCATGAGCTCCGAATTAATCCAATATCATGGATACTGAGCTTTATTATTATAATTATTCAATTAAAGATTTATCATCCATTAAAAAGTGTCATAGTCTTAGCATTCATCACTGGTTATTCCATCAAACAGTACATGATGAAACTGTTAGGTTAAACTAATTACAATGAACTCTACAAAGAAGTGAATATTTTCTTGCCCAGGAATTAGCATATGACTACTCCCTCTACATTTTAATCTCATTAGTAAGACTGAAGCTTCAGTGATAGGTTTTAAAAAAGATTTGTACTAAATATATAAGGCTACATTGTTATATATAAACTATTTATAAGCCTCGGGTTTACCCTGTTACCTGTTTATATGTGTGCACATTGTGTCTATGGTGGTAAATGGCATGTATGTTGGCAAAGTTACTTAAAGAGATACCAAGACAAGGGAGCACCCATATCGTGCTGCCAGGTTACGGAATTCCACTATAATAGAACTGAACATTTTCCTAGAATGCCAAGCTATAATTTTCTGCAAAGAATATACATTATTGATACCACCTGTTCTCTTCCTCTCCATATTCAATTTGAGCAATTTTTTTTTGCACAAGCTAACATGACATATTCATCCATTAAATAGTCTCAAGAAATGAAGTCTGTGTTGACATAGTTCTCCCCACAGTTTTAGAAAAATTGACGCTGAACTTGATGAAGATATTTAAATGTTAATGCAGATTAAAACATCTTATGAAGTAGGGCTTTCCTTAACAGCTGTAATAGAGAAAGCCAGCCTTATAGCATTAACTGTAGGGGAAAACTGAGGAAAGCGTTTGCTGTTATTTGTGAGCCCTGCTGAATAGGTTTACATTTAGCATCATGCATAAAATCTAAATAAATTAATAGTGCCATTTGAGTTCAGAGGTACTTAGCATGACTACAAATACTCTGCTTTAAATGTCAAGGATCCTGTAGGGGAGATGGAAGGAGGTGGAGATATGGAGACTGACTTAAAGTCAGACCAAGGGCGGGAGAGAGAAGGATGAGAAGGATATTTATCTCTCTGAGATGTTGACAATCTACTTCCTAAAACTCTTCTTTCCTTCTGTGTCACTTGAATTTCACAAAGGACTTCTTCACACTTTTATACTTCTGTTCTATTTTTCTAGAATATTTAGAGCCATTTAATTTCCATCTTTATTTTTATCCTTGAGGTTTTTTATTTTTAATTACATTTATTGGAGTGAATTGGTTCATACGGTCACACAGTTCAGGTGTGAGTTTCTATGTTATAAGATCTGCTAATTGCACTATGTGCCCACTGCCCAGTCAAACCTTCTCCCATCATCATATATTAAGACCCCTTCTCTCCCGCCCCATCCCCTTGCCTTTGACAACCCACCACATTGCTGTTTGTGTTCACGAGTTTCAGTTTTGTTTCCCACATCTGAGTGAAATCATATGGCTCTGAGCTTTTTCTGACTGACTGGTTTCACTTAGCATAATGTTCACAATGTCCATCCATGTTGATGCAAATGGCACTATTTCATCCTTTCTTGTCGTTGAGTAGTAATCCATGTGAACCACATCTTTTTCCAGTCCTTTATCACAGGACACTTTGGTTATTTCTTTATCTTGGCCGCCATGAATAATGCTGTAATGAGCACAGGGGTGCATATATCTTTGTGAATACGTGTTTTCAAGTTTTTCAGCTATACCCTCAGGAGAGGGATTGCTGGGTTGTATGGTAGATCTATTATTAATTAATTTATTTATTTCTTAATGTATTTTATTGACTTTTTTTTTTTTTACAGAAAGGTAGGGAGAAGGATAGAGAGTTCAAAACATTGATGAGAGAGAAACATCAATCAGCCACCTCCTGCATACCTCCCACTGGGGATGTGCCTGCCACCAAGATTCGATTTGACCAGAATCAAACCTGGGACCTTTCAGTATACAGGCCAACAATCTATCCATTGAGCCAAACTGGTTAGGGCTAATCTTAATTTATTGAGGAATCACCAGCCTGTTTTCCATAGTGGTTGTACCCGTCTACATTCCCACCAGTGTGAATGAGGAAGGTTCTTTTTCCTCCACAATCTCTCCAACACCTGTTATTATTTGTCTTGTTGATAATAGCCACTCTAACAGGTGTGAGGTGTTATCTCACTGTAGTTTTTATTTATATTTCCTTAATTGCCAGTGAGGTTAAACATCTTTTCAGATATCAGATGTCTAGATGTCTTCTTGGGAGAGGTTTCTGTTCAGGTCTTCTGCCCATATATATTTATTGACTTCAGAGAGGAAGGGAGAGGGAGAGAGAGATAGAAACATCAACAATGAGACAGAATCATTATTCGGCTGCCTCTTGCAAGCCCAGTACTGGAGATTGAGTCCACAACTCAGGCATGTGCCCTGATTGGGAATCAAACCGTGACCTCCTGGTTCATAGGTTGACACTCAAAACCACTGAGCCATGCTGGCTGGGCTGTCTACTTTTTGACTGGATTGTTAGTTTGTTTGGTATTGAGTTTTATGAGTTCTTTATATATTATTTGGAATTAAACCTTTGTTAGAGCTACTGTTTGCAACTGTTATCTCTCATTTGGTGGTTGCCGCTGTAGAGCCAACTTACATTCTTTGTGTCTTTCTTATGACAATTTCTTTCTTTAAAAAAAAATATTGTAAAAAGTGTATGCAAGTTTTAGTGTGATGATGATGGTTATGTGAATAAAAAGTTCCCATTGTCATATATACTAAAAGAGTTTTTTTGTAAACTCTTTTGAAAACTATTAAAATGCTTAATCTTTTTTATATACCACATAACAATTTCAGCTTTTTTGTGTGCATAGTTGAGTAAGTTCAGTGAAATGGGAGAGTATTACGATTTTAAAAAGGTGTAATTGAGAGAATTTAAGAACTCCATGGAAGTATATCAGAGTCGACTCTTAAATCAGTAAAAACACTTCATAGTGATAAAAAGAATACACTCATCACTGCAGTACCGTTTAAATGGAAATGGCAGAATTTTGGGTGCTGGACTATTTTGATAACATGTCTTTATTACTTTCTCTGTTGATTAAAAAAAAAAGTACTAAAAGGCAATATGTGGGTTGAAGGATTTTACTTTTACTTCAGAATTGCCACCTTTGAAATTATGGCAATTACTAATTTCTCTCCGGTGGTACTTAGTCTGGTATATAGAGAGAAACACTGGATTTAATAGTTCCATCATAATTGGGTATGGAAATTCTATCATAGTGGATTGGAAAGAGTACAAACGTCAAGGTCAAATACTGGCTTCTCCGAAGGATCTATATCAAATATTTCCCTGAACCTTAGTTTCATTATCTGTAGAATGAAATTAATCAGATAGACTTTACTAAGATAGTTAAGGAAATATATATATATTTAAGGTCTTGTTAACAAGTGGTGTTAAGAGTGAACGAAAGATGATAGAACTGTAGATCTACATAAAATTAGATGACTCTCAACTTAATTTAGGTATGTAAAATTTGACTTAAAAATGAAAATAGGCCTGGCTGGTGTTGTTCAGGGGTTGAGCATCGATCTATGAACCCAGAGGTCACATTGAATTCCTGGTCCGGGCACTTGCCTGGTTTGCAGGCTCGATCTTCAATGTGGGGCTGAAGGAGGTAGCCAAACAATGATTCTCTCTCATTATTGATGTTTCTATCTCTCTCTCCCTCTCCCTTCCTCTCTGATCAATAAAATATGTATACATATTTTTAAATGAGAATATACGTGGGGGGTTATAACACTAAATCTGTGATCTTAATTGATTATAGTAAATGTTTTAAATATGTTTTTTATTGATTTTAGAGAGAAAGGAAGGGAGAAGGAGAGAGATAGAAACATCCACAAGAGAGGAACATTAACTTTGACTGGCTGCCCCTTGCACACCCCCTCTTGGGGACTGAGCCTACAATCCGGGCATGTGCCCTGATCAGGAATCAAACTTGTAACCTCCTGGTGCATGAGTTGACATTCAACCACAGTGTCACACCAGCCTGGCAGAATATAATAAATTTTTATAAAAGTTATATCAATAGATAAGCACAAGTTTAAAAAATTTTTAAAGGCAACTGGTGTTTCTCTTACTTCAAATAACCTTATTTTTCATATAAACTCATTCTTCTATAATTTTGGATGACATAACATATCTGGACTTAATATAAAATATTTTAGGTGTGATGATGATGGTTATGTGAAGAAAAAGTTTCCATTTTTATATATACTAAAATATGACGAATGAAATGATATGGAGGATAGGATTTGTTTTAAACTAATTTAATGAGAAGCAAGGACAATGGGGTACATAATTGGCCATCTGTTAATAGTTGCTGAGACCAGGTGATGCATATATGAAGTTTACTATTCACTGCTGTTTGTGTGTGTTTGAAATTTTTCATAATAAAAGGTTATTTAAAATAAAAAAAGAAAGAAGAGAAAGAACTTAATTTGACTTAAGGATGCTTCGAAATCTATCACTTGGAAACCCCTGTTTCTTATCTGAAAAAATAGACATTTCTAACAGCTGTTAAAGCCTTCCTGATGTAAAGTTAAGGAGGACTGATTAGAAGGTATACGGTGGAAAAGTCCTGAATAAGGTGATGGCATTTGATAAGTGCCAGCATCACAGCATGGGCTCCTGAAAGGCAGAAGCAGAGTCCTAGTAAAAAACAAACATTTGAGTTACAGATTAAACAAGATGAGAATGGATTTTAAGGAGAGTGAGACATTTCAAGATCTAGCAAACAGAAAAAAAAATGGATTGACCTCTGAATGTAGTTTCCCGATATATCAAACTATGCTTTGGTGAGACAGAATTAACAAGTACTTATGGGTAGACTAGAGGCCCGATGCATGAAATTTGTGCAAGGGGCTCAGCCCTCCCAGCCCCTGCTTCATCCAGAAGATTGTCCAGAATGTTGTCTGGATGGTCCTTTGGCTGTTCGATCTAATTAACATATTAACTCTTTATTATAATAGGATTCCCCTGAAGCTGTTGGTGTATCAATATCCTTAGGAGTGCCATATGATTAGTGAACTGTTTCCAAATTCCAATTTTGTTTTCTACACATTGTAAGTGCAATGATATATATATATTTTTCTTTCCATTAGGAAAAATAATGTAACTACTTAACCACAGCTAAAATGAACACACCTAGTAAGTTGTGGAACAATGTTTATATGTAGGTAGCTTAAATTTATTCTCACTTACAATAGCACAGTAGATTACAGAAGCTAAGAAAGCCTTCTCCTGATTTAGATGCCACAAAAAAGAGTGAAAAATTAATTTAAAAAAATAATAAGAAGAATGATCTCTCCTGTCACAAAAAAATAAACAATCGTGAAAATATAAATGAAAAGCTCCAACACTTTGTGGTAGATAAGCCTGTTTTAAAAAAATTCTCAACAAAAGACAAAATATTGATAAATTGGACTTTATTAAAATTAAAATATTTTCCTTTTTGAAAGGTAAAATGAAAATAAAAAGGTAAGCCTCAAAAAGGAAAATATTTTATATCTTTCATTGTTCTGAATATGTTTATTTTCAAAAAACATGCAAACAAGGAGACTAAAATGTCAAATCCTATATAATAAGAGCCTAATATGCTAAGTGTCTGGTCAGCCATTCAACCAAATTGTAATATGCTAATGATATGCTAAGGCCACCCAACCACTTGCTATGATGTGCACTGATTACTAGGTGACAAGATAGTCGACCAGTCTCTATGATGTGCACTGACCACCAGGGGGCAGACACTCCAACCAGTAGGTTAGCTTGCAACTATGGTCTGGCCAATCAGAACTGAGATAAGCCAGACACATCCTGGAGCCCTCCTGCAGTCCCTCCCCAGCTGGCCAACCTCCCGGGTCTCTCCTCATAACCAGTCATGAACTGGTGGGGTCCCTTGGCCTGGCCTGTGCCCTCTTATAATCCAGGACTCCTCGGGGGATATCAGAGAGCCAGCATTGGCCAAATCCCACAGGCCAGGCTGAGGGACCCACTGGTGCAAGAATTTGTGAATCTGCCGAGACCGGTTTGGCTCAGTGGATGGAGCGTCGGCCTCTGGACTGGGGGGTCCCAGGTTCAATTCCAGTCGGGGGCATGTGCCTTGCTTGCAGGCACAACTCCAGTAGGGGGTGTGCAGGAGGCCGCTGATCAATGTCTCTCTCTCATTGATGTTTCTGACTTTCTATCCTTCTCCCTTCATCTCTGTAAAAAATAAATAAAAATATATTTTAAAAATAAAAGAATTTGTGCACCGGGCCTCTAGTATTTAAATAAGACAATTTAAAAATAATTTTCATCCAACTTTTTAATCCCTGAACACCTATTGCCAAATTAAGACCTATATAAAAGCATATTTTAGAAGACTATAATATGCACAGTTGCAAATTTGTATTGCTTATATTTTTCATATTGCTATGTAGAAATTCTTTGTATATTCTTTAAACATACGTGTTTTAAACATACATGTAATGCAATATGTAATATGTGTATTGCTAACATTTTCTTCTTGCTATGATGTGTCTTTCCATTGGCTCAATGGTATCTTTGATTAGCATAATGTTTAATAGTCCAGTTTAACAATTTGATAAATTGAATTAAATAAGCAATTCACAAACAAATGTATAAATGACCTGGGAACATGAGCAGCATAATAACATCAGTCATTATGAGCAGGCAACTTAAATCTTTACAATATTCTAATTCATATAATTTAGTGAGGTGGTAGAGTAATGGATTTTGTAGCACTCTGATAGGAATGCAAAGTTGTTCAACCATTTCTTCAAAGCTTTTTGGCAGTTACTAAGGTAAATACACCTCTTCTATTACTCAGTCATTCCCCATATGTACGAAAAAAAATTATATGCCAACAAAAACACTTGTGAATGAATTTCCATGACAGCTTTATTCATAATAGCTCAAAACTTAAACAACAACACATGTCTTTCAATCAAGAGGTTGGATTTACAGAATATAATAGTATTTATAATATGGGTTGCTATTCACCAGGGAGGAACTGTAGAAGGTCTCCAGGCTGTGTCTGCCTGTCTCAGTCCCTATTGGCAGGAACCAGCAAGTTAACCTATTGGTCAGAGAGTCTGCTCCTTGGTGGTCAGTGCACACGATAGCAAGCAGTTGAGCGTCTTTAGCATATCATTAACATATTACACTGCTTGGTTGAATGGACAGTTGGATGACCAGACATTTAGCATATTAGGCTTTTATTATATAGAGTCTAAAATGGATTGTCTAATTATATAGCTAAATTTGCAGTGATTTGTGTGTGTGTGTGTATATATATATATATAATTTTTTCAGATTGCTTAATATTTTTAAATGATTATGTTATAATCATACACTTTGAGATATAGAAGGAAACTTCAATACCAACTCCATCAATTCTATAATTTTAGAGCACAGAAGTAAATTTATTTGAATCAAGCCAAATGTTAAATTAAGGCAGGACTGGGACTCATTCATACCCATTTCTTGACATTCTACATCTGTTTCTGTTTCTATTGCACCATACTGTCTTTTCTGATAAAAATAATATGAGAAAAAATGATGGTTCCTTCTTAAGATATAATTTCACATATATTTACAGAAATTCCATGAGAAGTATATATCTTGAGCCTTGATTACTTGAAATCTTGTTTTAATAAAAAGTGAAAGCTGTAATAATATAAAGCATTTTAATAGCTATACAAATGGAGTTCATATCATAAGTAGAGATTTCTACACAGTAAAAATGTTTTACTCTGTCACCTGTGAGAAATATATATTCCTTTCTATGTCGTCAGATAATTAGGTATTGGACATTTGTTAGATCAGACTTTTGCAATGAAAGCTAATTTCATGCTCAGTGTGGGATCTCATTGCAAGTATAGAGTATAACTGCATTATTATTTCCAATATAAACAGTATCACATCTACTACTAGTACAGCAGTTCTCAATCTGTGGGTCGTGACCCCTTTGGGGGTCCATCGACCCCATCATAGGGGTCACCTAAGACCATCAGAAAACACAGATATTTACATTATGATTCACAACAGTAGCAAAATTACTGTTAGGAAGTAGCAAAGAAAATAATTTTATGGTTGGGGGTCACCACAACATGAGGAACTGTATTAAAGGGTCCCGGCATTAGGAAGGTTGAGAACCACTGTACTAGTATGATGTAGCTTAAATGTTAAATTAAATGACAAAACCTATGAGCTATCTAGAAGGAAGTGATCTTGATTTCAGAGGCACAACTTCTCAAAATAAATTAATTAATTAAGAAAGTAAATTCCTAGAACATTTTCAAAAGAAACCCCCCAATTTTTTTATTTATATTCTGCAAAGTGGTTAAAAATTTAACTTAATAATTTTTGTGCAATAGAAATTATTAAATTTAAATGTCAGATAAGAGACTTAGAAAAAATGTAACTTTAAATTTTCTGTATCCACTATTGTCAGCATTGTTGGTTAAACTTGCAATGAGTTTTATTTTAATTGTCTTTCTTCTAATTTATTTTATTGGGGTTACATTGCTTCTTAAAACCGGACCATTTTCAACTCAATAAAACATAATCTGCACCCAGCATGGTGCACCCACCACCCCAAGCAAAGTCTCTTTCTGGCCTTATTTTCTCCTCTCTACCCCCTCCACCTATCCCTCACCCTTTTCCCGCTGGTTATTACCACTCTGTTGTCTGTGTCTGTGTTATGTATTTTACTCAATGCCTTCACCTTCTTTCATCCAGTTCTCCAAACCCTGGGAGCTGTTAATCTGTGTCATGCCTCTGTCTTTATTTTGTTTGTCAGTTTTATTTGTTCATTAGATTCCATGTATAAGTGAGATCATATGGATTTGTCTTTCTCTGACTGGCTTATTTCACCCAGTTCCATCCATCCTGTCACAGAAGGCAAGATTTTCTTCTTTTTTATGGCTGAGTAGTATACCATTGTGTGAAATGGACCACAGCTTTTTTATCTACTATCTAATAATGGGCACTTGGGCTGTTTCTACATCTTGGCTATTATAAATACTGCTACAATGAACATAGGAATGGCTATATTCTTTCTAAATAGTGTTTCAGGTCTCTTAGGATATATTCCTAGCAGTGGAATCACTGGGTTAAATGGGAATTTCATTTTTAATTTTATGAGGAAATTCTATACTGTTCTCCACAGTAGCTGCACTAGTCTGCATTCCCACCAGGAATGTACAAGGGTTCCATTTTCTCCACATCCTTGCCAACATTTGTTGTTTTTTTTATTTATTGATAATAACCATCTGGCAGGTGTAAGGTAATATCTCATTGTGGCTTTAACTTAATCTATCTGATGATTAGGGACATTGAAAATTTTATTCTTATGCTTATTGGCCATCTGCATGTCCTCTTTGGCCCATTTTAAAAATTGAATTGTTTGCCTTCATGGTGTTGAGCTGTATAAGAGCTTTATATGTTACTAGAGACCTGGTGCACGAATTCGTGCACAGAGGGGATCCTGCCAGGCCGCCCTGATGGTGGTGATCAAACAGGCTGGCCAGGATAAGAAACCGAGGGTGGTTGACCAGCCAGCCCCATCCCCTGGTTGAACTTCCAGTCAAGGGGACAATTTGCTTATCAGCCTTTTATTATATAGGATGGAAATTAACCTCTTATCAGATGTCTTATTGTCAATTATATTCTCTCATTCAGTGGGTTGTCTTTTCAATTTGTTGATGGTTTCTTTTGCTGTGTAGAGCTTTTTATTTTGATACAGTCCCATTTGTTTACTTATCCCTTTGTTTCCCTTGCCCAAGGAAATTTATCAGCAAAAATATTGCTCTAAGACATGTCTGTCTTTTGCTGCCTGTTTTCCTCTGATTTTTATAGTTTTGTGACTTACATCTAAGTCTTTTATTCATATTTATTTTATTCTTGTTTATGGTGTAAGTTGTGGTCGAGTTTCACTTTTTTGCATGTACCTGTCCAAATTTTCCAACACTCTTTATTGAAGAGACTATCTTTACTCCATTGTAATATGTTCTTTATATGTGTGTATGTGTATTTAATTTAAGAAATTAGTAAAGAAGATATATTTTTTTACTTACAAATGCATTGTTTATGCATAATTACTTTTTATACTCCCAAAATTTTGTTCTTTCTTCCATCTTTGTTCCCACTCATTTTCTGTAATTTTTGAAGTTTTTATCCTTTCTATCTTATTTTATATAATTAATTATATAAAATTATCAATACTTATCAATCTATAATAGTCTTTCTCATGTACTGTAGTTTAGATGCTAAGCTATTTAAATATTATCAATTTCACCTTAATAAATTGTCAGGTCCTCTGGGCAAGCTCTGTTTATTTCCGTGGCATCTTTTAATTGCTGCATGTTGCAGGCTTTGCATATGTATTCTACTCTATTTTACTCAGCAATTACCAACTCCGTAATGAATTGTTTAATGTAGAAATAATCTAATTCTGGAACAATGAATTTTTCTCATAGATGTTTCTCTAAATCTGCAATTAACTACTTTCTTTCTAAGGTTCACTGTCAGTCATAGCTATAATCATGTCCCATGAAAAAAAATATTACACTCTAATGTGTTCTGCATGCTACATTGGTTGCTATTTATTGTTAATTAACGTGATACTATGACTACCTTCATTTGATTTAGAGTATATTCTGATCAGTGCTTTTTATTGGAATGTTTAGCTATTTATAGGATATAATTGGTTAGAAAGTAATTCACCTGACATATCTGATAAGGCTAGACAAGAAAAGTTGCAAAAGATTCAAACTCACTAAACAAAAAAGTTGTTCACTAAATACAGAAATGATCTCAATATTTATAAAATTATAAACTAGAGCTAAATTGCAAGCAGGACCCTTCAGATGAAATTACATAGGCTAACTCACAGATACATTATCAACTGTATTTGAAGAGTACAGTATCAGTGAGGGTCCTGGTAGAAAATAAAGTTCACATTGAAATTAGGATAATTATAAAATGTATTTACAAATATATAATAAGAGGTTCATGTGAAAGGGGTCCTATAGCTTAAACTTCATTGGCCTTTAGGTTATATAATTACTGGAAAAGTGTACCAGTATGTGTTAATGAGGCTTCTCATATTCTCATGTAATATGTATACCTGCATGACCTTCAATGAAACTTATCACATAACCAAAAGCTAAATGCGAAGGAGGACCTTTATTCCTGGTAATGATGTGTCACACTAGAAGTTGTGGTTTTCTTAACAAAGGAGCTATGGATGGTTGTTGGAGTGGACCATATATGTCACAAGAGCCAATTTTTTTTTGAGAGAGAGAAAGAAACATTAATGTGAGAGAGAACATTCATTGATTGCCTCCTAATCCCACCCAACCTGGAATCTAACCTGCAATCTAGGTATGGGCTCTGAATTGAACCCACAACCATTTTGGTGTCAGGATGATGCTCAACCAATAGAACCACCTGTCAATAAGAGTCAATTCTTGATTCTCACAATTTAATTCCATGTGATTTATTGAACTTTTAGTGTGGACCAGTATTATTCATACATTTATTTTGATAGAACCGGTATCTGGACTTATTATGCTATTCCTAATCAAATTATATTTGCTATTATTAGCCATCTAATCAATAAAAATTTGTGAATTTCATATATTTAAATTAAAAATAGCTCATTTGTAGCATTAATATTGTTAAATTATTTAAAGCTTTGGAAGGGAAATTAAGAATTTTATTGTAGCTAGTAAGAATGCTCCTGTAAAATTAAAACAGGTCAGCCCAGCCAAGGTGGTTCAAGGGCTGAACATGGACCTATGAACCAGGAGGTCATGGCTAGATTCCTGGTCAGGGCACATGCATGGGTTGTGGGCCCTGTCCCCAGTTTGGGGTGTGCATCTCATCATTTATAGTTCTATCTCTCTGTCCCTTTCCCTTCCTCTCTGAAATCAATAAAAATATATTTTAAAAAAGTAGACCAGTCAGACTTATACTTACAAAATAGAAAAGACAGGATTTGAAGACTGACTGGACATAGATGGTTAGGAAGATGTTGATATCAGTACATGTTGTTAATCAATAGGGATCTCAAAACAGGAAGTTATAACATATCAGTCTGAGGTGAGAAAATACTAATCATATCAGATATAACTAATTTAAGCAACATAAAGTCTTTCACCCATGAAGAACTTGGAGGAGCATGAGTTTAATTACTATGATCTGGAATTATTTTCAGTATAGACATATCTCTTAATGATTACTTCAAATCCATGAAACAGAACAGGTAATCTAAAACTGAAGTCAGGTCTTCAGTTGGTAGAATTGTGATAAAGAAAAAAAAGCAGAGAAGTAACTGCTCAGAGAAGAAATTCTCATTTTGTTTGAGATATTTTGGATACTGGATCCCCAAAATATCACCAAAACAACATGCTGATGAAATAAAGTTTATTGCTCACTGTACACCTTAAAGAAAAAAGTACAAAGCTGACATATTTATGAGATTTTAAAGACTAGTTTAAGGTGAGTTTTTCCTATTCATAATGGAACTCTAAGGTGGGGGAGTTTAGGACTTGATTAGGAATGGATAAGGATCGTGGTATAATGATTAATGATTTATGGGCATAGCAAGGTAAGAATGTTGCAGCAAAGGGTCAAAGATTCTTGGTGTATAAACTGCCCTTAAAGCTTTCTATTGAAGAGTTTATGTATTCTTTCGAATTATATGGAATGAAAAATGAAATTATTTACAACACTTCTCTCTCTAGCCAAGAATTTTCTGGAAAAACAAAGCTATAGTTGATAATATAGTGGAATAGTAAAATCATGTTAATGCAGATAGTAAGCTCTGTAGATGACTTATATTCTCAGATACATTGGTTCTGAGGAGCTGCCATGTGTTTAAATAGAGATATAGGGAGGTAGATAGATCAGAAGGCTAAGGAACAGGAGAGATGTTTGAGCTCAAGAGTTTCCTCTGTAGCTGTCAGCTTTGAGAAAATTACTAAAACAATGAGCATAGGGAGTTCTTTGTCAAGAGACATAAAGAGTGAAAAATCAAGAGTGAAGAATACAACCCAGCAAAGGCAAATCAAAACCCGAAAAGAGGATAGGCCTTACAAGAAGAAGAAAAGGAAAGAGGATATTTAGGAATCAAATGGAATATTTGAACATTTTATCAAATGATACGAAAATTGAAGATGAGGGTTTTATTTCTTCTCCTTTTTTTGTTCCTACTGACTGCACTATAGGCACTAGGACATTTTGTTGTTGTTTTGGCTGCATAATATATCGACATTGTTACAAAATGCAATAATGCCAAATAGAGCTGGTCATTTTAATCCAGAATATATGATCAGTTTAAAAATTAAGAAAATAGAAGACAATTATCTTTAAAATACTAAATCACTTTATATCTGCATGAGCTCTGAAATCATAGATAGGTCAAAGATTAATCAATGAATAAATCATAGCTTGAAACTCTCCTCATAATTAATCCAGCTGAGGAAGAATTAAACAGTAGAGTTTAATCAATTTAATCAGGGGTGTGAATCTTTACATAAAGAATATTAAAGTTTTTCCTATAAAACTCCGATCCTTAAAATCATGTTTTTTTTACTACTATATTTGAATTTAGCTGTGCATTATTTGTAACATAGGAATATAACATTCCAGTCCTTTGTCAGATGATGATTAAATTATAGGAGTAAACAATATTGAGTCTATAGAATTCAAATGTTTATTGAGTACTTATGATGCACTAGGAACTTTGATTTATGCAATCTCAGTTATTCTGCAAAGTAACGATTGCCAGATCAACTTTTAAAAGAAGAAAAATTAAGTTCAGAAGGCTCATCAACTTATCCAAGATGTCATAATTAGTAAATGTGAAAATAATTAGGTCTAATTATAAAGATTATGTTTATGCAATTTAATTTCTGTGTTTTTATTTTCTTAAGAAATAATGAGCCCGTATCACATGTCTAAATTATGTGTTGGGTTCATGGTTTAATGGATTTCCCTGGCAAGTGACAGCCCAATTGGCAGTTTACAGGGAGACCAGAGACACTATGTCAATAAATATTATCTCACAGTCTTTATCTGAACAGTATGTGAGCAATTGACTAAAAAATGTTAAAAATCACTGTAATAATTTAAGGATTTAATACTAACATGGTGGACCTATGAGTGAAATTTACCAAACTTGTGTATGAACTATGGGACTTGCATAGCCTATAGTTAATGCCAATTGGTCCCTATCTTAATGTAACTCAGGAAGAGGTCTACCTAAATTGAAAAAGATAAGAACAAGGAGATGAGAGACATATGACTTCCATCCTCAAGAATAAAATTGAAAATAGGAAATGGGAGGTCTTTTTCTATGAAAAAAAAAGTGAATTTTAGGTAGCCCTTAGGGTCATGATTTTTAGAATATTTATGAAATTCCTAAATGTTGTCCTTTTTATTATAGTGGCTTTTTTGTAGTATATTTGTACAGTGTTTTCATGTGAGCATCTCTTCCAACTTCCCCATCTCCCACCAAGTATGGCTATATACTAATACATTTCTTCTAGTAATAAACGTTTTCCCTTCTGTGGGGAACCAATTTAATCCGGCTGGAGTAGATCTCATTCTACTCTTCTAAAAGCAAGATGGGTAACTTGACCTTGAGTCAGCCAATAAGAGTAATATTTCCACTTGACTACATAATTGGCATAAATGCTCATATCCCAAGACTAAATTAGAGTGCACTCTTAAACTTTATCCAGTTGTGAATATTTTATTTTTCTTTCTGCAGTTGCTATTAATTTGGAAGGATATATGATCCGCCATGCAGAACAAGGCTTTAGACTTTGGGAGCCACATGACCTGTCTTAATGTCTCAACTCTGCAACTGTAGCAGGAGAGTAGTAATAGACAGAATGTAAATGAAGAGGTTATGTTCCAATAAAACTTTATTTGCAAAAATAGGTAGTAGGCCTGACTTGATCATGAGATTATAGTTTGCTAATTCCTGATATAGAACCTATATACTAAAGAGACAACTCATGATTGCATCATTTTATATAATCAGAGCTGAGTATTGACAAACTTTGACAAAAATCTGATATTATTTGAGATGCGTATTAGTTACTTATTGCTGTATAACAAATTTCTCCAAAATTAGCTGCTTAAAAGAACACACAGATATTTTCTCTTAGTTTCTGTAGGTCAAGAATTCAGAAGTGGTTTAAGCTGATGTTTCAGGCACAGTATCTCTCATGAGGCTCAACTGGGGCTAGGAACTCACCCACATTATTTTTGGAATATTCCCCATGATCTATTCACTGGAGACCTCACTTCTTTTCCAAGTGGCATTGCCATAACATGGTAACTCGGTTTCCCCAGAGCAAGTGAGAGAGATACAAAAAATAAGAAAAGAGAGTACCCTAACTTTGAAAGTGATCTACCATCACCTCTACTGTGTGCTATTCGTCATGCAGACCAACTCTAGGCGAGAATTCCAAGAAGCAGGGATCATTGGGGGCCATAATGGAGACTGGTTACCACACGATCTTAAATGTGTCCATGGTTGACAATGTCTAAATCCTTCGCTGCATTTACAAGTTAAAATAACAAATAGCTATTCTAAGCTTCTTTATTTTTTGTCCCTAATAGTGATCAAAGTTGTTGCCTGTCTCATTCTATAAAGTGTAAAAATGTTCAGGTGAGTATGGTGGTTTGTAAAGAAGAGGATGATCAAAGAAGGAAGAGGGGAGGTTGCAGAGGGAGTGTGGCAATGATTGTATTATTCTCCACAAGTTGTCATATGTGATGGAGGACATCCAGAAATAAAGTGTTGGCAGCTCACAAAGGGGAAAAAAATAAGCTGAGTTCCTGATAGCAAAGATGAGGAAGGAAAAGGTTTCATATTGAGCCATCACTGATCATAGATGAAACAATGGGAACAGAAATAAGTAAAGCCACATGTCAGGTAAGTTTGTTTTTCCACATGAGCATAAAGAGCAGAAAACATTAGGCATCTGGAGAAGCATAACTTCAGACAAATTGTACAAGATAATGAGGCTTCACTGGGATCTGATAAAAACACTGAAACTACTTAGGAATATCTGACTATTGGAAAGTTCTAGGATGAAAAATCTATGTTTATTATTATGATGTAAGAGGCATTTGCTACATAATAGCTAGAGCTGAACAGTGGTTCAGATTTTCTTAGGAAATCTAAATAAATCACACCAAGCAGGCCCATAATAAAATGCAATTATAAAAAGGAAATATCATTAGGATTTGTCTTCTGGCAATAAATCATTTTAATAACATGGCTGTTAAAATGCAGGATGAATATCATAAGGTTTTCGGATTTTGGTCTCTATGAGCTGTTGAAATGAATCTATTGAATGAACTAAATGACTGAGATGACAGAATTTTGTTATACTTGGAAGTGAAGATTTTTAACTACATATACATGGATATAATGAAGAGTACTATTAAAATTAATACAAATACTCAGATACGTGTCTTTAGTTTTATTAAGCATTGTAAATTGGAAGGTATGTTTACAAACAGCCTAATAACTAAAGCCAAAATGTTTCTGAATTCTGCATAATTATTCAATATGCATTGTTTACTCAGATAAAGATCAACATCCTGGACTGAAATGGACTCGGCACTTTGACCAGATAATAATAATAATGATTTAATAGGAAAAATATGGTATCCAATTTGCTAAATAAAATTCAAATTTAGTAGAGCACAATATACATTTAATAATTTCAGCAAAGTAAAATACTCTTGATGTAATGGTCCATCATCATAAACATTTTACATTTTATTAGTACAACAAAACTCCTCTTGTTCACATCCAGTAATTTTCTGATTGATAGGTATTCCTGATTCAAGCCACTGCTGAAACTGCATTATAAGAAAAAGGCATCTTCAACAAAGTTATGAATGGAATGAAATATACACATTTTCAGTGCCATCTATTGGTAGAAAGAAGAGATTTGCATACAATTATTTTACATTTTTGTGGTAATGGATAATGTGTGAATATGAACAAAATATATCTAAAAATTATGAACTAATTTGGAGTGGCTTCATAGATTGGTATTAAATTTGCTAACATTTATATATATCAGAATATGCTGGAAATTTCAGTTTAATAAATAACCTACAATTCTGCATGGTATAAAAGTATTATTTTAACTTTTATGATTTTCACATCTTTGCACTGAGCTGTATAATATAAAATTCAAAGGTAAATTTGGGTTATTTATTTAAATTGTAAGAAAATGTGACTACAGCTTGATTTCATATTCAAGCATTTTTCAAATAAATGAAAAATACTTTTTTGCCCAAATATATTTAAATATAAATTAGAAATATTTAAATTAAGATAATCTTTGCCTCCAATGATAATTTCTTTGAAAATTTGAACACTTATTGACTATTTGTTATTTATGTGATAGCAAAAATGTATCATTACTATGCTATTAAATAAAATCCAATTGCATTGTTTGGTACATTTAACTTGCTATTTTATTTCCATTTAAAAAAAGTTTTTAAAAGACATCTTGATAAGGGATGGAATAAAGTGACAATTAAAATGCAACAATCAATTATCTGTAATAACACTTGGTAGGCAACATGGAAGTGATATTTTTCCTCTATTTTTTTATGTTATTATAACTTCCAAAAATCATATGCTAGCTTTAAAAGAAAAAGAAAACAATATCATTCAAACCAACTAGTAAACCTATAATAGTTTAATGAAATATATATATATAATTATTGAAATTATAAACTCATTAAAATAATGAAAAATAGTTTATGCCTTCCAAATTACCCAGTATTATGAATTCTTTTTTCATGGTGCTTGATTGTTTTAAAAGTTAGTATGAAACTGTGTTTTCCAACTTGCTAATAAGCAATTGTATTGTATCTAACAATTGTATTTTTACTTTAATGAAAAGAAGGGAATGTCCTAACCTGTCCCATTCCTCTAGCTAGATTGGAAATAATGTTGTTGCTGAAAGGTGAGTGGAGTTCCATCAGTGCTTAGTGAGTCCCGAGTCATCCCCCAGGGCAGCCACAGGGGCTTGGTGAGCCACGGTGTGGCGCCCTGTTAACTAATGAGTTTGCTGGCCACTGCCCCAGGGGAAGGGCAGAAGACACAGAGGAGGGATTGGAGCAGGAAGGGCTCTGCCTTCCTCATCTCTGCTTCTGCTCTTGCTTGTTGCAGTGGTCGGTTTTACACCTGTTCTGACCAAGATCTCCCATGGGATATGTAGATTACAAAAAAAATATTTTTGTGAGGCTCTTCCTTTATAAATAATTGGACTTTAAAATATTTTACAACATCATGGCCCAAGTCCATGGAGATTTAGAATAATGGTTAGTAAAGATGTTCTTATGTGCTTGTTTACTGTCTAATTAATACACATAAAAATTCTTCATATTATTCAGGCACCATCATTTCCTGCTCATGGACAGAGATTGTCTTTTCCTGTTTTTATTTTCAAATAAAACATTTCTGGATTATTTCATATCTCCAGCCATGAGAAAAAGCAGCAGTGCTGTTATAACTCACAATGCTGTCTCCTGTCAGAAGCTATTTATATTGAAACAACTGGGCCTTCTTGCTTCTGTAATTTCCAATGCCATTTATTTAATGCTGTTTACACCCTTTCTCATGATACTACATTATCCATCATCCATGATGACACCCATGAATAGCGGCATCTAATGACTCTCTAGGTCCAAACCAACCCTCTATTATGCAGAAAAAAAGTAAATAACTCATTTTCTTGACATGGTAAATTTAGTAGGTGTGTTTGGAATGTAATATTATAAACATAGAACAGCAATACATTGTTCACCCATGTTTTCTCTTGGACTCTTTAGGCCACAATTATTACATTCTTAGTGTGTAATCTGTTGATGTTGACTGTACCCCTATCTAACACACCACCACCACCACTAACAGCATCTTTACCTTGCATGTCCCATTCCTCCTTTCCCGCCGGCATCCAGGGTAGTCATCCCAGTCCTTTCTTGGAGAAAACTGCTCTGTAGAAGTTGTTGCTTTGGTGGGTGAATGAAGCCAACTCAGCAGGCAGATAGTTTTAGAACACCTACCATATCTTACTTTCCTCCCACCATCACATTTCCTGTCAATGTATCCACGGATCAAACCCAACTGGAAGCCAGAAAAAAAGGGAGCCTTGTTAATTCACTGTACTCATATCTTCATCTACCTCAGAGCACAGTAAAAAAGAAGAAGGTCAAAAGCTATCAGAAAGGGTAAATGGAAGCTGTTCAACACAGATACTACTTCCTATTAAAGATATTATCTGTCAGTATGGATAGACTCATATGTATTTGTTATTAAAGATTCTAAATTGACCTTTATTACTGCAGGGATATTTACCTGAGTAGATCATTATAAGACTATTTTTTGATTAATTGGTATTTCAGCATATATTGTAGTACTGTAATAATTTGTGAAGATATTGTAGCAACCATTAGCTATATTGAAGATGGCTGTTTTCAACTCAGCAAAGGAAATAAAAATTCTCATGAGAATATAGATAAATTCTGATTTCATTAATTATGTAATCCATGCACTCAACAGCAAAAATGTAATAAAAAATAAAAATTTGGGAGACTTAGTCCTCTGTCTTCATTTGAATTTAAATGCAGCAATATTTATTTTTCTAAAGCTCTTTTCTCTATTTTTTGATATTTTATTAATACCCACCATTACAAATGCCCACTATAAAAAGTTGGGGCTTCTTCATGAGGAAGTTTCCATATTTGGGTGCCCATAACTAGAGTTTCAGTATTTATACACATTTTTACTTGTTTTATAATCAGCTCTTACATTCACTTTGAAATGCACTTTGCATTTTCTATTCTATGTTACTTTATTATACCACAAATGCTTTAAGCCTTATGATTTACAGGCAGTTTTATAAACAGAACTAAGGTTTGGAAAAACTTAGTAATGGCAGGAAGAAGCACAAATAGCCTTTCCAACATTTATTAAGTTTCATTTGTTATTATTTCTGATTCCTTGCTTTCTGTCTATCTTCCACTGAAGATATTTTAGGATTAAATTTTAAGTATATAATAGTCTAATCTACTTGTTTTTTTCTACCTAGTAATGGTAATTCCAATCCATTTTCACAAGCAGCATGTGAGATTTTTAGAAAATAGAAAACTAGACATGCATTCTATTCTAAAATAGATCCTAATGGAGTTCTTTTATGGCTCCAGTCCCTGCCACAACCCACATTCATCCTTTCTTCCACCTTATAACCTATTAATAGTTGTTAGATAAGCCTATTTTTTAAAAAAATTCCTTACTGTAAGCATTGGTTAGGATTCAATTGGGGAAACAGAACAACTATGAATGACATGACATAAAGCATTTTTCTTAGTGTTAGGCTCTACACAGTTGTGGGGAAAGTTGAAATAACACTCTAGAGAAGTGGTTCTCAACCTTTCTAATGCCACGACCCTTGAATACAATTCTTCATGTTGTGGTGACCCCCACCCATAAAATTATTTTTGTTGCTACTTCATAACTGTAATTTTGCTACTGTTAATGAATTGTAATGTAAATATCTGTGTTTCCTGATGGTCTTAGGTGACCCTGCTAGTGGTTCTCAACCTGTGGGTCATGACTGCTGTAGAGCCTAAGACCATCAGAAAACACAGATATTTCCATTACAATTTATTAACAGTAGCAAAATTACAGTTATGAAGTAACAACAAAAATAATTTTGTGGTTGGGGGTTACCACAATATGAGGAACTGTATTAAAGGGTTGTGGCATTAGAAAGGTTGAGAACCACTGCTCTAGCGGGAGATAGTTGGCACATCAGAGAAAAGTCACTAACCAAGGTCCAGGAAGAAAATCTGGTGAGCCGAAACTGGTTTGGCTCAGTGGATAGAGCGTCGGCCTGCGGACTAAAAAGTCCCAGGTTCGATTCTGGTCAAGGGCATGTACCTTGGTTGCGGGCACATCTCCAGTGTGGGGCGTGCAGGAGGCAGCTGATCGATATCCCTCTCTCATTGATATTTCTAGCTCTCTGTCCCTCTCCCTTCCCCTCTGTAAAAAAATCAATAAAAGAAAAAAAAATAAAAAAGAAAATCTGGTGAAAATTCTATAAAATAGATTATGTTCCTTATGGTGGCTCTCAAATTACCTTGGTTAGTAGTTAGACAGCGAGGAGATAAGCTTTAAGTGAAACAGGAAAAAAAAAATCAAAGACTAACTAAAAACCTTGAGATTAAGATGGTATCCTCAAGGACAAATCCGAACCTGATTCTAATTCAAATGATACAAGTTATATGCAGAAGAAGCAACTGCCCTACACCCCAGAGTTGCAGTTGTGTCTGGCCTGGGTCTTAAAGAAACCAAAGGGAGAGATCCAATAGTAGGTAGAGGACCTGTGGGTCTTTCAGCACACCGATGAGAGAAGCCAGTGGATCAGCCAAAATGTGGCCAGTTCTGGCAGTGCAAGGGATTTGCACACATCTTTTGTAGGCTTCTGCTTCATCTGTAGCTTTCAAATCTCACTTGACTCTTCTGTTTTCAACCTAACCATACAGAGGGTGTGATCCTAGAAAATGTGATTCCTGTTTAACTAAACTGGCACAGTACAAAGCCACCACACTATCTTTGCTCTCTTCCTTGGCTGGAGAGCCCCATTACCTCAATTCTGTCACCTAATTGAGATAGCACCTTCCTTGGCATAGAGAATCCTTTTCTAAATCCACAAGGTCACCCAACTGGTATGGATCAGTGGTTGAGCACCGATCAAGAACCTGGAGGTTAAGGTTTGACTGCCTGGGTTGCGGGCTCGATCTCCAGTGGGGGACATGCAGGAGGCAGCCAATCAATGATCCTCTCTCATCATTGATGTGTCTACCTCTCTCTCCCTCTCCCTCCTCTCTGAAATCAATAAAATATGTTTAAAAACAAACAATAAAAAAACAAGCAAATAAATCTACAAGGTCTTTTAAATGTCTCTCCTTATAAATCTTATAACAAACTTCGTAAATCTATTGTAATATTTGCTATATCTCATACTTGTAAATTATCTAATGTTACTACCTTACTAGTAAATGTCATTCCCTTAAACCTAGTACGTACAATTGCTCAATAATGATTATTTGAGGAAATAAATAAATAGCATTTATCACATCCTACTCTTTATGTTGGTTTATCTAGCTGTTGTTTCACTTGTGAGAAGGATTGAGTGGCTTATTGGTGTTTCTGTAGTCTCAGCACCTACCAAATGCCAGGGGCATTTTATGTGTCTATTCAATTTTGTTCAGCAAATAATTTCATATGTATCGCTATCTTTCCTTCTGACAGTGGAAGATGTCTTCCCTGATAGATTTGTACATTTTCCATATATTCACACTGCTAATTGGTCACACAGTCTGAGGGCACCTAATAAGTATTGGTTAACAGTACTTCAGAGATGTATATTAAAATCAATATGTGGTTTATACCTGAACATGCTGGATATTTGATGTGTTCATGGATAGTCATGTCATGAAAGGCGCAAGAAATTTTAATGCACTTGTAATTTCACTTGCCAGGAAGCCAAGTCATTGATCATCTTTACAATCACCACAATGGATGACTCTAACTCATGCAGAGAGGCAGTTATGGTTGCTGTCACAAAATGTGATCAATCATTTAAGAATTAATTTCAGCTCAATGTTTATAGATAAATTACATCATGCTTACCATTTGTATATCTGTTTTGCCTCATCACGTTTATGGCTTCTCTTATCTTTTTGCGAGGCATGTTAAGCTCTCTGCCTATGAATTCGACCTAGTAAAACAGACCATTTGAGCCACACTAACATGTTCACATCCTAGAGGAGGGGTGAATAATTAAACTACTCACCAGTTGAATGCAATTTAACATTGTGCAACTTTACTAGGCAACACATTTATTCAGCCTAATGCACTCTGTTCTGATTTCTAACAACAGAAGCCAGCTGATTTTCACAGTCAATAACAATTTACAGATAAAAATCAATCCGTTTTACTTGACTGGATTGCAAAACACCTTATAAGTATTTATGTTTTTAGATATGTTTTTTCCCAAAGCAAACACGTTTTAAAAAAATCTCAATTTGATTTGTTTGTGAAATATTTTAAAAGCCTTTTTCCTCACTTTTCCATCTTTTTCCAGAAATCCTTGCCCTTTTTCCCATGTCTCATGCCCCTTCTATTTTGATTTTTTTCTGTTTATATTTATTCTTAGTAAAAAATCTTACTGATTCAGGATCTTTGAAAGAGAGGCTTATGAAACATCTATTTCCGACTCTGAAAAAATATATTGTATCAGACCTCTCCCTTTGAAAACAGCAACATAAATGATGTATAGAATACAAAAACAAAGCCAGCAAAATTGTTTTTTGAAGTCATCAGAGAACAACCTAGAGAGGCAAGACTTAACTGGCCAAATTCCAAAAAAACAGAAATGTCTCCAAATGAGGTGGTCAAGGCACTTGCTGATTTTTTTTAGTGATGTAGAACCCAAAAGTTGAGCAGAAAACATTGGCTCAAAATATTTGTCAATCTCCCAGTACGAGGAGATAAAACTTAAAAGAGTTCTGGGCTGACAAGGCCATTAGGAATTAGGAAACCCATTCCCTTTCCTCTGCTTTTCTCCTTTGGGCACATGCACATTTGAAGATGAAAGAAAAGAGAGGTCAAGAAGCCAAGCATAAGGTAACATGGGGAGGCCAAAAGGCTCAGGAGAACGCTTGGTCATCTTGTTTTTCCAAAAAGATAAAATTGTGATTTCAGAGCCAACAAAGGAGAAAGGGCTCTAATAAACATCCCAGGCTTTCCACTGAAACCTCTGTAAAACACTCTAGGACAGTGATTTTCAACCTTTTCTTTTATCTCAGGCACACAACTAATTACTAAAATTCTGTAGCACACCAAAATATATATTATGTTTCTTTTGTGTTTTTTTTTTGTTTTGTCAATCTGACAAACAATAAAGATATAATTTTGTTTCATTCACACTGGATGGCTATTGTTGTGTTGACTTGTCATTTTTTTTATTTGACAATCTAAGGGAAAAGAGGTCAGTACCCCCGACTCTAGAGTCAAGAACTGAACCATTTTTAAAATCCTTATGGCACACTGGTTGAAATTTGCTGCCCTAGAAGTAAAAGCAAACTGGGACTAGGTCAGACCTCAGTAATTTGAAACCTCACCTCAAACCATTTGCTCTCAGATGGGTGCAAAATAATTTCATCCTACTTGGTTGACTTTTCAAAAGAAAATTCTGAGGGATGATTTCATCATTGAGTTTCTATAGTGTCTTTCTCCAATGATCTAACATCACCAAGACGTGCCTGAAGACAGATAGACGAGAGAGATGAAAAAAAAATAGACAATAAAAAACCCTCCATTATCTAGATATGGGAAATTAACAGATAACTTTGCTGATTAAACAGAGCAACAGAGAAGATCATAGACAATATCTGCCCTGAGGCATGGAAATGAAGAAAGGAAGAGAACAAAGTGTCATAATTATATGAAAGTTAATGAAAGATGCCATGTATTCTCTGCAGGACTTTTCCAACATGAACATTAAAATAATCTCAACATATAAATTGAGGATATATAAGTTTGGGAAAATATTACAAATCTCATCAGGGAAATAAAATCTATAGTAGGTTCAAATGGACATTCTAGAATTAAAAAGTGCAGTGGCTAACATGAAGAAACGAACAGATAACTTTACTGATTAAACAGAGCAAAAGAGAAGATCATAGACAATATCTACCCTGAAGCATGGAGATGAAGAAAGGAAGAGAAAACAAAGTGCTATAACTATATGAACATTAATGAAAGATCTAACCTATTTTGTTCTGAAGTCCAAGTAAAAGCAGAGAACGAAAATAGCACAGGACCAACATTTAAAGAGTTACCGTCTTGGAATTTTTCAACACTGACATAAAACATTGAGTCACAGGAGTCAAAGAAGCTCTACAAAGAGGCTCATTTTTAACTCTTCTAAGCATGTGGCATGCATTCTTTGCAGTATCCTTTTGTGATGTTTGATATCTTCATGTATCCAATTCCTTTCTATCTCCCAGGGTCTTTTTGCCAGTCACATTTACCGCATCCCTGCATAGATACTGTGCACAGATTAAGAGAATCACCGCAGTCCATGTGACCAAGTGGCTGCTTCTCATTGTGGACAAGAATAAATGCTTTGAGATAACACATGACAGTTCCTTTATACAGCTAATTGTATAATAACCCACTGCAGCACAGAGGGAGGAGACAAATTGATTCTTAACCTATGATAGTAATTAGCTTTTATGCCTGAGACTAAGGATTTGTAGTAGCTCTTAATAGCTATCTGAAGCCAGTGGGAAAGACTTATTAGCATATCTACTGTCCTGGAGTTTTACTTGGGGCCAATCAGAAACTCGGCTCTGTGTATGTAATATGTATGCGATGGTGTGAAACGTGTTATTTTTGCCCATATCTCTTTTTTCTATGTAAGTGCACCAATTTAATAAGAATATTTACATTTAAAAATAAAGAAAAAATATAGATCTCACAATGGGATGTTTTGAAGATTTCCTTTATATATGAGTATGCCCAAATGTATCTTGCACGTAAATGTGTTTTGTAATAATTGACTATTGTCTTAAATGCATTGCTTTGTGATTCTCCAGGGATTGGATATATGATTTCTTCAAAACTATTAGGATAAGTCACTTGAATACTCCCATCACATCTTCCTAAAGTGTTAGTACTTTTACACCATTTGTTACAAATGCAGTATACACATCTCTTTCTCAGAAATGCCTTTCAGGTATAGTTGTTCTTATCTTATTTGGAAACCTACTCATAAAAATAATTTAAATGCTCTGATTTTGTACCAGTTTTGGCCTTGTTCTAATTGATTTCTCAAGAGCAGTACGTGGTAATAATCAAATGTATTGCTTGATAGTGTTAGACAAAACAAGCAACCCTGTTCTCATGTACCTTGTAACTCATAGGTATGCACCTTTAGCCAAGTACTCCAAATTGTGTTCTCCAGTTCTTGGGAATCTCTCGCTGGATCACAGGTTTGCCATATGTTCTCTGCAAGACTTCTTTGGAAGTAGTTGTATTCAGGTAGAAGTTTCCATCTGTAATGACTCCCCACTGATAAAAGGTATGAGCTCAGGTGTAAGAGAAAGCTCTTTTTAAAATCCACATAAACATTCACCCAAGATGATACTGTTCTTATAAACTAGATCAGCTTTTACTCATTCGGAAGTGTGTTTGGCTGTTAATGTTCACTCTCTGACACAGTAGAATGAATTGTGCAACACCAATAAGCACATTGAAAATAATCAACAAAAAAACCTTCAATGCAGTGCCACATTCCTGAAGTTTCTATCCAACCTTTGTATCAGATTTTAGATATTTTTGGAGAGTAGGGTAGATAAAATAATCAAACACTTTCTGGCATTATTGTGTGTCTCCTGTAGCATTTATCTAAGAAAAAATACAATATAAATATATCTTACTGTCAACAACCTTAGAATCTGATACAGACACAACAGGTAATCTCATTACAGTGATAGATAGTGTTACCATAGAGCTAAACATCTTGTTCTGGGCTAACACATTAGGGGCACTTTGGAAGGTCAGGATTCTCACAAATACAGTGAATTTTATAGGCTAGGCTGCAGATAAAGGAAAATGGGGGACTGATGTTCCATGCAAGGATACAACTTAAGAAAGGCCCAGAAGCACAGGAGCCCACTATTTTGACAAAAATCAAGTGATTAGTCATGTAGAGTGCCAACATTGGCAAGAGAAGAAGCTATAGAAGCAGACCAGATTCAGAACAAGCATTATCCTAATACACTAATTAGTATGAGTTTTAGCTTACAGGAAAAATGTGAAAGTAGCATGCTCAGACTTGCATTTGGGGAAAAAACATGAAGTTGACAATGTGAAAAAGATATACCCATATGCACACATTCACATACACAAACACACACACACTCACACACACACTACATAATTAGACTCAAGTGACTAAGAAGTGAAGGATCCAGGATTAAAACTGATGCGTCTATCTTCTCACATTTTGTCACCACACATGATTTTAACTGTGAAAATGTTTTTTTTTACTATTTTATTGTATTTTTATTTTTTAAAATATAGTTATTGGTTTCAGAGAGGAAGGGAAAAGGAGTGAGAGACAGAAACATCAATGATGAGAAATAATCATTGATCAGTTGCCTCCTGCACACCCCTCCTGGGGATCGGGCCTGCAACCCAGGCATGTGCCTTTGGCCAGAACTGAACATGGGACCCTTCAGTCCGCAGGCTGACGCTCTACCCACTGAGCCAAGATGTCTAAGACGACTTTTTACTATTTTAATTAGCATCCCCAGAAATTTACAAAGCAGCTACCTCTATTGTAGTTACAGTTCTATCTTCATTTAGCAGAGAAGGAACAGGGACTGGAGTTCTGGGGAGGAATGACTTGGCTAAGGCCACAAAGGAAGACAGAGACAGAGCAGGGTATACAATCTGATGACTCAGAGGTTTTTTGAGCAAATACTCATTACAACAAATATTATCCACATATCTATAATAATAAAAGCATGATATGCCAATTAGACCAGATAGCTGAACAACCTTCTGGACTTCTTTCCGATGACCTTCCAGATGACCTGAACTAAGCCAGGGCTGTGAGGGCTATGAAGGCTGAGGGAGCCTCTGCAGCTGCGAGGGTTGAGCTCCTTGCACAAATTTCATGCATTGGGCCTCTAGTCTACAAATAATCCAAATGTTATCTGACCCTAAAAGAAAACAGCCAAGTCTTTTCCCTTCATTGTAATTTATTCCTTCAAGTACATTGTTTCCCAGTGTTTATTAACCAACTCAAATCTCTCTAAATCCTATATGTATGTTCTCTCTGTGTGTGCCTCCGTGGGTATTTCAACAACCATTTGGAAATCAATTCCACAACGCTGGTCAAAATAAGCTACCAATGTTTCTTGTAAATGTAGTTATTTCAGGTTTTCATCCCATAAAATAAATCAAAGTGTATGGGTTAGTATTTCAATATTTTGAGGAGCTTATTAAGTTGGTGTTTCTAAGTACCTAATAAAATTTTAAGAGAAACCTTTTTTGTCAATATTTCCTTCCCCAAAATTTCCAAGTTGCTTTTTAATTCTTGTTACAGAGGAGACATTTCTTCAAATGCTATGTCCTCTGACTTTCATCAAGCAAGCAAAGCTACCCTTTCTCTCTGGTAATAACACAATAACTTAACAACTATATTTCTGTTGGAAAAATACATTCACATATCACTTAGATACATATTCTCTGCAGGCTGCTTTCATTTGCCTGGATTATGGATGTATCTCGCAGTTATGTAGCAGAATTATGACATCATCTGCCTGAATGAAATTATGAGTTTAATATATCTCATTTGTGCATTGTGAGCACTTTGGGAGCTCTTTTGCTTCTAAACTTTAATCTTTGACAATATAGTTTCCCAGCCACAGTAAACTCATCATTGACTGACAACAGATTGCCATTTAGAACATTAATTGTAATTTTTGGCCAAGAAGAAAGATGAGCAGGAGACAGCACGATATTAAAAGTGAGAAATGTGAACCAAAAATGCAATACATGGTGGCATAGCTGGAAAAAAAACTGGCAGGTCCATGATGATGATGATGAGGTTTCCACGAGGCACAATTTCATTCCAAAAAGAATATGACAATGACATTTTAGACTCCCAAATTCATAGTCCCCATGAAATATTTATAAGACTTTACAAAACAATGTGGTAATGTGGAAATACATAATTAATAACTAATAAATAAAAAATTGCCAGAAATCACAAGAGCCCTAGGGTTTAAACATTATCTCCTCAGCTCACGTAAAAGCTCATATGTATGTGGAGAGGATTGGCTTTTAACACCCAACACAAAGAGTGTGGGTTGGAAATTTACTTGAGTAACCACACCCTCTTTGTAGGTATTGGTGTCAAGAAGAAGGAGAGCTCCCCTTTTTCTTTAAATTTGATCTCAGGGATAGAACGTGATTTTCTCTGCATGCACCAGTTTACATGTCACCTGAGGCAGCTTCACAGAGTGGCCCGCAGCACGTAATGAGCCGTGAGACAACTGCCAGATGGTTTGTGGGTTTATTCATTACAAGACACAATCACAGTTTATTAACAAAGGGGAGAAAAAAAAATCAAAGCAAGTTGGCTTTAAAGCAAAAGATGAGCCATATTAATGAAACAGAACACCCAGTCAATTTTCATCTAGGCTAACTGTCACCTCTCCATATATTGATTTTGGACTCAAATACTCAATAGTAAATTAGGGCGTTAAGTGACAGTGCCAATATTTCTTCTGGTTAGATATCTAAGTGGTAGACTTTAATGTTTTACTCTATGCTGATTTTCAGCCAATCGTGATCAATCTTCCACATGAATGAACATATGCCTTTATGCGCTACATAAAAAGAGAGTGTAGTGAGGGCTCTTAGGCAGAATCCAAGCAAAGAAATGCATTGCTATTTTTCAATCTCAAAAGTCTATTGCAGCAGAAACTCATTAGAGCTTGGATAGTTAGCAGCTGTAATTTTTTTTTTCAGTAGAAAGCTGACTTTAAGAAGTAGATTCTCCTCTAACAACACAGATGGGGTCTTCTCAGTCTTCTCAGCATGCATAAACTTCATTTTTTTTTCACATTGCTCTTCACACCTTCCAGCAACCATCTAGAGGTATTCATTTTTTTTTTCAAGAGCTTTTATTTGCCAAAGGAATGGAGACATTACAAGAACGGATCCTCTTACTGAGTTAGCACTAGACTGAATCCTTAGATTAGGCCAAGCCCAATGGAGACTTTCATTACATGCTAAAGGTAATGGTAACCAGAACTTCTAAAAGAGATTTCTTTAAACTCATGTGTGTCTTGACAATGAAGATGTTTTATTTGCAAGAGCTCAATCAACTTTTTTTTTCTATAAGAAAATGCTATTTTGGTGACTATAGTTTCACAAAAACATGGTTTTGAAAATCAATATTCTATAACAGAATATTTCAAGAAGTGTTTAATCCTTTCCACAAATATTTACTGGGAATCTAGAGTGTGCTGTTCTGCAATGTAGAGTCTGAGGAGATAGTAACAAGTCAGCAAACATACACAAACCCACCTCTGTGGGAACTTTCACAGGGGAAGTAACACAACAACAAATTATAACACATACCGAATGTCATGTCTTTGGGCAGCATGCACTCTGAGGAAAAATAAAGTCAGGTGAGTGGGTAAAGAATACAGTGAGAAGGCGCTATTTTATAAAGAAAATGAAGAATAGCCTTTTTGATAAGAACATATTTAAGGGAAACTTAAGGGAAGTAAAGGGCAAAACTTGCAGATATTTGGGGAAGCAAATCTCCAGTAATAATTACAGAGGCCAACAGTGGTGCCTGTTGGGCATTTGTAGAAAGCAGCACAAAGGTCAATGTGACTTGAGTATGAAAAGGGCAGAGTGTACAGAGTAGCCAAGATGAGGACATGGGTGATGTAAAGATTTTTCAATTTTATTCTTGGTTAAATATGAAGCCAGTGAAGGAGTCTGTACCAGAGGGTCACTTGTTTAAAAGGAATGACTGGAACTTAGCAATTTAACTAATTATGGGACAAGATGGGGTGCAGGGTATCAATTTATAGAATACTAGGTACTCAGTGCACGAATGTAGAAGGCATATGTTCATTCATGTGGAAGACTAATGCACCTTGAAAGGAACTGTGGGCTGTGAGGCTGCAGTAGGCACAGGGACAGGTCTTGGCCCATCCTCCATGCCCGAGCCCAGCCCCTCTCACCACGGTCCCCAGTCCTCTGTCTGCCAGCAGCCCAGCTCCCACTGCCTCCGCTTCCACACTCTGATGACACCGGCCCCACTGGCACCCACGGAGGGTGCGAGTGATTGGGGGCAGTGCCAGCAGTGGTGGCATGCAGGGCTGGCGTTGTCAGTCGGTGCGGCTGCTGCCTCGATTGCCCCTCGGGAGCAGGGGTAGGTGGAGAAGCCCTCAGGGGTGATTGGGGTTGGCAGCCACCACTTGTACCCACTGATGGCACCAAGTCATTGGGACAAGTGTTGAGCACTGGCAGCGGGTGCAAGCACCAGGCGGGACTGCAATATGCTGGAGCAAAGAATTTTCAATAACCACCAGAGGCTTGCCCCAATGATAGCAACCAGCACCCCGCCTTGGTCTGGCATCCCTGCTCACCTGTTCCACCATCTCACCATGGCCAATTCCCACCATGATCTGTACATGCCCCCTGGCAGTCAGTGCACGTCATAGTGATCAGTTGTGTGGTTGTTTGGTTGTTCTGTCCTTTGGTCTATTTTGCATATTAGTCTTTTATTATATAGGATTATAGTGGTCCAGGTAGTGAATGGATTAGAATATAGAGGTGCAAAGTTCAGAATGGGTTAGAACCTGGATGTAGTCAGAAGGTAAGACAGACAAGGCTTATAGATGGATTAGATAAAAGAGGTGGAAAATGGAAAGAAATATAAAATTAATCCAAGAGGCTTGGCTTGAACAATAAGAAAACTGAAGGTACTGAGAAGAGAACCCAAAAAGCACAACATCATTCCTCCCCCCCAACAAACATTTTACTTATCACAAGATTTTTCATAAAATTTAAATTAGAATTGGAAAATGCATGTCTATATAATATATAATTTATTTATTATTTTTATTAATAATAATGAGAAGAGAAAACAAAACTTTTTTTTTTCCTGAAAAGAGTGAAACTTTCTCTTTGAAACAAAGGTATGAGTATCAGGATTAGTCTCTGAGAATGGGTCTCAGTACTTGGTCCACATGGAATGTTTCAGTACATCCTAGAGCCGAGAGCATTTTTATCTTAATTCCTGTGTTATAACCTGGAGAAATTCCAATATTCTTAGAGCAGTCATGGGTGCACCATAGTAATCATGTGTGTGAATGCTATTTGAGGTTTTGAAACTCCAGTCAGCCTAGTGCCATAAAGACAATAAGTGTGAAAGGGCTGACAGAAACCAGTGAATGTGTGGGCATCTCTTGGTAACATAGCTGGTAACTGTTACCAGAGTGGGATTGGGTGGAGCAAATTGCACTCATTTTATAAGAGAAGCAAATAACACTAATATTTTAACCAATAAAATATCAATATTAAAGTATTTTTATAATCTTCATTTTTACCAGTGCTTCATACCTACAGATGAGATTAAAAAAATCATAAAGCAAATCCAAAAATTAGATTTTTTTAAAAATATTGAATGCAAGCCTGGGAGAAATATAAGGTTGGCTTCTCTATCAATCTCTTATTTGATGTTCAGCTCTGAATTAATTTCCCTTTTGTATGACTACTGACTTGCCTTCTTTGAGATCCACCTTAAAATTGACTTCCCATTTCAATCCTACAACCAAAACCTCATTCTACCCATTACTGTACACCGTGACTCTTCACATCCATCTTAATTTTGACATTTCTCACAGAGAGGCATATTTATTTCATGTGTCTGTCTTAACAGAGTTTTCAAAGTGAGCTTCTTTTACAGCCGTGGTTTTACCAACAGGCAAACTGTTACTGACAATCTTGGCCTTTGGAAACCTGTTTTGGGAGTGCTCTTTCACTCTGGCACTAGAGAAGAGAAATAATTTGGAAGCATTTTTAGCACCCCCCTAGATCCATTTGTCCTGCATGCACTGCAGCTTTATAGAAACAGATTTTAAATGACTGTTGCAAATCACCAAAATTTTTCTGTAAATGTAAACATTCATTTTTTTTCAGAGTTGAAAACATTTCAAAGAATTCAGAGTTTGTGTATATAGCAGATGGTTCAATTTGGTCTACAGAGTTCAGTGTATCTAGGGATAATTGGTCTAGAAAAGCAAGGTAATATGCCTGAATTGCAACTGAGTATTACACATAAATAAAACATACTTGTAAAACTGTTCAAAGTGATACGTAATTGTTCCACCTGGACTAGCGCACAACAGTTTAAAGTGTTCTGATAGCACCATTTGTCTCCTAACTCACTTAACATTGGCTTTTTGCAACTTCAGATCATATTTGTGCAAACCCAACCAAGGATCAGAACTAACACAATTTCCCACAACTTTCTAGTAAATAAATGAAAGAAAGCAACCTAGAGCTGGGCAATTTAAAGATACAGAAAGTCAATCAGCTGCATCATCTTATTGCTACCTTCATTATAAGGAATAGCAATGAGTGTTTGCTTTATGCTTACATATTCCCTTTTGTTGTTTTGGGTACTCTCATGCCAGCAGGTATACAATTTACAGTTTCAAATGGTATATTTTTGTCAAAGTTTAAAACAGATTAATACCAATAGGATCACATAGTCAAGATACTCATACCAATGAATAACTGAAAATTTTATGAGGATTTTAGTTGCTTTTTGAGTGCATGATTGAATCTGACACTTGTAATAGTCCTGTGATATAGGCTAGATCTTGCCTGGATTTAATAGATGGACCCAGTCCCTGATGGCAGATCAAACTTTAAACTTCATAGATTTTTATTCCAAATACAATGCACTCAGTCTAGACCTCACTGACTTCTTAAAATAAAATAAAAATTAATAATTTCAAATGGTAAGATAAAATCCTCTTTCTTTTCTCAGTAGTTTAAGAGAATGTGATGGTTTAACCAATCTAGGAAGTAAAATAAAACATTAGTGAATGATCTATAAGAGAAGTATTAGGGATAGTGAAAATGGTGAAAACATTATGAAGTGATCTTTAGAAGAAAGTTGAGTGCAACTTCTGAAAGTATTAATGTTACACTTGTCAGATCAGTTATTTCAGTTCCTATGTAGGAGATTAACTTCACTCACTTCCAGGTTCACAGCCACAACTCATGACCGATTTTCAGCCAAGTCTGAGCCTTTGATCCTGATATGGAAAGTGTGTCCTTAGTTTTCTCAAAGGCTGTGTGCAGTGAAACAGGCAGTAGCAAGAGATTCAACTGGGCCTGGGTTCCTTCCAATCCTTGTCTCCTCTTCTCAACAGTTTAGCTAACTTGGCCCAGTCATTACTTAAACAATATTGCCTCTCACTTTTCTCAACTCTAAATCAAAAATAATAGTACCCATCTAAAACAATTGCTGTGAATACTAAGATGATAAGTGTAAAGGTTAAGAACAATGTCTGGCATAGAACGAGTAATGATAGTTGCAGGTATTGACTTTGTATGCAAAATAGAAGTATCAGACTGTGGTAGGGCAGCTGGCATATTCAGGCTTTCAGGATGTCAAGATTTGTTTTTAAAAAGAAAGGAAAGGAAAGACATAGAGACGTGGAGAGTGCAGGCTGTAGATAATAATAGTAATGAATGAATGAGGCAACACCTTGACCTTGAGAACTTTAGAGGCAGAGAAAAACAAATAACACAAGAAAGCAGAATTCTTGACTGAAAGGCATGTAAAAAATTAAAAGTTAAGGGATATATATATCTGTCTTGCCCTTTTAGAGATCATTTTATGGAAGATATTCTTTTCTTTTCTTTTTTTAATGTATTTTATTGATTTTTTACAGAGAGGAAGGGAGAGGGATAGAGAGTTAAAAACATGGATGAGAGACATTGATCAGCTACCTCCTGCACGCCCCCTACTGGGGATGTGCCCGCAACCAAAGTACATGCCCTTGACCGGAATCAAACCTGGGACCCTTCAGTCCGCAGAACGATGTTCTATCTACAGAGCCAAACCGGTTTCAGCTGGAAGGGATTCTTAATTATAAAATGTAGATGGTACTTGTATCTGCAAAAGCACACATACATACAGGTTACCTGGTTAATATTCTCACTACCTGCACAGCTTCCTCAAGAACCTGTTCCTGCTTACAACTTCTCAAATTCCAGCTATTCTGTTTATTTTTATCATTAACACCCCACATAGTAAAAACAATGACATCAGATTAATGTAAAAATTAATTTAAGAAACAAATTGTAAAGTATTACCAACATTATTTTTTAAATGTGAAATTCTAAATTAATTATAGCTATTTCAGAACTATCTCCAGATATTGAAGTTATCTTCTTTTAATATCAGCCTCTGGTACAGATGATGGCTAAAAAAAGAATCATGAAAAACTGCACTTTTTAAAAATGCACTTGATAATTCATGTGAAGGATGTGAATCAAAGTCAGTGCTACCTATTCATTTGTAAGCACTACAGTTTCAATTAATTATCACTACTATTCAAAAGATGATTTTTATCATCAGAAAAGCTACTGTTGAGTGGTTATAAGAAAATCAAGTCTTTATTCAGGTGAAATGCTACTTTGTTCAGTTACAAAACCCATAAAACAGTTTTTGAAATAATGTATATTCTCATCCCATACACAGTAAAATATAATTAAGTTTAGTCTCTCATCCACAGAATCCACATTTAAAAGCTCAACTCTGAATGAGCCTTCTCTTTCTCATTCTTCTCCATTTCATCCCCCTCTTCTAGAGTTTGACCTCTGGATCTTGGAACCATGCAAGATATATTGAGATATTTTATCTAATGTACATATTTTGCAATTTGTTTTTTCTGTTCCCATATAGTTAAAATAGATTAGTACTCATGGATATTAAGTTACAAAGTCCAGTTCAGTGCACTACAATATTTCAAAGCAAAGCAGGCAGCTAAATCTTTATTTTCTCTCTATATAAAAGTCTAAGCAACCATTATGATGGAATGACCAGTCACAATGACATGCACTGACCACCAGGAGGCAGATGCTCAACACAGGAACAGCCCCCAGCCTTCAGGCCCTGATTGCTAATGGAGCCTGCAGGCCAGCTTCCTGGTGCCTTCCCCCAGCCTGGCCCCAGGCTGGTATGGGGAACTAGGAGTGGGTGGCAGTAGATGTGGCCCCTTTCCCAGCGGGGCCACTTGCTGGATCCCTCTTTGGGGCCAAAAGACAACCTCTAGGTCCCTTCCTCTTCCTCTCCCTCCAACCAGCAGACCCTTATTGGCCCCTCACCCACCTTCCATGGTGGCAGTTGGCCCCTCTCCCTGGCCAGCAGGCCCCAATTGCCTGATTGGGGCAGGGCACCAGGCTGGGACAGGAAACTGGGAGTGGATGGCAGCGGACTTAGGCAGTGAAGGAAGGAGGGGGGGAGGTGAGGAACCTGATGGGCCCTGATCACTGGCCAGGCCTAGAGATCCCACCCATGCACAAATTTCATGCACCAGGCCTCTAATATTTAAATAATTATTTAAAGATTGCAACACAGGCATCTTGGGAGTTTATTTAGTGTAACTCTTGTATCTTAGGCAAAACTATTGTAGTAGTTAAGCAAATATTCAAGTTTTACATAAAATTTAATAAAATCTTCACATCTGCACATACAGCTTCAACATAATTTATGGATGTATTTTTTATCCTTTATGTATGCTATCTCTGAAATTTTATTTCCTAAGAACTTTCATAAAATAAGTGACAGCATGAAATATCATTTTTAATTTAACTGAATACAAAGACTATGGCATTTTGTTGAACTTATTTCTTTAATGTGGAGAAAGATAACATCTGTGCATGCTGACACATTTTGAATAGTCAGTCTAATCAACACTTTTTAAAATTAAAATAAAATTTAATAATCAAATGAAATAAAATCTAAATTGCCTAGAAAACTCTGGACTTACAGCTGACTAGCCAGCAGGTCATATATGAATTTCATATTCAGCTTTTCAAAGTTGTAAATTGAAGAAAACTAATTTAAATTTCTTGAGGAAAATTTGTTACTCTGTTTATGTCAAAAGCTGTGAGCAAGACAACTTAATAGAAATTGGATGCATTGCTATATTGCTGGAAGCTAACTTTAGTTACAATGCTGAACAGATACTTAATTATAAGTTCTGATATGAATATTCTCATGATACAAGGTAATTATAACTTAAAAATATTCAGACATATTAAGGAAATTAGGGATAATAGAAAACAAAAGCAAAGATTCTTAAAAAATATGATTATTTACCTTATAATTAACAAAAGTAGACATCGAATCAAATATTTCACATGAAGGTATTAAATGTTTGTTAAGTCACTCCACAGTTTATCTTTTGGGAAGATAATGAACCAATTCACTAACATTTCTATGTTACAGCCTCTAAGGATATCATAATGTTCCACATGATGAAGCTGGCCTTAGTGATGAGCTGCTATTTTCCTGCTAGAGCTAATGCACGAAGAGCACTGTTAGATGACACAGGAGGAGGGTACGAAAGCTGCTCAGGAAGGAAGCTGCTTCTTAGGAAGCTAAAGCGGGAGCCCAGCCAAGCCCTTGTGACCGCCTCAGACAGCTGCTCACTCTCCAGAACTGAGCACTACCACCCAATGGAAGCATTGAGGAGAAACAAAACCTTTATTGGTTCTGATTTTTTTTAAAAAAACAAATGGTTATTCATGATAATTAATGTTAATGGATAACATTAAAATTTAGTGTATTGCATGTTTAATTCTCCAGAATTTAATGATAGCTGTTGCAAGTCCTATAGAGGAAGAGCATTCTATCCTATCTAATAAAGAGGGAATATGCTAATTGACTCTCAGACCATCACAAAGATGGCGGCACCCAGAGCCAATAAGGAAGGAATATGCTAATTGACTGCCACACCCTCAAAGATGGTGGCCCCACAAGATGGAGCCACCCAATCCCCCCAGACCCTCCAGGGCAGCAACTGTGCATCTGCCTTTGGAGTACCCAGTTCTCTAAGCCCTTAGCTGCCCAGGGCCGCCTGAAGCTCAGGTAACCAGGGCCAGTTGAGGCTTATGCTGCCAGCAGTGGCAGCAGCAGAGATATAATGGGTTTCCAGGTCACTCCCTGCTCCTGAGAGCTCCAGGACTGTGATTGGGAGCAGGCAGGCTGAGAGACCCCACCCAACCCACCAGTGCATGAATTTTCATGCACCAGTCATCTAGTATAATAAAAGTATAATATGCAAATTGACTAGATGGTGGAACGACCAATGGGCAGAGGGTGGGGCCAGAAAGCAGGCAGGGCCAAGTCAGCCAAGGCACGTGCCAGTGTGCAGAGGGAGAATACAGTGATGGGGGAAGGCAGCAGTGACTAGCAGCGGCATGATGGTGGTGGGATGGAAATGCACCAGCCAGCACCATCCCTGATGGACTGGCCTGGTCACCTCCTACAGAGGGAGCCAGATTGTGGCTCAGGCCTGCTCCCTATGGACATCTCCTGAGGTCTCCCAAACTGTGAGAGGGCACAGGCTGGTCTGAGGGACCCTCCCCACAAATGCACAAATTTAATTTCCGTTCACTGGGCATCTAGTCTTTTATAAAGGAGTATGACATGGACACAGCAGTCAAGGGAGTAATGTTAATGCCCATGGTCATTAAATCTTGAAGATAAAACTGAGTCAGCCCATGAAAGCAACAAACACAAAAAATAGCAATAAAATAAAATAACACACACACAAAAAAACAAAAATATCTAGATAAAGAATTAAAAGTTGTCCCAAAGGTCTCTAAAAAAATAATGTTTTAAGAGAGAGGAAGTTTATTTGTTATTGAACTGGCTAATAAAATTATGTAGATTTCAGGTTCACAATTCTACAATACATCATCTGTATTATTGTTTTTGCCATCCCAAGTCAAGTCTCCTTCCATCACCATTTTCCATCTTTTACCATCTCCTACCTCTTCCTCCCCCGTCCTTTCCTCTGGCAATCACCATCCTATTGCCTGTGTTCATAGTCTTTCTGTTTTGTTTTGTTTTTTTTTCATTACTAATCCCTTCACCCTTCTTATCCAGCCCCCAACTCCTACCCCTTTGGCAGCTGTATCTCTGAGTCTGTCCCCACTTTGCTAGTTTGTTTTGTTCATTAGATTCCACAGATAAGTGAAATTATATGGCCTTTCTCTGACTGGCTTATTTCACTTAGCAGAGTACTCTTCAGGTCCAACCATGCTGTCACAAAGGTAAGATTTCCACCTTTTTTTATGCCTGTGTAGTATAAAAGATGAGCTTTTTTATCCACTCATCTACTGATGGGCACTTGGGCAGCTTTTCAAAACTTGGATATTGGAAATAATGCTGTAATGAACATAGGGGTGCCTGTATTCTTTCTGATTGGTATTTTGAATTTTTTTGGATATGGTCCCTGAAATGGAACTGCTGGGTCATAAGGAAGTTCCATTTTTAATTTTCTAAGGTCATTCCAGACAGCTTTCCATGATGACTGCAATAATCTGTTTTCCTACCAACAGTACAGGAGGTCCCCTTTTCTCCACATCCTCAGCAGCGCTTGTTTGCTGACTTACTGATGATAGCCATTCTGGCAGGTGTGAGGTGATATCTCATTGTGGTTTTAATTTGCATTTCTCTGATGGTTAGTGATGAGGAACATAATTTCACATGTCTATTGGCCATCTGCATGTCCTCTTTGGAGAAATGTCTCTTCAGGTCCTTTGTCCATTTCTTAATTGGATTGTTTGTATTTTTGGTGCTGAGTTTTATAAGTTCCTTATTTATTTTGTATATTAAGTCCTTATTAGATGTACCTGTGAATATGTTCACCCACCCAGTGGGTTGTCTTTTCAATTTGCTGATGGTGTTGTTGTTGTTGTTATTGTTTTTGTTTGTTTGTTTTTTGCTTTTGCTATGAGGAGTTTTTATTTTGATGTAGTCTCATTTGCTCATTTTTTTACTCTTGTTTCCCTTGCCTGGGGAGATGTATCAGAAAAAAATATTGCTATGAGAAATATCTGAAATTTTCCTGCTTATGTTTTCTAGGATTTTTATCATTTAGAGCCTAATGCTGAACACTTTAATGCATTTTGAGTTTATTCTTGTAAGGAGCATTAATAAGAGAAGAAGGGACTGTACTTGGAGCTTGCATAGCCCAAAACTAGAGTGCTGTTTCTCAATGGACACTTGGATGAAACAAAATGGTTCCATTTTCCTTAATCCATAACTTAGAGTAAATAACTTCTTAGCATGGTTAAATGTTTCAAATATCATTTATGTTATTGTACAAGTAACTTTGAATTCAATTCAATTGTGTAGATTGAATTGAAAGAAATTATCTGTTATCTTTTTCAAGCAGATAATATTCAAGATTTCTATGCTTCTCTCTGCCTTACCTTCTCTATGTTTACACAGTCATTCTTTTACAATTTTGAGTAATTATCTTCTTCTCAACCTTAACATTTATGTATCTTTCTGCCTTGTGGTTTCCCATGTTCTCTGATACTACACTAACATGTAAATTTCAAATTTTTAATGGGCTCTTTATTTTCAACTTAAAAACACATCAAAATCAGTATGAAATTTACTGTATTCTAAATGATATTTTATAATGCTTTTTTCTTACTATATGTAAATAACTTTAAAAAGAAGAAGCATTTTACCTAATTAAGACATTTTATAAATTTTACAGGTGATTTATTTGATTCTATTAACTCTGCAAAAAAGTGCTGAAAATTCTGTGGTAGGTTCAAGCTGGCATGACCTGCTTTTCTCTTTTTCTTTTTTATCCTCACCTGAGGATATTTTGCCATTGATTTTTTAAAGAGATTGGGAAAGAGAGGGGAAGACAGGAAGAAATATTGATGTAAGAGGAACACATCAATTGGTTGCTTCCTGCATGTGCCCTAACCAGGGCTAGGGACAGGGAGGAGCCAGCAACCCAGGCATATGCCCTTAATTGGAATCAAACCTGGGACCCTTTGGTCCACAGTCCAATGTTCTCTCTCTACCCACTGATCCAATCCGGCTAGGGCTACTTTTCTTTACTATTCTATTTCCTACTGCGTCATCCACCTGTTAGACACCTGTGCACAATTGAGAGCTCTCCAGAATTTTACAACTATCTGATTTTGGTAAATAACCTGGAATATACATACATTTTCTGTTTGACACTAGATTCTGAATGAATGGCAACATTTTTTTTCTTATTACTAGAAGATCCTTTTTTGACTAAAAAAAATCTGTCTGATAACAAAAAAGAAACTATACACTTTGTAAGCCATGGAAGACTATCCAGATAGTGAATGACACTGAGTGTTTAATCAGCAGATTGCTTTTTCTCTGACTGAAGGCCAATAAAAAGTACTTTGAGGATGCTAGGTATGAAGTGGGGGAAAGGGCTGGGAAGGCAGACTGCCAGTGAGTAAGCATTAGAGGACTTTTCACCCTGAACAGCTCATCAGTAAAGGACTTTTTGATGGTCCTCTCATAAATGTTCAACATTGCTTTAAATATTGGAAATGTACCGAACACAAATTAAAATCAATAGATGAAAATTGAATTGCACAAAAGAAATTTAAAAATCATTTAGAAAAAGTTATTTTATTGCAGATATGCATTACATTTCAGATGACAATGCAGAAATTCCCCAAAATAGTTTCAGTTTTATGTTTTACCATCAACCGCTTCAATTTCCAGTCTTCAGTTTTTTAAAAAATTAATAAAGAACAGTTTATTAATGACCCTATGGGAACTGCTTGCTTCTCAAACTATGGAAATTCCAATCATTATCTTCCTTGTCATATCACCTTCTGCCCTGTGCATCTTCACATGGCCTTCTTATAAGAACACTAGTCACATGACTTAGGGCTCACCCTAAACCAGTATGATCACATGTTAACAAATTGCATTTGTAAAGAGTCTTCTTCTAAATAATGTCCCTTGGATGGGCATAAATTTGGAAGAAACAATATTCAACCACGCATACCATCTCACTACATTTTAAATTATACAAGGGCAGAAACAGAGTAGGTTTGGGGTCAACCTGGCATTCCTATCACCCATGTGTATACTAGTAAGTACTCAATAAATGTACTGTCATGAATAACACACATTCCAACTTTGATTATAAATATGTTGTAGTGTGTGTGGCTAAAGTAAGCAGGAAGAATATGAATCTTTCAGTATAGTGATTTCTTATTGATAACACTTACTGAACAGTGTCATTCTAATGTTCTGTCATTTTGCAATTAGAACCTAAAGGGGAGGAGGGAGAATGAAATAAACTTTTCTTTTTTTCTAAAAGGGAAAAGGTTATGTGTTTGGCTGGTCTCCCTAGAACCACAACTTCCTAAACTAATATCTTAAGCAGACTGAGAGGCTGTTACAGTCAGGGCCGATGCAGTCAGTGTATAAGGCAGGACCATTCCTCTCTCCACCAAGCGAGGAAATGAGAAAACAGCTTCCTGCAACTCAGAAAGTGTTCTCACCGGGCTCTGGATCTGCTGGAGCCCTTATCTTGGACTGACTAGTATCCCAAACTATGAAAAATACTAGTACATTTCTGCTCTTTAAGCCACTCTGTTTATAGTATTCCGTAAGACAATTGTGCAAAGGCCTGTTCCCTTTCACCAGAACATTAAGGAGGTAAGTAATTGTAGGTTTTGAATTCTGATGTTCTACTGTTTTTCATAAATATTATATTTTTTTTGTGTGTGCTAAAAACATGGGTGTAGCCAATGGACTTTTGAAGATTAGTTTAAAAGAAAACATCTTTACTTTGATCCATAAATGTTCTTCAAATATGACCTACAATGCCAGGTCTATTTTCTGCCTATAATTATTTTGGGTCAATAACTGAATCCTGTTTAATTGGATCGATGACTATTTCTGAAGATAACTTAGAAAGTCTGAAACAACTTTCTATAGTCTTTGTAATGAGGCTGTCCTTTTAAAGTGATTTCTAGCAGTATAAGCCAAATTTCCTAAGAGTTCATTAGATTTGAATGCAAATGGAATATCTTGGATTAAGAGAACAACCACAATGCAATACTATTTTATTGTTTCACATCTGTCAAATATTTTAATAAACAATTGTTCAGACAGACTATCACATAATAGATTCCACCAGTAGCTAAAAATTTCTATTTGCTGTTATTATGATTGTCAGAGTCCTTGAATATAAGAAGAGAACTTTAGTGTTGGTTGCCAAAAAATCTATGCAAATTTCTGAAGCGAAAGGAAAAAATTTGTTTTAAATAGGTCTGGTATTATGTCCTTGATTGAAAATTAAATTCTGAGAAACAGTAATGTAGTCTTATTGGCTAATGCATTTTCTTAAACCAAAGTCATTTTTTCTTGGTTTTGAATTCTATTAAAATGTCCATTAATTACAAATTAATTATAAATTATCATGTAACATAGAAAAATCCCTGCTGTGTGGTGGTGGAGATATAGCTCTGGAATGTAGAGCTTTATATTTCACTTTCTGCAAAATGCAGAGAAAAGAGACAGGCTCTGGTTACTTTTGTTCATGATATTTTATTGTAAAACAAAGAAGTTAAAAAACAAAACAGAAAAAATGACAGAAAAGCCAGTATAAAAGAAACAATAGAACATTAAAGAAACAGAATTTTTAAAAGAGAGATACACAAGATTAGCCTGACTAGTAATAAAGTAAAACTAAAACAACCAGATAGGGCTCCTTACCTATCAGACTTGCAAATACACAACTATTTATAAAAAAGGTTGATAATACCAATTATTGGTGGGGATATGGGATAATAGGAACTCTCATGTACCACTGACAAGAGTATAATGGAGTGAAGTTATGATATAGTAAATCTAGCAGTATTTAGGGAAATTCTTTACATGTACATTCTGTTATGCTCCTAGCTTACTCCTGGACATGGGTACCAGAGAGAATTTTCCCAGGTTCATGAGGCACTCATATGCAACTACCACCATCATGACATTTCAGTAGTTGAGATTTAAAACCATCTAGCTATCTAGCAATAGAGAAGAGAATGAATAAAATTAGGTAGTTGCATAACATTGAGTAGATGTAAGGAAAATTATGCAAAACAGTCAAATATGAAACAAGATTGATTTAAAAATTCCTCTTTTTATTACTGCTTTACAAAAAATTGAAGCTGAAAATACTGCTTGGCTCTTCAAATGCCATTTAATGTCACAAAGGACAAGTAGATTAAAATGAAAAAAGCACACAAAAAAACTCAACATTTTTTTCCCTTTCATTGGGAAAAATGACCTTCAATAGTTTAAAATTCAGTGTTCAAATTCACCAAAATAAACATTTTCCAAAGGTATAACATATGCCATTGCTGTGGAATTTACTTTCTGATTGAATGTAAAAATGATTCCACAGGTAGTCAACCCATTTTGATGACTAATCTGCTGTACAAAAAGACAAATCTAGAAACAGCACATAGTCATTCATTTTAGACCTATAAACAAGGTGAATTGGGGTATTGCAATAATTCACCTGAAATACAAAAAAATGTAAGTGGCTTTTCTCAAGTGCATTTATGTTTCCCACGGGATCAAAAGCCCAAGTCATGCATCTCTGGGGCCAAGCACCTCAATGATCAAAAGGCTGTAGATAGCTGTGGAATTTATATATATATAGGTCAATTTCACACTTGTACAGCTCCATTGTAAAGAAACATTATATGTGTTAAATAGTTCATTCCTCTGCCATGTCACAGTAGTCAGAAGAAGCTAATCAATATATTGAAAGCAGTATGCCATATGTAATTACAAGATAACTCCAGTAGGGTGTAGGACTAGATAACATTGTGAGGTAGGAAATGATGTTCTTTTAAGATGTATCTCCTCTTCCCATCTTCCCACATTCTGATATTTGTAACACCATCCCCTTCAGTTGCCTGTTTATATCTTTGCTTGGTGTGTTTGATTTGATACATCTCACCCTAAATACATAAAAACTTTAGTTCTGAGTAGGCAATGGAGAAAACTAGTGTAGGAGTACTTGCAATTAATAAATTGATATTTTTGCTAAAGTACAGGTCCCAACGCACATAACTATGTGTAGGTTTGGTGAAGGTGAGTGGGTCTAATTAGTCTGATGACTGCTGACAGGTGGTCTCTGAGTGGATTATTACCTTCTGGACAATCCAGCAAAAAATTAGCATGTCCCACAAATTAAAGAACTATGGTTATGGCAACTTCAAGAGTAGGCAATATACACTAGCCCAAGTCAGCAAGCTAGCAATAAACTTTTTTAAAAATATATATTTTATTGACTTTTTTACAGAGAGGAAGGGAGAGAGAAAGAGTTGAAAACATTGATGAGAGAGAAACATCCATCAGCTGCCTTCAGCATACCTCCTACTGGGGATGTACCCACAACCAAGGTACATGCCCTTGACCGGAATCGAACCTGGGACCCTTGAATCCACAGGCTGATACTCTATCCACTGAGCCAAACCAGTCAGAGATAGCAATAAACTTTTAAAAGTCCAAGAAAAAGGGTCCAAGTCATAGAACTAGAGCTTTCCAGGGAATTCCAGCCCCCAGGGGTGGAGGAACCAAGGGCAGATGGCAATCTTAGACTAGGTCTGGACAAAGAATACAGGATAAAAATCTATTGGGCATGTATTTCAGGTAAATATTCAGAAATGTCAGGACTAAGTATCACCACTGACAACCAACTTTTTAATCAGGTAAACACAAAAAAATAGATACTCTGGAATGCATACTGTTGCTATGGAATTTACCGCATTATTAAATGTGTAAACTCTGCATTATTGAACGTATAAAACTTGACAAGGGGAAATGCCACTCACTAGACCTGCTTAAGTACTTGGTATTACTGATTAAAAATGTGACAAAAGGAGGAATAATCTAGAAGGTTTACTATCTGGGGTGACACTTAAAGTATTGATTTAAGTTTTCCTTTCCACATTAATCCAAGGGCAGAGTTATTTCCAAAGTGCTGATTATCTTGAATTTACAGTTTTAGGTCAAGGAGGCCAGTTATGTAGACTACCAATCAGTCAGAACTTCAAAACCAATAACAGATAAGATGTTACAAGAAAATATATTTGCATTTTAATAAGAGAATAGTCAGTACTCTCAGAAATTAATTCTTAAAGTTAGAAGTATGAGCAAGTGATGAAACTATGGAATCTTATCAAAGGTCTCAATATGTATGTAGCATAGATAACTATCTTATTATCCTATGTATAAAGTTAAGATTGTCACATAGCTATATATATATATATATATAAAGTGACCGTCTGATCATTCAACCGTCCGACCAGTATCTATGACACACAACGACCACCAGGGGGCAGAGATCCAACTGGTAGCTATGACACACACTGACCACTAGGAGAGAGATGCTCAATGCAGGTACTGCCAAGCAGGATGATGCACCTGAAACCAGAGAAGAGGGAGGCTGATTCCAGGGTGCTTCACCTGAGAACTGCTCTCTCACAATCCAGGCCCACTTGGGGGATGTTGGAGAGCCAGTTTTGGCCCTATCCCCACAGGCCAGGCCGAGGGACCCCACCAGTACATGAATCTGTGCACCAGGCCTCTAGTATATGAATAAGTGCAAACAGAATTGAAGCTTTTGCTTATACTCATTTTATTACACACACACAAAGAAAATGTAATACTCACTCTCCCAGTTTGCATTAAGATAGCTCAGATGTCACATGTCAGTTTGTTTTAGTTTATTGTTGTTATTTTTACCTCTGCCATATTTAAACTAAATTGCTTCCTCAACATTGAATTAGTATTTAATAACATTTCTATAGTATCCTATGCTATATTGTACCCCCAATTAGAACATGATCTCTTTGACTATCAAAAACTTTTTATGTAATTTTCTTTTCTTTCCAAGTGGTATGTTAGCATTTGTTTTCCAAATGAAACAGACTGATTTGCCAACTTCTGAAATATAAATGTTCCCACATATTGAGTGCTTTTCCTGTGCTAACCATCATGCCTTGCAAGTATAATTTATTCAATAAGTATCCAAGCTGCATATATTGAGCCCTGTTTAGTTTACTGAGGAAATTAAATCTCAAGAAAATATACACCTCAGAAAAAGTCTAAGTAAACAGAATTTTAAAAAAGAATCAGAGGCAGTTTAGCACTATTATGGCTACATAAACAATCTCCACACTTCAATTACCTGGATTTAAATATTGCTTCAAATATATAGAACTAGGTGATGTTTGTAAGAGGATTTGTAAAGAGGATATTTACAGTTCTTCTATCACAGGACTGCTTTGTGGACTGAACATGATTAAGAACGTAGCACAGCACCTAACACATAGTAGCAATTTATATCTATTGACTAATTTATTTCCCTTTAATATTATAATTAGAGAGCCATCTAGGAGTCATACACAGTAGAAATCCCTGTTTTGTTTTGTTTTGTTTTGTTTTGATTGATATTTTACAGAGAGGAAGGAAGAGCGATAGAAAGTCAGAAACATCGATGAGAGAGATACATCAATCAGCCGCCTCCCCCACATCCCACAGTGGAGATGTGCCCGCAAGCAAGGTACATGCCCCATGACCGGAATCGAACCTGGGACCTTTCAGTCCGCAAGCCGATGCTCTATCCACTGAGCCAAACCGGTCTCAGCCTAGAAATCCCTGTTTTAATTACAAGAAGTTTGCAATCACTGGTTAGCAGGGATGGGCATTTTAAGGGAAGTCCCTTTCTGAGAGGTTGGAAAATACATATTTTAGAAAAGTATTTAATCAGAACCAGTAGAGTTTTTAAAGGTAGAATATAGAATCTACTGCTACATTAATGTTAACAAATAACAGAGACGTGTATAAGAAAAAAATGGTGTATTTTTTAAAAATCTGAGATCCTGAATTTATGTAATCCAGGGCTGACTTGATGGGGTCTAAACTGCATTTTATTCTCTGCCATTTTAAAAATATTGTCCCTGTCTACATAGTCTAAGGTGGCTTACTACCGAATCCAAAACAGAGATGCACCTAGTAGTCCAGTCAAGATTAAAAATAAGGCAGGATGGAGAAGGTGTATCAATTAGCTTCACTCATACCTCTTTTGGTAAAAATAAAATTATATGGTCACCTCTAAGGTTGCAAAGTAGTCTGAGACCTACGGGCTTTATTTGGGGACAGTGGTGTTCAGCTAAAATGCAAGCCTTCTCATACTAAGGAACAAAGAGGAGAATGAATATGAAGGTAGAAGTTTTTGCCAGATGAGTTAATCATCAGGGATGCCTTCCTTTTTTTAATGGACAGGTGGGTCAGGTTGGGGCCCATAAAAGGTGAAAGGATATGTGATCCTCTGGAACAGTGGTTCTCAACCTTCCTAATGCCGGGACCCTTTAATACAGTTCCTCATGTTGTGGTGACCCCCAACCATAAAATTATTTTCTTTGCTACTTCCTGAACTGTAATTTTGCTACTGTTGTGAATCGTAATGTAAATATCTGATCTGTGTTTTCCGATGGCTTAGGCGACTCTTATGATGGGGTCGATGGACCTCCAAAGGGGTCGCAACCCACAGGTTGAGAACCACTGCTCTGGAAGATGATCGAGATACACACTAATATCCTAATTCCTTTCATTTTCTTTCCAAATGACCTTCAGCAATCCCTAATTACACTATTTTGGATACTGTAATTATTTTGCCTGGGTTGCTGTTCTACCTTTAAATGCAATCTACACCTCCTGGCTTAGTAATGTAGCTAAATCCACTCAGGTGCAAAGGGAACTCTCACCCCTCAGAAAGTAATGAACCTTATCATGGGCATAATCCAGCTGGTTCAGGCACATTAGCTATTAGCAGATGTTCCCTTTGGCTGAAAGATTGACGCCTCTCCTTGATTCTCCTCATCCTGATTTTTCTTTTTTTTTCCATAGTGCCTGAAGATGACTATCTCCAAGGAGACATCACAAATAGGGAAACACGATTCACAGATACGCTTCAATAGAATATAAGTATTTTTTAGTAGTGAAATGCGAAGAATATTTTGCATGTTTTGGAATACGTGGCTGAAGTCAAAGTTTTGTGTACTTGAGCTTAAGATATTTAAAGCACAAGAAGCTTGCTAGAGAATTTTTGTAATTTTGTTCTTCTTTGAAAGAAAGGGAGAAAAAAGATAAATCTTATTTGGTAATTTATTTTAACTTTGTTTTGTTCTAAAGTTTCTTAAGCTTGTTTTCTAACCCAAGCTCTGTCAATGAATGTCTTTGAAAATAACTACCCTCTCTTATTAATAAGAATACCCTTAAATGTGGGACATATTTACAGTTAACTAATTATTTCAGAAGCAAGCTGTTAGGCATGTGGTATACCTAATGAATAAGAATTAATTTTTTTTTAAATTTTTTAAAAACTCAGATAACTTTATTTTCATTCATAATTCTACAAGTCTTTTTACCTTTCAGATGCTCTTAGGATAATGATATTATGTTACCCATTTGAGCCTATGGATAAATTTAATAGAAGATCATCTAATTCGTACTCCAACCTGAATTCCTAATCCCTTTGTATGTAATGACCGAGGCTTTGAGAGATACAAAGAAAGAGCATGTGTGTTGAGAATCAGATTTGGAGTTTGACTCCTGACCTTATTCTTTTGTAGCTTTGTGAATTTACCTGATGGGCTTGTCCTTCTGTGTCTCCTCTCACCTTTGATCTACTTCCATTTCCTTCATGACTCTCAGGCTCAACTGAGAGTAAGTCTGTTTCTGTTTGGGTTCAATCAGAATGGGAGTAGGGGTGGATAATTTTCTCTGGGGCCTGAAACTTTTAGTACCCCTTGTAAAACTGCAGAATTATACATACAAAGTTAGGTAGGAAAGTAAATATTTATCTATACCGACTAGAGAAATCACAACAAATTACATATTTTAAGAGCACACAGTACAAATTCTTAAAGAAATGTTTAAGGCAAATACCATGAATATAACAAAATCCCCAAAATTTTATTTTTGCCTTAATGAACTGTCTCCTTCCTCTATATTACTTTTACTGTAGATTTTCATATGGCAATGATTTTAATAATAGCATTCTCTCTAGTGAAAAGAAAAAGATATTTACTCTTATGTGGTTGAACAAATTTTGATTTGGTATTCTCTATAATGAAAGCTTAGTGACTAAAACGGTGAAACAACCAGAATGACCAGAGACCAGAATATGATGGCCCCTCACCCCAGCTGGCCATGCCCACCTGGGAGGTTTTAGGGGTGATTAAGCAGGCAGGCAAGTGTTTAGGGGTGATCAGGTAGGCAGGCAGAGGCAGTTAAGGGCAATCAGGTAGGCAAGTGAGTGGTTAGGGGCGATTAGGCAGGCAGGCAAGCAGTTAGGAGCCAAGGTCCTGGATTGTGAGAGGAATGTCCAACTGTCAGTTTAGGCCTGATCCCACTGAAGTCAGACATCTCCCAAAAGGTCCTGAATTTAAAGAGGAGCAGGCCGGGCAGAGGGACACCCCTCCCCAATGTAAGACTTTTGTGCACTGGGCCTCTAGTTTTACTATATAAAGAATTTAGAAAACATTCTTTAAAATATTAGTTTTTTTTATGTGTTCAGTATAAGATTTGAATATTTTTTCAAATATACATTTCAATCTTTTTACCTTGTTGCTCCTGTGATACCTACATATTTCCTATCCCAGTTGTCCTAGACACATTTTCTATACAATACTACCTCTGGCACTGCACTTTCTTGTTCTGTAAACAATTGAGTTGACATAGAGGTAGCAAGGCATTTCTGAAAGCCATTCCCTCAGTTGCATGACTAGCAATGACTTAACTATACAAAAAAAAAAAAAAAAGGAACTGTGATCCATAAAAATATATTCCCCCTTCAAAAAAGCAGTCTAAATTTATCCCTAACTCCATTTCCAGGCAAAACTGTCAATGGCCTCTTTAATACACCACCCATCAGAGGGAAAGATAAAATAGAGGGAGGCGGGGGGAGAATGGGTTCTTAATAAGTAGTAATTGAAAAAATATTAGTCTTTCAAATTTTTCAGACACTGTGATATCTAAATAGATTGATAGGTTCCTTCATAAGGTCTTGGAAGGGACTCCTGCCAGAAAGGGAGCTGAAGCATAGCGGTATTAATACTTCCAGGCACGTGGATCTGCAGGCAAGAGGTGTCCAAGTGGGAGAGGAGAAAGTTGGGATATGTCTTCGCTGCTTCCTCCCTGTTCTGGGATATGACTTCTGGCAGGGGGTGTGTTTTTTGGTCACCATCACTCTTGTTGGATGGCCTCTCTTTCTTGCCTATAGTTCTCACGGATGAGAGGTTGGCTATTTATGATTTTGTCTCTGTCACTTCAGGTTGTAGGTTGGCAGTGCTTGAGGTCCTGTATCTAAAGGCCCAGTGCCTGCAGGGTAACATTTTTATTCACTTGCCCATTGAGATCTAAAGGTGACAATGATTTCCTGCTTTTGTCAATCTCTGGATACTTCAATATCCCTTCTTGATTCTGCTCAAACCTCTGTAAGGAGTCTCTTATTAAGACATCTTCAATCATCTGAGTTGAATTCTATTTCCAGCAGCATCTTGACTAAGGAAAGTTACATTAACCTTCTTAAGCATACGGTTTTTTATCTGTAAAATAAACAAAATCATATCTGTTTCATAGATGTGTTTTGAAGATGAAATGAGACAATTGTGCAAAATACATGCCACCAGTTCATTCAAACACACAGAATCAGAGAACTCTAGTCTCCCAGTATGAACAAATATAAATTAAGTAGCACTTCTCACTCTGTTTTTTTTTTATTTATTTACAATGTGTATTTAAAAATATAACACATAAATTTCTAGAATAATAAAAGTAAAAAATCAAAACCATACAAAATATAAGCCAATTTTTATTATTAACGTATATATATGTATAATACAACTATGATTATATAAATATAATCAAAACAAACATAATGGAGAAAAAAATTTAAACCCACTTTCAGGGAAAATTTGTGCACTGGCAATGTTACCAGACTAAGGGGCTTTGCTTGCTTGCACCCATCAAAGCCCAATTAAAGGTGGTTAAAGGAGCTGAGGTCATGGGCTCTATAGACTGGATGGGGCCAGGATAGGGAGTAGTTGATCATTGCATGAAGTCCTGATGTCAACCATGGCATTGTTCTGTATGGTTTCATGAAAGTGTGGTCACTTTCAAGGGCCTGGGCCTGAAACATAACTGAAGTCAAGATGTCATCCTTATCTGGACCAAAACTCTGTTTCTGCGGTCAACAGACCTGAGGCTTTGTTCTTAAGACGGTTTGATGCTAATTAGAATCTGATGTCCCAGGAGCTTAACTATTAAGGAAGGGAGTGGCAGGACAGAAAGGACAAAGAGTCCTGTTAAATAAATGGAGTTTTTGTGTGTTTACAGCAACTAATACCAACTGAACTTATCTGTGTGAGGACCAATAACAAACAGCTGGCCAAGCAGCACCGCTTCATAACCAGCGCACTGAATAGTACTATATTGCAACCTATTATTCCACTTATATTTCTTTCTGGTTCAGGATATCCTTGCACTTGAGCTATGTTAAATGAAAACTTTCATAGCCAAAAGCTTTTCTAAAAGAAAGGCTTTCTTGAGCCATATGCTAGCCAGAAAAAAAGGACTACGCCCTGAGGCATGTGGTGTAAACTCCCAGCAGCAGAGCTAGATGGAGAAGACAATGTGTCCACCTTTGGAGTTGACAGGCTCTTTTAAACATCATGTGTCGGAGAAGATGAGTGTAGCTTGTTTTGAGAGAATCCACGTTGGCTATGATGAAGTAGGTGAGAGGAGGTGAAGCAGGGCTAGTTCTAGGATAGCTGATGGTCCATAAAGAAGTGTTTTCTCTTTGGGTTGGTTGTGATCAACAGTCTGGAAAGTTCATGGGCAAGCAAGATGTGGTTATTCAGCCATTCTTCCTAGATCAGCGGTTCTCAACCTTCCTAATGCCGCGACCCTTCAAGACAGCTCCTCATGTGGTGGTGACCCCCAACCATAAAATTATTTCCGTTGCTACTTCATAACTAATTTTGCTACTGTTATGAACTGTAATGTAAATAGCTGATATGCAGGATGTATTTTCATTGTTACAAATTGAACATAATTAAAGCATAGTGATTAATCACAAAAAAACAATATGTAATTATATATTGTGAAATATTTATTTCTAATTACAAATAAATGAAATTTTGTCTTGAATTGTGGTGTAGAATGGATGGATAACAGTCTGAATATGACAACAGTAAACTACATTGCTACATTTTGCTACACCGAGGAGTGGTGTGTTGGTTCCTAAGACCATGGGAAATAGGTGTTTTTCAATAGTCTTAGGCGACCCCTATGAAAGGGTCGTTCGACCTCCAAAGGGGTCGCAACCCACAGGTTGAGAACCACTGTCCTAGATAATCATGGAAATAGCCACCTGGAAATTAATTCAAAGTTTCAACACACACTTAGGATTGTAATTGGTCGTGTTTTTTTGTTTTGTTTTTGTTTTTGTTTTTTTGCTTTTACTATGGCAGCTGTGAACTGATTAACTGCTCTTTTCCCTTCCACCCTCTGAATGGCTATAATTTAATTTAGGACATTTCAGAATTATTTTTCTTGCCAACTCCTTTCTTCCCTCATCTCTATCTTTCTGGATTTATGTATTCTCTTTTTACCCTTGGTTATTTTGCAGTAAAACTCTCCTGACAAATTCACTCAGGCCCAGATTTCTTCTAAGAAATTATTTACTAGAAATGGTTTATGCCCTTATCAAATGCCAATTACTAACAGCAGAATCTGTGTCTTATCAATATACAAACCACCTGATGATGAATCAAGAGCAGAACAGTCTTTGCTCAGCACAGTTGCCATGTTATACTGCTCTACCTTCAGTCAGTAAAAAAGAAACTCCTAGTGGATTGTTGTATGTATGCAAAAAATCACATGACCTAGTTTCTGACTCAAAAGTAATTCAGAATTAAATTTGAGCCCTCACAATCATTTCTCTTGTGCAAAGCTAGTTCTGACTATTCTGTATGTGATATAATAAATAAAATAACATCCAGTGAAATAAGGTGTGTGTGTGTGTGTTTCTTCTAAACATCATATAGAGAACATAAGAGAATGGGCCTACTGGTAGGTTTTAGACTAGTAAAGATCAAGGTACTTATTTTTAATGAAAAAGGTTAGGTAGGGAGATGGAAAGGGGAATATTCTTGAAGGGAAAAAGAGAAGTTTCATTTGAATGCATACAGAGAGCGTCGCCATGGCAACCTTACTCCAAGTGAGAAAAAGAACATTTGTCCTGCCTGTTATTCGGATGTCCATCATGTGCTGGCAGCTGCAGAAAACCTGCTGTTATTATTGCAATTTTTTAATTTTCCAAAGGTATATAGATGAATGGTTTAAGTAGTGATAAGGCATCTCCCCAAAAGTTCAGGTCATCATCTAAAACGCTGGTCCTAATGACAGGATTATCCATTATCTTTTCTAATTAGTGCCATTGTCTAAAATGTCTCCTGTAACTGCTAATAAAGACAAGAAAATGTTTGAAAACACAGAATTCTTTTATAATCTTTTTTTTCATTGTTATTTGTATTATGTCAATTACATTTCATATATCTCATCACACACACAGCATATATGTATGTATATATGTGTGACAGACTTATATATAATTCATATCACATGCACATATATATCATTCAGATAAAATTATTGACTAATAGCATTTACAAGGAACAATATAAAAATCATGATTTCTATTGTTTTGACTCCTTATAATGTGACGAATTTTACTATATGAAATCAATACAAACAGAAGTTTAATATTAAAATCCACATTAGTCCACAATTGCAAGGTACTTTACATTTTGGAAAAAAACTATGAATGCCCAATCATTTTTGTTAATAGAAATATGTTGGGATAATTGCTTCTTCATAAGCAGCACACATCATTCTCCATTTGAGATGAAATTTAGCATAAAGCCTGGTAACTGTGGAGCCAGTCACCTGAGTTTAATTCTTCCTTTCCCTTTTGCTATGAGTATATGTATAACCTTGGGCCAGTTTTTTAACCTCTTGTCCCATTTTCTTCATCTTTAAAATAGAGAGTGACACTCTATGGAGTAGTTAGTAGATCAAAAGTCCTAATACAAGAATTAGCAAACTTTTTCTGCATAGGAACAGGACCAGAGAACAAATATTTTAGGCTTCATCAGCCATATCGTCTAAGTGGCAACTAGTCAACTCTATCATTGTGTGAAAGTGGCAATAGACAAAAATCAATGGGCATGGCTGTGTTCCAATTGAAGTTTATTAAAACAAAACAAAACAAAATAAAATAAAACAAAACAGACAGCGCAGCTGGGTTTGGCCCATGAGATATACTTTACCAACCCCTGATTTAAAACATAAAATGATTATATGGAGCTTAATTCAGAGTAATTGCTAATTAATTGTGAATTTTGTTATTGGTTTTAGTTTAAGATATTGGTCTTAGTTTAAGATGAACAGAACATTTGAAGTTATCAAAACAGCCTCAATAATAGTAATTCAACTGAGTCATAATGAATTCAGGAAGAAATTGACTCAAAGTTTTGAATTCCACTGTGAAAGAAGATACTAGGAAGGAGATATTACAGTGGAGATGCTTTTACTGCAATAGTGAACAGTGTAATCTACTTCTTATAAATCAGAACAAAAGCATAATTAAAGTAAGTTGAGTAGAATTCACTGCTTTATAAAGACTTTTTAGTGCACCTTTGTATTAAAGAAATCATTTTTAAGAGCAAGTGTAAGGTGGGCAGCAATCTTATTGATCAAATTAAGATAAAATTAAGACTGAAAAAAGTATATTTGAGAGAGAAGAAAATATCCTCAAACTGTTGTGATCACAGTTGGTTTTACAAGATAAGCTTTTAATGTCCTTGATGATTCTAGTTGTACCTGCCTTTCATAATCAAAATATGGAAACAACCTGAAATTGTTTGAATTGGAAGGTTGTGAAATTTCAAATACCTATTTCAGTGGCACTAGTGATAGTATTTCAGTGGAAAAGCTTCACTGTTTAAAGGGTTAAGGTTCCATATTTTCCTTCCAGAAAGTAGAGATACAGACTGTTCCTTAATTAGGTAATATCCAGGCTTCCCTTTACAAAATGATTATCCATTGCTCAAATCATTCAATCCCACATCCACACACCCTCCAGGTCTCACCTGCAAGTTTATCCATCAAATGTATAAGTTGTGTAACAAGAACAATAGTTTAAAAAGAAAATAAGGATAAACATTGACTAGCATGCATAATTTTTCCTGGGACAAACTATTGACCAATAAAGAAACATCTGTAGTTTAAATATTAAATTTTCTCTGAATAATTTGATAACAAAGCCTCTGGAAACCTATATTGAAATTGACTTAACTAATTATGGGAATAAGCAATAATTTTTGTTGGCTTTGCAAATTTATGTTTAACTATGAAAACACACTGCCCAAAGATTTAAAGTTGAACTTCCTATAAATTTTTATATCATTTTATCTTACAATTATGTAATGCTTACAGTGAGGCTCAGTTACAATAATGAGTATGATACTCTAGATAAATTTAGAGCTGCCTTTGAACACTGGATAATCTTATTTTATGTCAGTGTTTTAGCTCTCAAGGTAATCACTAGCTTAATTTTTTAAAATAAATCTTTACTGTCCAGATTATTACAAATGTTCCTCTTCCCCCGCCCCATAAATCCCCTCCACCTGGCTCCCACCCCAACCTCTGCCCTTACTTCCCCTGCATTGTCCCCATCCATAGGTGTATGATTTTTGTCAAGTCTCTCCCTGCACCCCTCTCACCCATTTCCCCCTGAGAATTATCAGTCCACTCCCTTTCTATGCTCCTGATTCTATTATATTCGCCCGTTTATTCTGTTCATCAGATTTTCAATTCACTTCATTTTTAGATTCACTTGTTGATAGATATGTATTTGTTGTTCATAATTTTTACCTTTACCTTTTTCTTCTCCCTCCTCTTCTTAAAGAATACCTTTCATCATTTCATATAATACTGGTTTGGTGTTGATGAACTCCTTTAGTTTTTTCTTATCTGTGAAGGTCTTTATCTGCCCTTCAATTTTGAATGATAGTTTTGTTAGGTAGAATAATCTTAGTTGTAGGTTCTTGCTATTCAGCACTTTGAATATTTCTTGCCACTCCCATCTGGCCTGCATAGTTTCTGTTGAGAAATCAGCTGACAATCATATGGGTGCTCCCTTGTAGGAAACTAACTGTTTTTCTCTTGCTGCTTTTAATATTCTCTTTTTGTCTTTTGCTCTTGGCATTTTAATTATGATGTGTCTTGGTATGGTCCTCTTTGGATTCCTTTTGTTTGGGGTTCGGTGTGCTTCCTGGACTTGTAATTCTATTTCTTTCTTTCACCAGATGAAGGAAGTTTTCAGTCATTATTTCTTCAAATAGGTTTTCAGTATCTTGCTCTCTCTCTTCTTCTGGCACCCCCATAATTCTGATGTTAGTATGCTTGAAGTTGCCCCAGAGACTCCTTGTACTATCTTTACATTTTTGGATTCTTTTTTCTTTTTCCTTCTCCAGTTGAGTGTTTTCTGCTTCTTTGTATTTCAAATCTTTGACTCTTGCATTCCTCTAGTCTGCTTTTAGGTCTCTGTATAATATTTTTTTTTTATTTCAATGTATGGTTAATTTCTAGTAGGTCCTTTTTCATCTCCTCTTGGGTCTTGCTAAATTTATCCATCTTTTCTAGGAAATTCTTATAAAACCTTATAACTCTGGTTTTAAATTCTATATCCAGTCATTTGTTTTCCTCCATTTCTTTTGTTTGTGATCTGTTCCTTTGTCTCCACATTTTCGCTGCTTCCTAGAGTTGGTAGAGTAGCTTTGTGTACTAGGTGTCCTATATGGCCCAGTATCTCCTTCTCTCCAGTTACCTGAGGTGGACACTCTTGGTACACCCCTTTGTGGACTATGTATACAGTCTTGTTGTAGTTAAGTCTTCATTATTGTTTCCCCAATTTCAGTGGGGAAATTGACCTCCAAGCCAGTTGGTTGTGATGATCAGCTGTGTCTGTGCCCAGAGAACTTCTGTGCTGAACTCAGCCTTAAGACTTACAAGATTGCACAGCCTTTGTGCTGGGCTTGGATGTGGAGGAATCTCAGGGAAAGCAGACAGCCTTGGCTTCCCATCAGCCCTGCCCTACATGGTAGCCCCTGGGTCTCAGTGTCCCTTGGTAATCACTGCAGCCCTCTCCATGTGCATGCACATGCACCTCCAGACCTCTGCCTTTCTGGCTCCCCTGAGTTTTTGTGCATTCCAGGACCCATATAAGTCTGGGTCCCCAGAGTCTCACTGGAAACTGGGGTTCAGTATAGTCAGACCTGGATTTTCGTGCAGTTGGGGGTTCTGTTTTCCTCCTGCTAGAGAAAGCCTGGGGCACAATTAGCAGTCAGTCCTTTTGCATGTGCCTCCAGACTTCTGCCTTTCACAACTCCCCTAAGTTTCTGTGCATTCCTCTCTTTTCATGACTCCTCCTGTATGAGTCTCACCTGGAACTGGGCTCAGTGCAGTCAGAAGTGGGGTTTAGTGCAGTTGTGAGTTTCCATCTCCCTCCCGCTAGAGGAAGTCATCCAGACCCACGGCCGCCCATCCTCTTCACGTGCGTGTCTCCATACCTCAGTTTCTTACAGCTCCTCTGAGTCTTCATGAGCCCCTCCTTTATTTCTAGTTGTAGAATTTCCACTCATCCAGCTGTTTTGTGGCTCTGGATGGTGTCTTCTGTCTTTTAGTTGTAGTTTTGAAATTGTTGTGCGAGGCAGCAGTTTAGGTATTCACCTATGCCACCGTCTTGGTTTCTCCAGTGATCACTAGCTTTAAATTAAACATTCCATGTTACTTAGTTACTTGTGTTCTATAAAGTATAACTGTCTGATAATCAAAAGAGATTGATTAAAATACACACACACACACACACACACACACACACACACACACACACATTCATTTAGTAACATGAATTTGTGTCCTGTCTTGGGAAGGCCCTTTTATGTCAGTTTCACTGGTAGATCTCATTTTTGTTGTAGGCTGGCACCCCAGGAAACCAAGATAATCCTCAATCCAATCCAGGTCCTTGGCAGGAATAAGATCAAATTCAAGAGCATGAAGAAAGATTTAGCAAAACACAGTATGTTTATTAAAACAATAGTACATATTTGGGAAGTAAGAGTGAGTCACCTTGGAGAAGTAGAAGCCCCAGTGTAGTCTGATTGAAGGTTTTTATTACATGTGGCAAGGGTGTGGTAGGGTGGTCCTTGGCTTTTGATGCTGGTGAGGTGACTGCCTACTGAGATCATCCTTGTCTCTCCTCTCTGGATAGAAATGTGTTCCTCCCAATTATAGGAAACTTGGGAGGCAGGAGTTGGCAACAGGTAGTCAGTGAAGTTCGCTGCCTGTGATGTTCCAGCCTAGACAGAGAAGGGCAGGATAGAGCATGTGGTCTTTGTTCTCTATTCTAACTTTTCTGATTCACCTTGACTTCCAAAAGTACCCCAGTTTGGAAAGTAATATATGAAGATGCACTTTTAGTGTTTTATTCCTAGAAGTCCTCAACAAATAGTTTAGTTCCTACCATGTGCCAAGCACTCTTCTAGGCTCCATGTATTATATATAATAAAATTATAGGTAAACTCCATTAATTACTAAAGAGCCCATAGAGGCTTCTAATTTTCCCAGGGTAGTAAAGCAACTGTTATAAGCTCTTACTGTTTATAAATAACTGCCTTGGCTTCTGACACTGATGGACTTCATTGGCAAGCTAAGTACTCCTGACTGAAATTAGAATATTAAACAGAAATAACTGTCACAGTTGGCTCACATATAGTCCTGGCATGAATGTAGCATCCAGGTCTAGAACAAAATTAAGGTTTTCTAGTTTTTTATGTAGCTGTGAGGTTTGAGCTCCCAGGATTAACATCAATATATATATATAAAGAGCCAAGGTCTGTTATGTCTAAAACAACTAGAGTCTCGACCAAATACCAGGCTGCCTGACTAACAGGCACAGGTGGGAGGGGACTTGTGGCAGCAGGGACGGGACCCAGGGAGGCAGGGCCCTGCAGAGGGAAGCCTGTATTCTCCACATGGCCACGGTGGCTGTGAGCCCTTCTGATGGCCCACAGGAGCTGCTTCAGCTCTTCCTGCAGGCTTCATGTGGTGCCATTCCCTCTCTCTCTCTCTCTAAAAATCAATAAAATACTCTCTAAAAAAATGAAATAAAATGTGTCAGCAACTTATAGGCTGCACACCAAATCCAGCTTCACCTGCTTTTTAAATAAAGTTTTATTGGAATATAGCTACTCCCCCTTTTTTTAAAATCTTTATTGTTGAAATATTACAATGTTTTCCTTTTTCCACTCCATTGCCCCCTCCATCCTGAAGGCCCTGTCCCAGGCCTTCACCACCATATTGTCTGTGTCCATAGGTAATGCATAGCCTATCTAATAAAAGAGAAACATGCAAATTGACTATAACTCTACTACACCCATAAGCAACACCCACCAGCCAATCAAGAGTGAGTATACAAATTTACCCAACCAAGATGGCAGTTAATTTGCATATCCAGGCCCAGAGAGAAGACTGAAGACAGCGTAGAAGGAAGCCAAGAGCTGCAGAAGGGAGCGAAGCTGCAGAGACGCAAGCAAGTGGGGTGGAAAAGAAGGGAAGGAAGCAGATGGAGTGGGGGAGAAGCGAGGGAAGATGGAGGGGCAGCAGAGACTGCCTCAGGAAGCCCTATTGCAGGAATCTTCCTGCAGCAGGCCTTTAGTCTTAACAATAAAAGGCTAATATGCAAATAGTCATTACACACGATCAGCAGGAGGCTTTGTCCCCTGCTTGGTGGGGCTTGAGGTGGTGAGGTCAGCTCGGTCTGGGCCTCATGTGATTTCGAGGCACACGTGAGTGAGCAGGGATTTGACTCTGGTCCCCATAGCATACACAAGACTCTGACAAGAGGGAGATTTTCATATACATTTTACTAATTTTCTTTCATCTGTGACACTTCTATTATAGAGAAAGGTCAAATAGCAATATTAAAATATTTCCTCTAATCAATTACCTTTTAATGTGCATGAATTTGGTGCACTGGCCACTAGTCTATCTATATAAAAGCCAAGCAACCAGAACACCTAGAATGACTGGTCTCTATGAGCTGGCCAACCAGCCCAATCAGAGTTGGGATCAGCCAGCCAACCTCCCACAGCCCCTCCCCACAGCTGGCCTGGCCCTGATCTGCCCCAATTGGGCCGGCTGGCTAAACTCCACCTGTGCATTAGACCTCTAGTAGTAATACAAAATCCCAGAGATAAAAATAAATTTGTACTTCTACATGGAAGCAAATGAAATTAAGTTCCACTTGACTAACCAAGACATGAGGAGGCCAAAATTGGAACAGGGTATTTGAAATTACCTTAGAAGGAAACTTAGATAAGCAGACCCTAAATAATCTCATAAACATTATTAGCACAATGTCTTGTCAATTATTGATTTCTAGGTGGATTTCCACATCAGTCTTGAGTGTGCCATGTGCTTTCTCACACATTACTTAACTTGATCTTCATAAAATTCTTAAAATGATGATAAACAACATGATCTCCTGTTACAGACTGCAGATATCTAGAAGCTTGAATGTTTGAGTCTTTGGGGATAATCATTTTTTTTTACTTTATTAAACTACCCAAAATCTCCCAAGAAATTGTAGCATTTTATGTGTCCATTTAGAATGATGTAGTATAAAATATTTTGACATTATTAAATTTGAAATATGGATTAATATTTTGCTAAATAGAATTTCTAACCAAAATTTGCGGTTTCTTTTTTTAAAATTTTATATTGAATAGGTTAATAAAATTACTTAGATTTCAGGTGTACAATTCTGCAATGCATCAACTGAATATTGTATTGTGTGTTTACCACCCAAAGTCTCTTTTCATCATCATTTATCCCTTCTTTACCCTCTTCTACTTCTCCTCATCTCCATTTTCCTCTGGTAATCATCACATTTTTGTCTTTATCTATGAGTTTGTTTGTTATTGTTTCTTATTTTTATTTTTGTTTATCCCCTTTACCTTTTTCAAGCACTCCCCAATCTGTTCCCCTCTAACAGCTGTCAGTCTGTTTTCCCTATCTCGGAGTCTCTTTCTTTCTTCCTTCCTTCCTTCCTTTCTTTCTTTCTTTCTTTCTTTCTTTCTTTCTTTCTTTCTTTCTTTCTTTCTCCTTTCTTTTTTTTTTTGTTCATTAGATTCCACATATAAGTGAAATTATATAGTACTTGTCTTTCTCTGACTGGCTTTTTTAACTTAGCATAATACTCTCCAGGTACATCCATGTTGTTGCAAAAGGTTAAGTTTCCTTCTTTATATATCATCAAGTGGTATTTCACTGGGTAAAGTATCAGAGCTTTTTTATCTACAATCTTGGGTTGCTTGTTTCTTTAAGTATTGTATAACTCTACAATCTGCCTATGGATTAATTTACATCTGGCCTTTGAAATTATCTCAGAAGTTCTAGGTTTTCACCAAAGTAATCACAGATACAAGAATAAGAATATTCATTTAAGTTTTCTATCTTTTATGTAAAGCAAAATTGTAGTACTGCCAGTATCCAATGTGTTAGGGTAGGCTGTTACATTATATGAAGAAATCTCTCCAAAATGTTAGTGGCTTACCTCCAGAATGATTTATCACTCATGCTACATATCCATTCAGATCAACAGAGACTCTTCCACTACATCAAGGACTCGAGATAAAGAAGCAAACATCATTTCAAACACTGTGAAATGTCTGTGCTGTAAAGAGAAGTTTAAATGCTCAGAAGATAATAGAATAAGTCAAGTGAACTGCATAATCGTAAGTGGGCTAAGAAATAGTCCAGCCTTGTGCCCAGAAGGGGAGAGAAATATTTGGTAAACAGCAGCAGTGGTAACTACCAAACATAAATGATTTCATTTAGTTCTCATACAACCCCATGAGGCAGGTATTAGTTTCACTCTTTTAAAGATGAAGAGAAAGGTTAAGTAACGTGTGTAAGGTCATACAGATAGTAAGTAGGGGGGCAGAAACAAAGCTAGTCTTACTATAGTCTCCTTAAGCATTACTGTGTAGTAACAAGAATTAGAGAGAAATAGAGATAACGTGTCTATTCGATTAAAAGCAAAATACAATCATGCTACTATTGCAGACATGCGTCTTTTTATTCATTATTTTTCTAATCTCTTTTTATAACTGTTCCAAGAAATAATCTCTAGAAACCTTTTTGACCTTAGCACTATTAAAATAGCTTCCAAATGTTTAGTTTATGCCTTGTGCTTTCTAATTTTTGTTAATGACCCAAAAGTGAATATCAAGTAGTTCTTACTTGGGAATCATATTCTTTCAAGTAATTACCATTTATACTCTTTTATCTAATCACGAAAAAGAGCTTTTATTACTATGAAGTTGATGATTTTAGCTCAAAGAAAAGAGCTTCATAGGTACTAATCTTTATTTTATTGCCTTTCTATTTTGTCTTTGAATTAAGATATTTAAGAAAACTACAGTGACTTAAATCAGAGAGGAATAATTATTACATTAAGCAAAAATGTTTTTCGAATATGGAAACTGAACCTGAAAGGTAAAACAAATTAGTATAATAAATATGACCAAATATTTATGTGAAAAGCATAGAAATAACATAGAAGAGTATATACATTATACAAAGTTCATGTGACAAAAATGTACAGCATACAGAAAATAATGTAAATGGAGTTCCAGGGTAACCATCTAAGTAATAAAATCTCTATAAACTACTAAATTGCTGTTACATTTGCCTAAATAATGTTTATCTGATAGCTTACAGAAGCTTTAACATTTTATTTTTCTTACATATTTTAGGAGTTTTATTCTCTTCTATATAAAATGCCATCAAAATTAAGGCTCACAACATCCATATTTAACTTTCTAGTTGAATGGATGCATTCAAGGGATTTTATGCCAGGTTTCTTGAGCTGCTCAATAAATCCGTCATAAAGAAGATGATCTAAAACCTGTAACAGATGCATTGATCTAATCAGTTACAGTAAAATACCCCATTTAGTATCATAAACTTTTCAATATCCAAAAGCATTGGCATTTAGTAGACCAGAAAGCTGACTAACAGGAATATTTTTTTTTAATGTAGCAAAAGCAGCAACTGATCAGCATCTTTCAATATATAGTTGTTACTTGTGGACATAGTGTAAAATATTTTCCACTAAAGACATAAGCACTGCAAAAGTAAAATTAGATACCAAGCTCTACAAGTAGGGATCCAATTCCCTATAGAGTAATGTTATAAAACATCATATTGGAGAATAATTGTAGTGAAAGGTACTTAAAATTTAATAGTCTCACTTTCAGATACATTCAGAATCACTATTTTAAAATGCTTATAATGAATGCATAGTTTAATGAAAATCAGAAAACCAGGTCTCTGTTCATAACTCCAGCACCACTTACCTGGTGATCTTAAACACTGCACCTCAAAACTAGCAAAAGTAGTGAGTTGGAGTATTCTTCAGTGTGGTGCTCTACAGATAGGGAGCCAAGTGTTAAAATCCTTTCTGATAGGACAGTGTTAAATATTAGTGAATAAACTGCTATAGGATTTACACGTGTTATTAGAAATGCTGCTTTAAAAAAAGCTAAGTGAGTCATGTTATACCAATATTTTTGGTTTCTGTTGTGTTATATGTTTCTTTTCTCCTTGAAGAAAGGAAACGGAATGTTAACACCGATGCTTCTAAAAACAACATATTCCCAAATTATGAAGTGGACATAATGCTTTTATCAAGATATCATGTTCAAACAGGTTAAAACATGATGGTCATGCAAATTCCAATAACTACATGTAAATATGTATTTATATCAATAATGAGAAAACCAGTAAAATTGAGTGTTTATACGTATGTTTAAAAACTAGAATAAGATTGCTATCTATAATAATAAAAGCATAATATTCTAATTAGACTGGACATACTTCCAGACATCCCTCCAGATGAATTTCTACAAAGCGAGGGCTGTAAGGGAAGCCCGGGTCTTGGGTGCCAGAGTGAAGCTGGTGCCAGCACCGGGGGAAGGAAAGCCTATTTTTGCACAAATTTTGTGCATTGGGCCTCTAGTATAAGAAATAAAACTGATTAATGTTTTGCAACCCTTACTTAAAGATGTAAGTGAAACTCCCCCTAGAGCTATTCAAGAGCACTGCCTTAAAATTTTTAAATTCTAATCATAAATGACTTTCAAGAAAATTCTCTTTGATTTTTAAAAATAGCTCTAAAGAGTTGGCCCATCAGAAAACAATAGTCACAGTATATATTTTATATAAACTTAATATTTGTCTATTAATCATAAATATTCATTATAATCATAATAAATATTTTCTATAAATAAAGTTCAAAACACTGCCAAATTGTTTTCTTTTAATGAAAGGGTTACATATAGGCATATTATTGGAAGGATTTTTATGCTAAGGTACGAAAAGTTTTGCCTTGTCAAGACGCCACATCACGCTTGAAGAGAAATATATTTTTATTATATCAAATAACTCAGAGAATAATACATTCATTCATTCATTCATTTATTCACTCTCATTTGGCAAGTAGATATAGAGGGATGGACACAGAAAAAAGATATGCATCCTTTCCCCCCAAATTCCAGGTAGCCCCCTTGAAGATGCTCTCCATAGATTTGAGGGGAAAACATCCATCACTAATTTTCCTTGGTTGGTATAAGAGCTGAAATTCTCTATAGAAAAAAAAAATCACACAAAACCTCTCTCAATCATCCTTATTAAAATTGTAATGTATACCTTCAGTAGGAATTTCCACCCTCTAAGGAATTTAAAGCACCCTGGACGAGTATCAGCTGAAGTTTGTTGTCCATTGTCCTTGTTTTCATGAACCATTGAATCATAGCATGTAGAATTCTCTGTCTTCTTCATCAAAAGCCATTAAAACAAGAGTCTCCAGAAATATTTTACTAACCATTTTGACCTTTACTTATAGGTAACATATTACATGATATAACTGGAGTACAAGAAAGGAAATGATGATAAAACATTTTCAATTTTGTAACATCTTATTTATGTTATTCTAACTTAAGTTTTCAAAGTACTTGGGAATTTTTAGCATATTCCTAGTCTGTATTAAAAATCAATTTTGAATTTAATGAAATTGAACTGGAAAATAACATAGAATTAAGGATTTTGTACTCAGAGATATCATTACATGCAAATGGTACTTATTGCAGAATCACTAGGCACAGTAGGTTGCTGAGTTACAGCTTTGATTAAAACACAACTTCAGCTTTACAAATGTTAAGCCACACTGTTGAAAGACAACATCCAGGAGTTGCACCAATTTTTTTTCATGAATTAAAAAACAAGTAATAGCCTAACTGGTGTGGCTCAGTAGTTGAGGCTCAGTGGTCATAGATTGATTCCCCATAAGGACACATGCCTGGCTTGTGGACTGGATCCCCAGTAGGAGGCATGCAAGATGCAGCCAATTAGTGATTGTCTCTCTTCATTGATGCTCCTATGTCTCCCTCCCTCTCTGAAATCAATCAAAATATTTTTTAAAAGCAAGTAATAAAGTTAATCTAACACTTAAAAAGTGCTTTAATTTTCTTCTTTTGAGAAAGAACTTTCTATTCATGAGATTTTAGTTGCTTTCTCATTTTTTTTCTTCTAGACAGTAAGACCAAAATGTGTGTTATTAGTATTTTTGTCTAATAGAGAATTCAGAGTAGATTTGAACAATATGCTAAACCACCACTGACAAAGAATTCATGAAGTAATCTCTTCTATTTTTAAATAGTCTTAATGAATAGTCATCTTAATATCTATGTCATAAAAATAATCTGAAATTTGGAAATAGGCAAAAAATTAATGGGTGTTCTTTTATTTCAGTCCTGGAAAAGACTTTATATTGTCTAGGATTTTTCAAAACTCTGTAGGGGCATAGGTTAACTGTTAAATTTTTATCTGGTAGAAATACAAATACTGTCTTCATAACAGAATGTATACACTCAAAAATTAAACTTACCAGTTATATTAGACTTTAATTATTTTTTAAGTAACCTTGCAATTTTATTCTAACTTGCCTATGAATAGTTTAACAAATGTTATTGGGACATGCCTTTAACTAATGTGTTGAATAAAATTGTTGACACATGTTCATTTTATAATTAGTTGACCCTTAAACAATATGGGTTTGAACTGCTCAGTTCCACTTGTAAGTGGATTTTTTTTTTCAAAAACTGAGTCTGGGAGTCTGTGGTTGTAAAAGGCTGGCTGTATGCTTGAATCTATGCAATTTAATATAAGAAAACTTGAGCATCTCTAGATTTTGGTATCTACAGAGGGATCCTGGAACCAATCCACTGCAGATACTGAGAGACAACTTAGGTTTTGGGGAAGTCAAAAATGTATGTAATTTTGAACTTCATATAGGGTTAAATCCCTATCCCTCCAATGTTTAAGGGGCAAATATATATGGAAACCATAATTTTACCTCTTGGAAAATTGTAGTCTAACATTCATAGTGGTCCAGATTCAAATATATTTATTCAAAATGGTTCTTAACTTTATTATTTATTAGAATCAACAGGAGAGATTGTTAAACCACAGTTTACTGGGCCCAAAAATTTCAGATTCAGTAAGTTAGGGTAAGGTCCAAGAATTTCTATTCCTAAGTGATAACTGTGTTGCTAATACTGGGACCAGGTTTTTGAGAATTACTGTTGTAATTTAGTATTTATTGTTCAGCTCTCTAATATTCTCTTTAAAAATATTAAACATCATCCAGCAGAATACTCTGCATAAGATTTGGGAAGTTACATGACTATTTTACATAAGAAACTAGAGGCCCAGTGCATGACATTTGTGAACAGGGATGGGGAGGGGGGTGTTGTCCTTCAGCCCAACCTGCTCCTTCTCCAATCTGGAGTCCCTTGAGGGATGTCCGACTACCTGTTTAGGCATGATCTAGGACTATGGTAAATCTGTGGTTTAACATCCCTCTCACAATCCAGGACCACTGGCTCCCAACTGCTCACCTGCCTGCCTTCCTGATTGTCCCTAACTGCTTCTGCCTGCCAACCTGATCACCCTTTAACCACTCCCCTGCCAGCCTGATTAATGCCTAACTGCTCCACTGCCAGCCTGTTTGCCCCTAACTGCCCTACCCTGTAGGCCTGGTCACCCCTATCTGTCCTCCCCTACATGCCTGGGTTCCCCCACAACTGTCCTTCCATGCAGGCCCAGCCATCCCCAACTTCCCTCCTCTACTGGCCTGGTCCCTCCCAACTTCCCTCCCCTGCTGGCCTGATCACCCATAACTGCCCTCCCAACTGCCCTCCCCTGCTGGCCATCTTGTGGTGGTCATCTTGTGTCCACATGGGGGCATGATCTTTTGACCACATGGGGGCAATCATCTCGTGTGTTGGCGTGATGGTCAATCTGCATATTACTCTTTTATTAGATAGGATAGAGGCCTGGTGCACTAGTGGCCAACTGGTTTGCCCTGAAGGGTGTTCCAGATCAGGGTGGGTGTTCCCTTGGGGCATAGGGTAGCCTGGGCAAGGGGCTTGTGTTGGTTTTCAGGCCAGCCATGCCCCCCAGCCACCCCAGTGGAGGCCCAGGTATTTGGGATTTATTTATCCTCTACAATTGAAACTTTGTAGCCTGGAGTGAAGCTAAGCCTTCTGCTAGCACAGACATTGAAACTCTGTTGCCTTAAGCAGAAGCCTGGGCCAGCCAGGATTTGGGGAAAGCTTGGCTTCCTCCATTACCAGGGGCAACCCAAGCCTCCCTTCTGCTCTCTCTGTGGCTGTAGCCATCTTGGTTGGGTTGATTTGCATACTCACTCTGATTGGCTGGTGGGTGTGGCTGGTGGGTGTGGCTTATGGGTTCAGCAGAGGTGCAGTCAATTTGCATATTAATCTTTTATTAGATAAGATGTCATAGAATATTACGAGTTATATAATTTTTCAATCACTTTGCCACATAGCAAATTAGAATCAAATTCATTTAAGAATTTTGTATTCATATGTTAAATAAAAGAAACATCTATGTATTTTTATTATACAAAAAAATACAAAATATGCAAATTAGTAAGTCCAATGTTTTGACTTCTCTATTGTGTTTTCAAAATTATTACATGATATGAGGATTCTTTATCTGCTTAAGTGCAAGGAAATATATATAAATATATTTTTAATTCTTACCCAAGGATATTTTTCCATTGATTTTTAGGAAGAGTAGAAGGAATAGGAAAAGACAAAGAGAAATATTGATGTGAGAACAAACATTGATTAGATGCCTCCTGTAGGAGCCCAGACCAGGGGCTTGGTCAGGGAGGAGCCTGCAACCAAGGCACATGTCCTTGACCAGAATGTAACTGAGAACACTCTGGTCTGCAGACTGATGAAAAGCAAGGAAATTTGATACTGTTAATTTTTGTATTCTTTTAGAACTTTTTGAAAATAGGGAAACATAAAGAACTTCTCTCCAAGGAGAGCCTCTCTTCTGATAGAGAAATTTAAAAAATCACCTGGAATTTTTGCCCAGAAGGAGCATTGCTTTCTAATAATTCTTCTCAGTCCACAGTATGGGGTGAACAGGAGGCAGCCGATCAATGATTCTTTCTCATCATTGATGTTTCTCTCTCTCTTTCTCTCTCTCTCTCTCTCTCTCTCTCTCTCTCTCTCTCTCTCTCTCGCTTCTCTCCTCTCCTCTGCTCTCCCTCTCCCTTACTCTCTAAAATCAATATAAATATACTTTTTAAAATTTTTCTTCCCAATCACTTCTTTTTTTTTTAGAATTTTCATTTTATTATTGTTTAAAGTATTACAAGTATATATGTCTCCTTTCCGCCTCCTCATTGACCTCCCCCTGCCCTCCCCTACCTACCAGAACATGCCCTCACCTACGCCCCAGTGTCTTATATCCATTGGCTATGCTTAAATACATGCATACAAGTCCTTCAGTTGATCTCTTACAGTCCCCCTCCCCAACCTCTCCTGCCTTCCCAATGTAGTTTGACAGTCTGTTCAATGCTCCTTTGCTTCTGTATCTATTTTTCCCCCTGATTCTTTTCTTTAAAAAAAATCTTGCCTCTGCAGACTAAAAATAAACTTATAAGAACAAAAAATATTTGAGTCCCAATTTCAATGTCCATCAGTTCTGACTCTCAGTTTTCAATGTCCAACAGTTCCTTATGTGTACATGTCAGCAATGGTATCTGGATGGTGGACAAATTGTGGCAATGTAGGTCCAACCCTCTCTGGTTTGGTCTTAGGCATCCTGTAGCGATGCACTGCTGCTGACTGCTAGCATGGCAAGGCATCATCAGCGTCTTCCATCTCTGAACTGTTTTTCCTCTTGTCTTCATGGTTGGTGCAGACCTGTCAATTCCTCTCAGTTGCAGGAGTCCACATGGTCTTGGAATTGTTTTCTGAAAGTATATAAACATATTCTCGACCAAAAATTAATCAAGGAATCTTTTCTATAAAATTGACTTGTGATCCTTTTTTATTTTTGCCCAAACGATTTTCCTTTGGCTTATTTCGACACCATGTGTGTTTTTAATGGGTGTCTTGCTGTTAGCATTACAAATGAAAATTAATTTTCTAAAGTAAAAATTTTCTAGATGTAATTTACTTACAGGATATTTTTTCTTACATCATATTACTCTACTATCCCCCCTTTTTTGATTAATGGAGGCTTTTGTAAAATTTTAATGCAATCTTGATCACTTTAAATTTTAATTTTTTACACAAATATATGATTGCATTTAGGTTCATTGCATGTTAAGCAATTTTACCATGAGATGAACTACCAATCGAAATTTTAGGAACAGCTTTTTGTCCAGTACAATTAAACTTTCTTGAATATTCACTTATTTCAATTAGCCATTTTTAATTAATCTGAACACTTGATTACTATTTTACTGTCAAATTTAATACTCTACCAACAATCTTAGTTTATCCTGTAAATATTAGTGGAAAGGATTATTTGCATTCTTGAGTAGGCCCTGAGCATTCCTGGTGCTAGGCTGGATTTAGATATAGGGTAGCTGCTGTGGGCCAAGTCTCTGTCTGTTACCTCTTAATATTTGCCAACCTTCACTGAGTTAAGAATAACCAAGAGGTACTTGTTAAAAATACATAATCCTGGGCATCCCCTCCAGAACCTCTAGGTCAGAATCAACAAGAGCTGAAGATGATCAGTTGCTTAATAGCATTCCAGGTGATTCTAATTATAAGGTGCAGAGGTTGATCTGGAGCCCATGTATGATTAACCACTTCCTTGAGACAGTACAATAGTCCCCAAACTTGTCTTCTTTGTAGATCTTTAGAAGAAAATACTGATTCTTCTCACCCTAGATATTCTAATGCAATTATAAAGTATCACTGGGACATTGGGATATTTAAGACATGGTATATTTCTCTAATATGCAGCAAAGTTTTAGAACCACTGACCCAGTCAGTAAGAATTATTTCTGAGAGTTTAAAAAAAAAGAAACTTCTCTGGCTCAGCATCTCTGACTTTGGTTTGTAGTACCTCGTGAAAGAGGAAAGATTAACAAATCTCGAGTTTTCATTTCCTTGGGTCAGAAGAATATGGTGGGCTGGAATATTGACATTGGCCTTTAGGTTGGTTGAGGTGTTGGGTTTTTACATTGTAGGGACTATGGAGTAGTCAATATGCTCTTAATTAGTGGAATCTCCTACAGAAAAGGCTGTGATCTGGCAGTAAGAAGCCACTAGTTTTTGGTCTTGTCTCTATCACATAATGCCTAGAACAGTGGTACTCAACCTTCCTAAGGCCGTGACCCTTGCATACAGTTCCTCATGTGGTGGTAACCCCCAACCAAGAAATTTTGCTACTGTTATGCATAGTGATGTAAATATCTGCATTTTCTGATGGTCTTAGGCGACCCCTGTGAAAGGGTCATTCAACCCCCAAAGGGATCGCGACCCACAGGTTGAGAACCACTGGCCTAGAAGGTCACTTTCTTTTCGAGGTTTCTACAGCCTCACCTTTATGATTGGGCCGCTACTCATCTTGACCTTCGTCACAAATTATGGTTAGTCTCTGAGTGTGAAGTATTTTATAAAGTAAGCAGTGCTAATGATACCATTCTCTTCGTGTAGCAATGATATTACTAAAGTAATCAATCTTATGACACTCATCACATTCGAATGTGTTTTTTTTATTTTTAAACTATTTCCTGAAGTAAGACATGCATACTCAAGAGTGACAAATTATAAACACAGAGATAGAAAAATGTTTTTAGAATGAAATGCTCTCAATAAATTTAGTCTCTTAAGTTTTTTTAATGTTTATGGATTGATATTTACCTCATGATTTTATTTAATATTACTTAAAATATTTAAGATGAGAAAAAGTAAAATATTTGTCAAAAGTTTCCTAACATCTTTATTCTACTTTATTGTCCTTTTGACAAATAGTCCTAATTTTTGTTATTGAATTTCAGCAGTTGCTTTTGAAATATTTACCATCTGGTTTCAGTTTGTTTTCATTAAATGATATGAACAGATATAGGGTGGTTTAATCTTTTATGCATTTGTATGTTATATAAGAAACAGATTGGAAACAGTTCCATATTACCCATGTTCCTAGACAATGGGTTCTATAAAGATAAATGCTTTTTAATTCATTTTTTTTTCTTCAAACATGCCTATTTTTCTAGTTCACATTTGAGTTAGTTACTTAAAAATCTTGACAGATCCATAGGGGCAAAAAAAAGGCAAGGATAACATTCTCAAGTAACACTCATACAGCTTCACTTTGGGATACCAGTGACCTAATTAAAAAGAAAACTTACTATGCAAGAATAATATCCTGTTTCCGCAACATAAGACTAAACGAAGTTGGGATGGATGGAAGGTTGGATGTATGAAGTTCCATTTAATTTCTGTGGAAAATTGAGAAAAAGTAGCTTTAAATAAATGTTCTGACTTATATGATTTCAACTATTTTAACAATGTCCCATCAAATACTATGTTTTGGTACAACAATCCTTTGAAGTCACAGGAGTGAGACATTATTTTTAAAATTTTTTTCTCATTTCTTCAGTTTTCTTGTTCTGGGACAATATCCTATCTAACAAAACAGTAACATGCAAATTAACCATCATCTCATTACACCCACAAACCATGCCCACAAGCCAATCAGGAGAAAGTATGCAAATTAACCCAACCAAGATGACTGCAGCCACAGAGAGAGCAGGAGGGAGGCTTGGGTTTCCTCAGCCATGGAGGAAGCCAAGCTTTTCGCACTCCCTGGATGGCCCAGGCCTCCACTCCAGGCTACAAAGTTTCGATTATAGAAGATAAATAAATCCCAACAAAAGTGGTGGCAGCCATGGAGCTGCAGAGAGCAGGAGGCTAGGGTTTCCCCCAGTGATGGAGAAAGCCAAGCTTCTGTAGCCCTGGCTACTGCTTTGGCCTCCACTTAAGGCTACAAAGTTTCAATTATAGAGGATAAATAAATACCAACAGAAATAGCTGGGGCCACGGAGCAAGCAGGAGGCTTGGCTCCTCTCAGACTACAAAGTTCCAACTGTAGAAAATAAATAAATCTCAGATACCAGGGCCTTGGCTTTGGTCACCAGGGGACATAACTGGCTTGCAAACCACCACAGACCCCTCACCCAGGCTGTCCCACAACCCAAAGGAACCCCCACCCTGACCTGGGACACCCTTCAGGGCAAACCAGCTGGCCCCTACTCATGCAACAGGCCTCTATGCTATTTAATAAAAGAGTAATATGTAGATTGACCATTATTCCAACACACAAAATGGCTGTCCTCATGTGGTCAAAGATCCTGGCCCATGTGGACACAAGATGGCCACCACAAGATGGCCAGCAGGGAAGGGCAGTTGGCAGGGAGGCCTGTTGGAAGTGATCAAGCCTGCAGGGGAGGGCAGTTAGGGGTGACCAGGCCTGCAGGGGAGCAGTTAGGCATCAATCAGGCTGGCAGGGAAATGGTTAGGGGGTGATCAGGCTGGCAGGCAGAAGCGGTTAGGGGCAATCAGGAAGCAGGCAGGTGAGCAGTCATTGACTGTGTGAGGGATCCCAAATTGCAGAGGGTACAGGCTCTGCAGGAATTTCGTGCATTAGGCCTCTAGTTCTATTAATAAGAGTTTTAAGTACCATTTGGTGGGCATGATTCAATTAATTTTTAAATTTCCCAGGAATCCAAAGATCCTTACTTATGAACGGTTTGAGGATATATATTAATTGGCAACAGCACAGCTTCAAGAAAATTCTACTGTGTGTGCACACTGGGGCTTGCTTATGCAACTAGAGCTCACAAGTCCTGAAAATAGACTTCTCAACAGGGAGCAGAACTGGACACATGAGCTTCTTTCTACATCTAGAAGTATGCAACAAGCTTTCTCTAGAGATCCAGTCTAGCCTAATATCATAAATATTTTACTAACAATTAGCAGATAGGTCTAAGCACTCAGTATATTTTGCATATTAACTGGCAAATGTGCCCTGAGCCCATACTGTGTTGTAAGCACTATGTCACACACTGAGACAGCTTGGTGAACAACAGAAATGTAACCTATGCTCTCCAAGGATTTATGGTCCAGTGAGGGGAGATATGCTATAGCAATACCAGGTAAGTTACATGAGGACAGGGACCCTATCTGTCTCTCACTGCTTAATTCTTTTTTTTTTAAATATATTTTATTGATTTTTTACAGGGAGGGAGGGAGAGGGATAGAAAGTCAAAAACATTGATGAGAGAGAGACATTGATCAGCTGCCTCCTGCACACCCCACACTGGAGATGTGCCCGCAACCAAGGTACATGACCCCAACCAGAATCAAACCTGGGACCTTTCAGTCTGCAAGCCAACGCTTTATCCACTGGGCCAAACCAGTCTCAGCATCACTGCTTAATTCTTTAAAGCTGCCTTAATGAACTCTAGCAACACATTTGCTCATTGTATAGTGAATGAATGAATATATTTAGAATAGTTGTTCTTCTCTTTATTTTTAATAGTCTTATTAATCTGAAGTTCACTCAGGCCATGCCAGAAACTTATTTCATCTTTTGAGCAGACTATGGGAATTAAGAAGCCTATGAATTATATCCCAGGCTTTGGTTCAGCTCAATATACTATACTGTATTAGTACTATGCCTCAAAACCAGCTATATAGGCCTTGTTAAGGAAAGATATCTACTATCCGGATCAACATTCATCTACTCAAAAGAGTATTTATTTAATATTAGAGGCCCAGAGCATGAAATTTGTGCACAGGGAGAGGGGGTGGGTAGGGGAGGGGGATCTGTCCCTCAGTCCAGCCTGCACCATCTCAAATCTGGGACCCCTGGGGGGATGTTCAACTGCCCATGGGATCAGGCCTAAATGCGTAGTTGGACATCCCTCTCACAATCCAGGACTACTGGCTCCCAACTGCTCCCCTGCCTGCTTCCTGAATGCCCCTAACTGCTTCTGCCTGCTAACCTGATTACCCTCTAACCACTCCCCTGCAAGCATGTTTCCCCCTAACTTCCCTCCCCTCCAGGCCCAGTCACCCTCAACTTTCCTCCTCTGCTGACCTGGTCAGCCCTAATTGCCCTCCCCTGTAGGCTTGATCACCCCCAACTGCCCTCCCTTGCAGGCCTGGTCCCTGCCAACTGCCCTCCCCTGCTGGCCATATTGTACTTGCCATCTTGTGTCCACAGGGGGCAGGATCTTTGACCACATGGGGGCAGCCATCTTGTGTGTTGGATTGATGGTCAATTTTCATATTACTCTTTTATTTGATAAGATAGAGGCTTGGTGCATGGGTGGGGAATAGTTCGTTTGCCCTGAAGGGTGTCCCAAATTAGGGTGGGGTTCCCTTGGGGCATAGTTGAAACTTTGTAGCCTTGAGCAGAACCAAGCCTTCCACTTGCTTTGTGGCTGCAGCCATTTCTGTTGGTATTTATTTATCCTCTATAATTGAAACTTTGTAGCCTTAAGTGGAGGCCAAGACAGGCCAGGGCTTGCAAAGCTTGGCTTCCTCCATCTCTGGGGGCAACTCTAGCCTCCTGCTCTCTGCAGCTCCATGGCTGCCACCACTTTTGTTGGGATTTATTTATCTTCTATAATTGAAACTTTGTAGGCTGGCCAGGGTGTGCGGAAAGCTTGGCTTCCTCCATTGCTGGGGAAACCCAAGCCTCCCTCCTGCTCTGTCTGTGTCCCACAGCCATCTTGGTTGGGTTAATTTGCATATTTGCTTCTGATTGGCTTGTGTGCAAGGCTTGTGGTTTAATGGAGTGATGGTTAATTTGCATTTTACTCTTTTATTAGATAGGATTCCTTTTGAATACTTACATCTCACTAATATTTAGCACAAGTATAAAAACTTATATAGGGAAATTATAGAAAAACCACTTTGGAGGTCTTCTGACCCCATGAATGATGTTCACAGGAAGATGTGAGAGAGTCACATCTGAGAATAATGTCAGGGATATTTTCTAAAATGTAAACATGGATTTTTTCCTTTAGTGTGTAAGAATTAATTGTTACTTGGGAGATATGGAATATTTTTAATAACACAAAATACCTCCAAGTTTCTAAGTTTGAGTATTTCTTTTTCTTTTGTAATATAAATTTTCTATGTCATTTCTATAATTAAAATAAAACAAGTTAAAAGTCATCATAAAATGAAATCACACTGACTGGGTTAAGAAATATAATCTCAATAAATCAGAAACATCAATCAGAAAATATATGCACCCCTATGTTCATAACAGCACCCCTAAGTGCCTATCAGTAGATGTGTGGATTGAAAAATTATACAATGAAATACTATGATGCTGTAAAAAGGAAGGAACTCTTACCATTTGCAACAGCATGGATGGACATGGAGAGCATTATGCTAAGTCAAATAAGCCAGTTGGAGAAGATAAATATCACATGATCTTACACACTTGTAAAATATAATGAACAACACAAACTGATGAACAATAATAGATCCAGAGGCAGAGAAGCATCCAACAGACTATCAAACCTCAGAAGGAAAGCAGAGCTTGGGGATATAGTAAGTGATAAACCAAAGCATTTGTATGCATGCATTTAAGCATAACCAATGGACACAGACACTAGAGGGTAAGGTCAGGTGCTGGGGGTGGGAGTGGCCAAAGGAGGTCAGTGGGGGGAAAAGGAGATATATGTAATACTTTAATCAATAAAGAATAAAAAAAGAAATTTAAACACCAAATTGTTGAATGGTTTGTAATATATAGCTATACTATATGTATAGCTAACACACACACACACACACACACGCACACACACACACACACACACACACACACACATTTTCCAGTGTATAAGACAACTGGGTGTATAAGACAATGCCCAACTTTTCCAGTTAAAATATAGAGTTTGGGATATACTTGCCCTATAAGATGTCATAATAAGTTGTGATATGTTCATACAAGGAATACTACACACACACACAAAAAAAAAAAATGACCCTCGACTTTTGAGAAGATTTTCCTGGGTTAAAAAGTAATCTTATAAGCTGGAAAATATGGTATATAAACTATGTCTATATATAAAAGTATTTGAAGAATATATCAATTCAATTCATTTAGAAAAAATCACTATTAATACTTATAGATTTGTAGGATAATGTCAAATGATGCTATATTATAAATAAAAATTTGCTATTTCAGGGGTGAAAAATACATCAAATTAGTTAAGCTTTTATAATTAACTAGAGTCCTGGTACATGAAATCCTTGCAAGTTAGGGGGAATCCCTCAGCCCAGCCTGCAACCTCTTGCAGTCTGGAAGCCCTCAGGGGATGTCTGACTGATGGGGAGAGGCCTAAGCTGGCAATAGAACATCCTTAGTGCTGCCACAGAGATGAAAGTGGCTGCTGCCACAGCCTCTGAGCTCTCCAGCCGTGATCCTGGCTCAGGGTTTCTGGCTGAGCAGTGCTCCCAAGTGTGCTAAGTCAAATAAGCCAGTCGGAGAAGATAAATATCACATGATCTCACACACTTGACTTAGCACACTTGGGAGCACACTGACCACCACGGAGCAGCTCCTGCACTGAATGTCTGCCTTTGGTGGTCAGTGCATGTCATAGCCACCAGTCAATCTGCCATTCAATCAATTTGCATATTAGACTTTTATTATATAGAACTAGCAGCCCACTGCATGAAAATTCATGCATTCGGTGTCCCTCAGCCCAGCCTGAGCCCTCTTGCAGTCCAAGAGTACTCAGGGGATGTCCAACTGACAGCTTAAGCCTGCTTCCCCAGGCCTAACCTACAGTCTGGGCCCCAACCTCATCTCTGCCCCATCTTTAGCTATGGTCTCCCTCTGCAGAAGGTGACCAGTGGGCTGATTGGGGGATGGCGCCTTCTGGTGAGCAGCTGGCCTTGTCCCCTGTCACCCATTGCTGCCAGTTGCAGCCCCCTAATCACCATCTCTTCTCTCTGCCTGGTGGCACTCACCTTGACTGGCCTGGTGCCCCCACTGACCATTCATTCTGTCATTTGGTCGATTTGAATAATAGGCTTTTATTATATAGAATATCTTAATCTGCATATTTGAATCAAATTAAGATAAAGAATCATTGATTTGAAAGCACACAAACCTAAATACATTGAATAATTTGTAGCTTTGTAAAGCAATAAGTACAGTTCTAAGAGCTATTCTAATTATTTAGAATTATGAATTTTTGAAAGTTTGTGGATTGAATTATAAATTGATGCTTTTATTAGAAAAAAACTAGTCCAATAGAAGTCTATTAACAAAGTATACTTGATTACCTTTATTGTTTAAAGTCACTAGATATTTTACAGATAGTGGGTTCAGACAATTATGGCTCTTGCTGTTTTGACTTGTCCTTTCTCTGCCTCATTTACTAAAAGATATGTGTGAAATACTAATGAATGCATAGAAGAAAATATTCCCTAGTTTGCATTAATTGGTTAGAGATTTTAAAAGCATTGATGAGGAAGAGATACTTAGTTGCTATTGAAAACTACTTGGCCACATGCAAGGTTTCACAGAAGAAAGAGTAGGAGATTCAGGGAGAAAGAATTACATATTTATGGTCCTGAAGTAAAGAAAAGAAGAGGCCATGGAAGTAAAGATATGCAGAAGTTAAGGGAAAATGATACAAGATAAGGCTGACATAGCAGGAACCAGATAGAGCAATGCTTCCAAAACTACCTGATGTGGAAGAACATCTTCCTCTTTCTACACACACAACACACACACACACACACACACACACACACACACACCCCAAACTTTCAGGAACCAATTTTTTTCTCAAAATAATAATAATGAGTAAATTAAAAAGAACATCTGCACTAATAACAGACAAATATGTAAATTGGCTGTACTTCCATGACACCCACAGCCAATCAGGAGTGAGTATGCAAATTAACCCAACAAAGATGATGGACCTGTGGGCAGCGTGTGCACATGCAGGTGCCAAGCAACTGGAGGTGGAGTGGGACACCCGCCCTCCCTCTGCTTAGGCGGGGTGTCATAGCAGGTGTCCCCAGGACCCCACCTGCTTTGAGCCTATGGCCAGCATGTGTGAGCATCAGCACTGAGTGGCTGGGGTCCCGGGGATGCCACTGGAGTGTCCAATCTTGTCATCCTGGTCTGGGGGCAGCTGGAGTTCACAGTCCTTTGGATTTGTGTAGCCCCTGGGCTAGAAGCTGAAAACCAGGGAGCACCAGGAATTCTGGGAATCATAGTTCTGGTGACAGCTTCTGGACCAAAAGCAGAAGCCTTGAGTGTGGGGAACACCAGAAATGTGTTCTAGTGGCAGATGCATTGTGGGATCTCCTAGACACTAGAGCAAAGTGAGCCTGGAGCAAGTTACTGTTGTGGGTGGGGGATAAAGGGAAAGCGGAGGTGAGAGACATAAGTAAAGTCAGAGTGTCAAGGAAAATTCACAGGGAAGATATCCTGCAACTTCTAGGAAATCTCCACCAATGGAGCAAAGAAAGCAAAAAGACCTCTGTTATTCTGCGAGTTGCAAACCAAACTGGGTTGGGGCTCAGACAATTCACTCATATGATTGCAAAGACAGACAGAAACTCTCGATTGGAAAGAGTTCCCCTGAGGGCACCCAGATTGGAGAGGTGCAGGTCAGGCTAAGGAACCCACCCCCCATGCACTCATCTTGGTGCACCGGGCCCCTAGTTAAAAATAAAAGCTTAAGTTATTAAAATGTTTCAATAATTAGATTCAACAGACATAAAAGTACTCTATCAAGTTGATATTAAAGTGTCTAAATCTTTTATTTCAATTTTTGTATTTCTCTTATCATAGTTCATGAACTGCCATGAGATTGTGGATCACACTTTAACTATCAGAGGTGAGCAAACGTTTTCTTTAAAAAGCCACACACCATAAAGTCTTTTTTTACAGCTACCTAATTCTGCCATTGTAGCTTGAAAGCATAAGATGTAAATGAATAGATGTGATTGTGTGCAAATGAAACTTTATTTACACAGTCAGCTGTCTGAATTTGGCTATAATTTGATGACACCTATTATTATTTTAGAAATTAAAGAGGTTTTTAGATGCTTTTCTAAAAAAATATGAGAAGAATGAAATTAAATTAAAAATAAATAATATGAATAAAATAACTATAATTTGATTTGACCTTTATTTTGTTCACTATACATAATTAAATGGAAAAAAAGAAAAAAAACTTTCTAGTAGATAGATAATATGAGACATGTAGACTCAGGTGATAGCATTTTCTATAAAAGAACTATCTAAATTCATGAGATGTTTAGAAAGTGTAAATTTAATATATGGTGATCAAATATCTCAGTTTTCCAGGGACTGAGGGGTTTCTCAGGACACTAAATTTTCAGTACTAATATGTGAAGTAACGAATTATTTCAATATTTCTATCTTTAAAAATCTTAATGGATCATAATAAATAAATATATGTCCTTATACCTTTGTTCAAACTTTAGAATGTGCAACACCAAGAATGAATCCTATTGTAGACTATGGACTTTGGGTTCAATCAGTAGTAACAAATGTAGCACTCTGGTGCCGGATGACAGTGCTATGCATGTGTAGGGGCAAAGGGCATATGGCAAATATTTGTACCTACCTCTCAATTTTGCTGTGAATCAAAACTGCTCTAATAAAATAAAGCCTTAAAAAAATAAACTTGGGCCAAAACCGGTTTGGCTCAGTGGATAAAGCGTCAGCCTGCGGACTGAAAGGTCCCAGGTTTGATTCTGGTCAAGGGCACATAGGTTGCGGGCACATCCCCAGTAGGGAGCGTGCAGAAGGTGGCTGATTGATGTCTCTCTCTCATCGATGTTTCTAACTTTCTATCCCTCTCCCTTCCTCTCTGTGAAAAATCAATAAAATTTAAAAAATAAATAAATAAATAAACTTGGTAGAAAGTGGAGTCATTAATTGAAATCTATACTAATAAAATAATAATATGCTAATTAGACCCGGAAACCTTCCAGACACCCTTCCAGACAAAGCCATGGTGGTAAGTCTGAGGCAGAAGCAGTTAGGAACAATCATACTGGCAGGGGGGTCAGGGGGGAGAGGCAATTGAGGGCCAGCAGGCCAGCAGAGGTGGTAAGTTGTGGACGAGCAGGCCAGGAAGGGGGGGAGGGGGCAGTTCAGAGCAAGCAGGCCAATGGTGGGGTGGGGGGTAGTTGGGAGTGATCAGACTGGCCAAAGGGGAAGTTGGAGGTGAGCAGGTCAGCAGGGGGAACAGTGGGGGCAAGGTGGCCAGCCGGAGGGTGGCAGCTGAGGGTGAAGCAGGCAGGTGTTGATCAGTCCAGCAGGCAGAATGGTTAGGGGTGATCATGCAGGCAGGCAAGTGAGCAGTTAGGTGCCAGCAGTCCCAGATTGTGAGAGGGATGTCTGATTAAACCAGCAGTTGAACATCCCCTGAGGGGTCCCAGATTGGAAAGGGTGCAGGCTGGGCTGTGGGATGTCGGAAACCAAACATTGTTCTGACTAAATGGATGTAAACAGGAGACCAGAAGGCTGGTCAACCTTAATTGCTCTGAAAGGTCAGAGCTAATTACTCACTGTTTAGTTGAAAACATTGTTAGCTGAAGCAGCCTCTACCTGTTTCTTTCATGTTAATTTCTGTTTTGTTATTTCCTGCCTAAAGGTTAGGGGTGTATCCCAAAGCCGTAATAAAAGGGAGAAAAAGGCTAGAGCAAGTGGTAGTCCTTTCCACTAGAGCAGTGGTTCTCAACTTGTGGGTCGTGAACAACTAGCAGGATCTCCTAAGACCATCAGAAAACACAGATATTTACATTAAGATTCATAACAGTAGCAAATTACAATTATGAAATAGCTACAAAAATAATTTTATGATTGGGGATCACCACAACATGAGGGACTGTATTAAAAGGTCGCCACATTAGGAAGGTTGAGAACCACTGCACTGGAGGAAGGCTCCCACCTGGCCCCCCGATATTGCCAAATTAATATTCTCTAGTCTCTCTTTTCATTTGCATGCGGCCTCCTTCAGAACCAAAACCCTGAACCACGCAGGACATGAAAAGGGGCTCCCACAGTGGGACACCCCACCACCATGCACAAATTTTGTGCACTGGGCCACTAGTAAATAATAAAAGAAGAAATGCAAGTGAGAGAGACATATGTATGTTTTGGTTTCAGTTTAGAATGGACAAATTATCAGCTACCTGAGAAACATGCCTTGAGACTGAACAGGAGCCAGTTGATATATGGTTCTGGATTTCATAAAGAAATACTAAACTAGAGACACATGTTGAGACATTAACAGATTGTCAATGCCAACCTGCCAAAGACCACATGAAACACACCTGCCATCCACTGCAGTGGGGTTCCTTGACTTTTCTCAGTGAAGAAAATCACACACCAGGGGAACTGTAAAAATACCTCAGTGAGAGGATATTAGAAAGGGCATGAGTTAGCAGGTGAAAATTAGCATTACTAAAGTGTTAAAGGGTTATTCTGGATTGTACTTTAAGTTTTTATGTGGAGGGCTTTAGGATGGGATACAAAGAAATATGTTCTGGGCTGAGCACTTTTCTTAAGGGAATTCTATGATGGAGTACCACAGTAATTCTCATCGAGAAGGTGGGAGGAATGAATGGAGTAGGACTAGAGCTAATCAGTAAAGAAGCAGCAGTCACTCCTATTAGCCCAGAGAGGAGAATGTTTGGTCTTTACTTTCGCTCTCTCTCTCTCTCTCTCTCTTGTTGTTGCACGGTGTCTTAGCTTTTGTTAGCACTCAAATGTGATTACAAAAAGGTCTTGTTTTAGTCACATTCCAGCAGTCACCCAGGAATCTTTTTTATGTTATGAAACTGTTATGTTAATAGGGGGTGTTGAGGCCTAGTTTTTATGGCCAGGGAAATATCAGCTCATAGATGTTAACAGTTACTCTTTCTTTCCTCAAAACTAAAGCTGCTATTTAAAACTATGAGCATCCCAGAGATTTCTTAGGCATGGTAAGAAGATTGCAAGGAAAAAGAATACAAGGCAGACCCTGGATTATATAATCAGAGTTTTGAAATCTCCACCTCCTCTCCTTTTTCAATCACTCCCCACCCCAGCCCCTAAAATCACCTTTAGGTTCTGGGGTAATCTAGACCAGACCAATCAAGTTTTGCCTCTAGCAAACTGAGAAAACTGGTTGATAGGAAACCAGGGGACTTCACAGGACACAGCATCGTGGCATCTCAAGCTCTTTCAAAAATGGTTATGTTGTTTAAAAAAATCCAAAGATCAGAGAATCTACTTTTTGCTATGTTTATAGCAGAAAAAGAGGCTTTTGATTGCTATTTCTGAGAATATTAAAAGGAGCATGGATAAAATGTTAAATAATGGTTGGGAAGGATATGAGAGAAAGCTGAGTAGAAGAATACAGCAGAATTTAAAGGTATTCTTAAGGGTCCCAATGAAATTAATCATCATGCATTTGAAATTAATAATCAGTTTAGAGCATCTTCATGGTTAGCCATTCCATGTAGGCTCAGGAATACAGGTTCTTAGAAGTTAATGCCTTTGACACTCATTTTTCTATCTACTTCTGCTCCTTCATGCTAATGTCTTTCCAAATTTAATTTCAGGCATACCTACAGACAGGCAGCACAATATTGTTACTTAAAGCACAGATTCAGAGATCATTTCTGAAGGTTCCAATCCTGTGTTCACATCCTTCTTTTTTAAATTTTTATTGAATTTATTGGGGTGACATTGGTTAATAAAATTATAAGTGTTCAATTCTATAACACATCATCTGTATATTGAATTGTGGGCTCATCACTCAAAGACATCCATCACCATTTATTCCCCGTTTACCCTCTTCTACCTGCCCTCACCTTTCTTCCCCTCTGATAATTACCATACTGTTGTTTGTGTCTACAGAGGTTTTGTTGTGGTGGTGGTTATTTTAATATATTTTTATTGACTTCAGAGAGGAAGTGAGAATGAGAGTGAGATAGAAACATCAATGATGAGAATCATTGATCGGTTGCCTCCTGAAAGCCCCCTACTAGGGATTGAGCCCGCAACCCAGGTATATGCCCTCTATCCGAATCGAACCTGGGACCCTTCAATCTAAAGGCTGATGCTCTATCCACTGAGCCAAACCAGTTATAACTGTTGTTTTTGCCTAATCCCTTCACCTATTTCACCCAGCCCCCCAATCTCCTTCTTGATCTTTGGCTTTGGACAAGTTAATTAATATGTGCCTCAGTTTTTTCATCTGTAATATGAAAATAATAGCCTCATTAAAATTATTATTA
>JAAGEH010002528.1:19881592-19943607 GCA_011751065.1 Lasiurus cinereus | reverse complement strand
GAAGGAAGGAAGGAAGGAAGGAAGGAAGGAAGGAAGGAAGGAAGGAAGGAAGAAAGAAAGAAATACCCTCCAGACATGGTAATGAAAGTGGATTATGCAAATAAAGTTCTTTGGAATGAACACAGTGACAATTATTTAATTTGTGGACATATAAAATGCTGTTTTGTTTTATTTTTATGAGAGGAAAATTGAGTGACTATTACAGCCTTGAGGCAATTGGAAGATGAATTTGTCACTGAAGTGAGAAAACAATCAGTGAAGAAAATTAAAGCACAGGAATGAAACCTTGATTTTGTAAGTGGTATGTAGAATTTTAGTTGCTAGTTGTGATTAAAATAATAGCTCTCAGTGTACATTAGTTCTAAGTGCAGTTTTATAGAATATATAATTACGTGCATTTAAAATTTTGCATGAAATTGTGTTTTAAGTTATATTACTGTACATTATACAGTAAGCCACATTTTAAAATCTTTAAAAATAGAATAAATTTTTGCATCTTCAATGATGTTAATTTCTACATATTATTTCATTTTTTTAAAATAATTCCTTAAGGTGATATAATTATATTGTTTTCATGTGATTTGCTTATGTAAATAATGATTTAATATTATCTTGAATAAATAACCAAAGTTAATTGAATATTTTATTGCAAAAATGAATGATTTCCACTTATACAAAAGACTCACTGCTGTTGTTTTTAATTTTTGCAATCTTTTGTGAATTAATTTTCTTCATTTCAGTTAGCTAATTACAATTATTCAACATTCTACTTTTGAACAAATTAGTCTTTGTGAATGTTAAGTTTGAGATTTGAAATAATACAATACCTTCCTTTTAGGGTAAAAATGTTAATTCAGAAAAATAATAGTATTTTAATATTATGTCAGCTCCGTTTAATGTCATTAAATAATACATTTTCATAAAGTTGATATTTCTGTATGTATTTGTTGCAGTAATGTTACTTGGCATTCTTTAGCCAATGAGACTAAATTCGGTGAAAACTACATTTGAAAAAGTAAAATTATTTCTTTGATAAAATAATGTTCTAAAACATTTTGTTGTGTCAGTAAAGTAATATAAATTAAATATTGGTACTAATTTTTGCAAGTCTCGACCTTAACCTCCTGTTTTTCTTTCATTTTAGTTTCTTTGTAGAGTTGCTATGAAGTTGTAGACTGTGAGAGGAAAACACAATTATAAATTTTTTATACTTTTATGGTTATAAAACTTGGATGGATTGACATCCTTTTAAAAAGACTTAAATGTATTGCCTGGCATGAAGAATTGACCCCATTAACAGTGTGTTGGAAAGGGTAGAGATAAGCCATCATAACATGTAGGGTCAGCAGGAGAAGCTGTACAACTATAGACATTGCAGTAGAATGATTTAGAGATTGGGTCCCTTGGCAAAGTGCCTGCAGCTCCTAACATGAATATCAGCATGGCATGAAGTCATAAAAAGGGCTTTCATGCAGGTTCATATCTGAGTACTTCAGTGTTCTCCTCCATCAAATCCCTCTTTGTTTACCATAGTCACATATCCTAAGCCTTACCCCTCTGTTCATCCACCATATCGCTCCTTTTCAGTTTCTCCTTTCCCAAACTGCACTCCACCCTGTCTTCATTTCACAACTGGCATTTAAGTAGATTTGGTTTGTAGTGCATTTATAATTTTGAGATCCTCTTTTTTTAAAAAATATATTGTATTGATATTTTACAGAGAGGAAGGGAGAAAGAGAATCAGAAACCTCTAAGAGAGAGAAACATCCATCAGCTCCTCCTACACACACCCCTGCTGGGATGTGCCCATAAGTAAGGTACATGCCCTTGACAGGAATGGAACCTGGAACCCTTCAGTCTGCAGGCCAACACTCTATCCACTGAGCCAAACTGGTTTCAGCTTGAGATCTCTTTAAATGGCCAAAATATTTGTTTTAATGATAGGACTAAATATAATGTGTGAAAGTGTTTTAAACATATTGATTTATTCAATCCTCAAACATTGAACAGATGAGGAAAGTACAGCATTGAGAGTTGGAGTAACTTGTCAGTGTTCAAATTAATTTAAGTGGTGGAGCCGGGATCTGACCCAGTCAATTTATCTTACAGTCTTTACTTCTCAACTTTATTTAATAATTGCTCTTCTAAAATTTAATATTAGTTTAGCTTAGATCATTTGACACTATGAAGGTATCTTAATGGAATGCTTAATGGAATACATTTTTAAATACATAACTTTTTAAATGGCCTGCATTATGTATATATAATATATATCTGACAAGAATAAGAAACTCAAATGACTGTGGAAGTAATATGGTCTTTGTAAAGTCCCCAAATATAAACCAAACTAAATCATGACATTCTTTTCTCCTCTAGAATTTTATATTAGTTAGCTAAAGAATAAACTTTATAAAAATTTCCATGGAGAATTAGAAATTCTTTTCAGAATATGCCACCCAAACTGACTGAGTATGCCTTTATATGTTAAATCACTATAATTTTCTAAGTAGCTCATTTTGGCTCAGAGTATAGGCTCTGGAATAAAAAACTACCATTATTCACTAAAGTGTATGTCTTTGAGCAAGTGGCTTCACTTGTCTCAGACTCAGTTTCTTATTCTGTTAATTGACAAATGAAGTTTTATTTAATTCATAGAGATTTTTTTAGAACAAAAGATGGTCATACATGTAAAAATATAACATGAATCAAGTATTCGCTATGAGCTAATGTTGTTAACTTTAGCAAACTAAGGCTACCGGATTCCTTACTCACAGGGAAGGGCTCACTCTTTGATACCAGAAGTTTGTTGTGCTCTTGTCCCCTTATCTCCCATTTTTGTTCAATCAGGGATGATAATGATCAACCCATTCACAATCAACAATATATAATTTTAGTCAGTACCTTAGACTGATGTCTCAAGGCTTCATATTTCTCAAGAAAAATATTAATTAAGCCAAAACTGGTTTGGCTCAGTGGATAGAGCGTCAGCCTGCAGAATGAAAGGTCCCAGGTTGATTCCGGGTCAGGGCCATGTATCTTGGTTGCAGGCACATCTCCAGTGGGGGGCGTGCAGAAGGTGGTTGATCAATATCTCTCTTTCATCGATATTTCTAACTTTCTATCACTCTCCCTTCCCCTCTGTAAAAAACCAATAGAATACATTTTTTAAAAAATAATAAAAAGAAATAAATTAAAAGAAGGCAAGAACATTGTTAACAATCAATGTATTATTTTAAGTTAAGTATAAGTACTATTACTGAATTTCTCATATTCATTTGGAATATAGTTTAAATTAATTTTGTTCATAGGGCATTTATAACATGGTTAGAAAGGAAAATCAAAATTATACTTATGGTGTTAGTATACTTTTATGCATGTATACCACACTCCAAATCAATTTATAAATTAAAGAACAATTAATGAAAACACTGTCTACTAAGCTGGATTCAAATGGCAAACGCTTTGAAGGACTCTTTAACTCAAAATATTTTAGGTTTGTATGTGAAAATGTAGACCTCAATTTGAGAGGGCCTATAAAGCTAAACCACATAGAATAAGGTGCTCTACGTACTCTTCTATCTGCTCTGAAGACTTACATGAATATATCTATTGGCCTAAGACAATTAGGTATAACTCACTTTGCTAATAGGCCCCTGGTCCAGAGTGGCCTGCTGTCAGCCTACAACAGACATACCAATGACACCATACTCCAAGGACTTTCCACAATTCTTGTTAGGACCTCCAGCATTCTCGTTCAGTACTTAGACCTGCAAATATTTTCAAGCACCTAGATTCTCTCCAATTATAAAAGAAAATTTAAAGCTTTAATTGTTGGCTATGTCTCTAAATGTTAGATCCATGAGTTAGAGACTAGTAAAGCTTATTTTATGCATTGGTTATTTTGTGAAATTTAATTAATAAACCTTTGATATTTAAAAAATCAAAAGACTCAATTGGACTAAAATTAAAAGATTGCCCTTCTCGAATAACCTTTAATCTACTTGCTAAGGTCCAAATTTTCCTTTTCCTTTTCTTTATTATTCCACTTATTTTTATTATTCTTTTCCCTTTTCCTCCTCCTCTTCCTTCTCCTTTCCATTCTTTCTCCTTCTTGCAACATCAATAAGTTACATATAACTGCATTTTGCGTGTTTCTGAATTTGTTTTTATATGAAGCAGAATATTACGTTATACCATTTAAAGAAACCCAGGCTGACATGTTCAAGTCCTTGTTTCCCACTCTGACCAAGGAACCAAACCATTGGCACACAAAGAATAAAGGCAATGAGCTATTTCTTATGGGCTTCAATTCTCTTCTCACATATTCCATCATCAAGAAGCAATTTTTCACATGGTATCCACCAGCTGGTGCACCCTTCATAAGGCCGATTACTAAAGAACGGAGAGATTCACTGAAGAGCATCAGTTTGTGGACACATTGTGAAGATGAGATGCTCTGAACAGCATTTGTTAAGTGTTCTGAGATAATAGCCAATTTGTAATATAGCTTTTCTCTCATACTCAAAATCCATGATTTTGGAATTCAACAGGTGGGATTGGAAGTGGTCCCTTTCACCATTATTCCTCTTATCCCATCTGCAATCTTTTTTTTTTTTAGCTTTTGTGTAACTATGGCCTTTGATGTCACACTCTAGGCACAGGGAGAAGGTAGGAACTCCTCTTGGGTATCTGTCAGTGCTGCCACAGCCAATGCTTTAAGCACCTGGATTACTTCAATGACTATTCAGGAAGGGCCATCCGGACTCAGATATCTCTGGAAGGAACACTCAATCACCTCTGGAGGTAAAGCATCATGGCCAGCTGCAGTGCTGAATCAGGACAAAAAGGAGCAATGAATGGTTAGTGAAGGTGTGAAATCAATGTATTGGTTTCATATCATGTTACAGACACAGAAAGTGTCATATGTTCTCAACCCTCTTTCTAGTGGTGCCACTTATATGTTTATTTTTTGGCACAATTTTCCTTTCTTTTGCCCCGATTGTATTCTTCTGCTGTAGATATATGGTGTTTATCTAGTGATGGTTAATATTTCAGAGATGTTAGATATCAAGATAGGATTGTGACGGGACTAGCAAAACCAGAACTAGAACTAATGGCAATGATTAGACACTGACAGGCGCACTTTGTGGGGGAAGAATGGTTATGTTTGTTTTTGAATTAAGGAAGGTTAGCTGTCTTGCCTGAGTGGGATCATTGCTGAAGTTTGGGAGTTGAAACGTGGCCGAAGGTGTGTGATGATGTTAGGAAGGGGAGGAGTGCCTGCCCGTGAACATGTGTGGCCCCTGACCATCTTTCAACGCCTCCCCACTCTTCCATCATTTCTTGCACTCTGTGTTCCATCCTTCTAGGGTGGCAATCAGGAAGGTTGTTCTCTTCGACTTCCTGGAAAGTGTCGACACAAGTAAGCACCTGAACAAAGTGGATGTGAGGTGAGCAAGTGGGTATGTGAGTTATCCCTGTTTCAGTGTGACAACAAGGCAAGAAGCTCCAGGCCGGCAGATGTAGATGAGGTACCCAGCTCTGCCTGTGCCCTCTGCTACTGCTGCCCAAAATCAGGTGTGCTAGATGGACAGTCTGTGCAAGCTACTGCGTGGGTGCCCAGCAGCAGCACCGGCTGCATCACTACTTCGGAGCCTGATTTCTTGACCAATCCAGAGACTCTGCAATCTACTGGATATTCTTTACCGCTATTCTGTTTCTCTGATAAGACAGGGCCTTATTCTATTGTTTGCGATTAAGACCATCTGTTGAAACTTTGAACAATAAAATAAATTTTAAAATCCTTCAAATAAAAAAAAAAGCTATTTCAACTTTTTAGCACCAGGAAGAAATGCCAGGAGAGGAACCAAGTAATGATCAAGGCCTACTTTTAATTACTTTAACTGTCTTCTTTATATTCACTTCTCATTCTTGAATAGAAAAAAAAATTACAGGAACAGAAACGTTTAAATGATATCAAGAGAGGTTTGATGGCAATTACTCAAGGATATTGTGTCACTCGGTTCATATAATAACTTCCATAATCAAGGAGAGTGTAAGCTGGTAAAGACTAGAGGGATGAAACAAAAGGTCAGCGATGAAAAAGAGAAGATGCAATGTTGGCAAAGCGAGCCCTTTCATAGTGAAAATTATTGAGTGATTCAGCAAGTGAAAAAGCAATGAAGTAGTGCCCCGTTAGGTCAGCGGTGTATCTGTTATTGATGCTGCAAAGGTCTTACTTCATCCACAAGTATAAATACTCAACAAGGCCAGGACTTTTTACCTTTGATTTAGTTGTTGGAGTGTAAATCCGATATCTTGAGACAAAAGCCAAAAAAAGAAAATGTCAAAATAGAAAGTCTTTTTTTTTTCTTTTTTAATCAAAGAGGTTGGCAAGATCAGGCAGCGTGAATGGGAATCTGAGGTGACAGAAAGGTTTCAAATCAATAAGAAAAAAATGGGATCTCTCTCTCTCTCTCTCTCTCTCTCTCTTTACCTGTAAATAACACTTGGTTTAAGTTCAATTTGAATAAAGACAAAAAGTCAGTTTTTGAACCAGTTTGCAATCACTGACTCACTCATCAAACATTTATTCAACACAGCATGTTTCTCTGGCTTAATGCAAAGCTCTGAGGCTTAAAAACAAATGAGTCTCTTTCTACCCTGGAATAGCAACAATTAAGGGAGAAGACAAAGAGCCCATCAGTGAATGTAGAGACACACTTAAAATGCTGTAGCAAAGCAAAGTGCTGGATCATGTGGGGGCCCAGGGATTTGGGTGTTGGAATGAGCCTAGCTGGGCAATGGCTAGTCTGGAGAAGAGCATTACAGCATCTGTGCATTTTTCTCCTCTCTCATGATCTTTCTTCTCCTTTATCTCTATATTCCATTTATGTTAGCTAATACAGAGTTAACAAAAATGAAAGGAATGCTAAGAGAAAGTGATCCAGGTAGAATCAAATTGCTTCGAATTTAGAATATGTAATAGAAGTATTCTTAAAATTAGAACGTATAAACAAATTAGAGTGAAAAGAAATACCTTCAGCAATTATATGTAATTTGTGATGTGTCCCTATGGAGAGAAGGAAAGGTTATCTAGGCTCCCTCTGGGTAAAATCTGAGGAGTCTTGCTCTCCACACTGGTGGGGAAATGTGCGTGGAATCACGGTTGTTCTCTCCTCCATTCTGGGCTACTGTAGGCACAGCATGTCCCTCTTCTCCCAGTGTGCAAACATTAGCCTCTTGCCTATTAACTTATTTTCCCTACATTTCTCTATAATGGTTCAAAGCCTGTGTTTATGATACCATTTCTACTGAAAATCATAGATATTAACACTGTGGTATATGGAGGTGTATCCAAAATAATAATATAGAAACACACCATGGGCAGAGCCTGAAATTGGATAAATATCATTCAGATGAACTTCATTATTCAGGTAATTCTTGTTGCCCACCTCTTGATGTAGCTAAAGTCTACTAAGAACAATCAATTGTTGTTTTAAAACAAGGAACTAGTGCTTGCTTGTGAATTATACCTAGTCATATTTTTCTCACATAGCTATTATTTTGAATAACAGAGACCTAAATAGGTGCATTTGAGGACTATATTCAGAATATTTTTATTTTATTATTGTAATCTGCTAGGAAACTAAAAGAAAGAATATAAAAAATAACAACATCACAATTGTGGGTGCTGAATTGCCTGCACAGTAGAAAAGTCTAGAAAAGGAATACTAATACTCTAGAAATAATAGTGAGTAGCAAGAACCTGTTAAGAATAGTATAAGTCTTGCTTGGCCGGGGTGGCTCAATGGTTGAGCATTGACTTATGAACCAGTAGGTCACAGTCTGATTCCAAGTCAGGACACATGCCCTGCTTGTGGACTAAGTCTCCAGGCTGGGACCTGCAGGAGGCCACCAATCAGTGATTCTCTCTCGTCGTTGATGTTCCTATCTCTCTCCCCTTTTCTCTTCCTCTCTGAAATTAATAAAAAATATATTTAAAAAAATAACAGTATAAGACCATCAGTCAGAGAGAGGAGAGAGAATCTTCATTGTCAGGGAGAATGCTGCAAAGAACATAACATTGATTGCTCCCCCTCCTCAGGAAAGGAACTACATTGGATATAAAACTGAACTGCCACCAAATTGGGTTTATTTATTATTTTTAAAAAATATATTTTATTGATTTTTTTACAGACTGGAAAGGAGAGGAATAGAGAGATAGAAACATCTATGAGAGAGAGACATCGACGAGCCGCCTCCTGCAGGCCCCCTACTGGGGATGTGTCGGCAACCAAGATACATGCCCTTGACTGGAATCGAACTTCAGACCTTTCAGTGTGCAGGCCGATGCTCTGTTCACTGAACCAAACTGGTTTTGGCAAATTGGATTTATTTAGAAAGAAACAAAACTTTATGGATCATATGGGGAAAGAAAGATAACAAAGAAACAATTGATCTTTGACTAAGAATTGCAAAATGACATTCAAGAAATGGCTCCACAGACTTGCAGATCTGAGGCAATATCTGGCTTAGGGTCTTCCTTAGATTGAACCAGTTGTGGGGAAATGCACACTGTGTTCTGGAAAGAAAGAACAAGGTCTGAGAGAGGGAAAGGGAGAGAAAGGGAGAGAGAGAGAAGAGGGGGTTGAAAACCGTACTGAGAGAGGATTGCCTTTAATTATGACAAAGAAACAAAAAACATGTGTACTTTGGAATGGTTTTCTCTTCTCTTGTTGAGGTAACAAGAATAGAATAGAACAGAAATTGAGAGCTTAATATCCCCATCAGACATGAAAAAAAATAAATAATGAAAAATTTAGAAGAATATGAAGCCTAATATAAATATGCTAATAAGAAAATTCCTCTGCAACAAATTTCTATTTGAAAGATTATATGCTCTGAAACATTAAAAAAGAATTTTAGACAATAAAGTGATGAGGACCTGGGGCAAGGGGTGAAGGGTGGTGGGAAGGGATCAATGCGGGGAAAATGGGATGTATGATTTCAACAATAAAGATTTAAAATTTAAAAAAATAATTTAAAATAAATTAAAAAAGAATTTTCTATTTTATGTTTCCAGTGAGCCCATAAATAATCTGATTTTCTATAAAATTAATTCAGCCTTTGAATTGCATTAGTATGCTCTGAAGAATAGAAAACTATACATTAGACATAAAATGAAAATACATTATTCTTTTACTTGAAATGAAAATTAATTATAACATTTATACCAAGCTACCAATGGGTAATTGGCATTTATTTTATTTTATAATAATTTCAATAATATTTAAGTTTTAGTAACTTATAGTTCTTTTATTCATTCCATTATTTAGCTAGGTAAAATTGTTCTCTAATATTAACAATGATCTTTTGATAATATTTATTTATCTGTCTAAAAATACTCTAAAATATAACTTATTACAAGTAGTGAGTTATTGCAGGGAAAAGGAAGTAATTACTTTAGCCTGCTATGCTAAGTTTACAAGTTATAATATAACCATACTTACCACAGGCAGGTTATCAATTTTGAAATAATCTGTACCAATAGTTGTGACCCTCTAGCCTTAAGACTTTCTAGGCAACTCTTTGGTGAAAATTGCAAAAGTTGTTCTAATAAACAATTCTTTAATATTGTCTAATGCTTAATAACTGAAATTAGCTTAAAATAGCATTTATTGGTAAGCTTTAATTGTCTATTCTCAGTAACCTTTCAAATTAATTATGTATTCTTTTGGCTCACCAGAAGGATAATGTAATTAACCTGACTTCTTATAAACATTTCTTGGAGTTTCTCCAGAAATAGAATTTTAATTTAGATTCTTAGTTTCTATTTGTCCAAATTTTCAATGGATTTATTAACTTGGTGTGGGGTGTGTGTGTGAGAATGCATACGGATGCCTTTAGTCTCTCTTCAGAAATTACTCTTCAGAAATTACTCTCTTCAGAAATTGCCATACTGTCCTGATTTTTTTTCCCCCTCAAAATCAGGCTACCTTTGCCTTTATCTTGTGCATAAGCTTGCATGAGATGAATCTTTAGTCTCAAGATGTTCTTAATTCTTCCTCCTTTACAAAATGAGTATCTTTTTGATCACACATTACCAAACCACTGCTGGGGCATAGACACTGACCAAGGTAGAACCATCTCTCTAAAATATCCTCAGATATTGAATACACAATAAACTTTAGAAAGAAAGGTCACACTCAAAGTGCAACATGAGTCTATCCTTAAACTAAGAAAACCATTCTATATGCAATATAATCTGTGGCAACACAGAAAACCTGCCTTGTTGGTCTAGACTGAGAAAGCAAAGGTGGATAATAAAAATTAAGCTTCATTTGGAAATTTTTATAATTTATGATCTCGGTTAAGCTTCTACTTTTGTCCTGGACACAATGAAAGTTTCTAATGAAGTAAGAACACACTCGAGGACTTTACAGTCAGTGATCAGGTGATAAGCAATTGCACAAATAATAGAATAAAATTAAGATCAATGAATGTGAAGTAGAAGTGGTTAGTTCTATCTGTGGAGCAGGGCTCAGAAATTCTTTCCAAAGAAGAGGCTACTTGACCTGTGTCTTGAAAATAAGAAGTTATTAGATTGGCAAGATTGTTAGTAGGGGAAGAACAAGAAATCTAGAACGTATGTATTGAGTTTTTAAAAATCTGGTTTATAAAATAGTCTGATTGTTTTTCAAGAAATGTAAATATAATAAGCATTTTATTTATATTTTTATATTACTTTGCTTGATGGTACATTTTGTTCTTATTCATTCCTGTCTTTTTTTAAGGAGGGACTGGGGGTGATTGCTTTGCCTTTTTCTGTCCTGGTCCTTATGCATTATGTTCTGGCAGTCCTCTACAGAGTCCAGTTTCTTTCTCACACTAATCTCTTGCTAAGTTTTACTCTGATTACTTGAAAAGGAATTACTATCCAAAGGGAGACTGCATAGTGTGAACTATTTATGGTGAAAGCCACATGGCTAGGGCCAAGTTAGTGACCTCTAGGAATTGAGAGTGAACTCCTGCCAGCAGTTAGCAAGACAACATGAACCTCAGCCCAACAACCACAAGAAACTAAATTCTGTCAACCACCTGGGTGAGCTTTGAAGATATCCCTCAGCTAAGAGACAACCCTAAGCTCATGGCTTGAAAATTGATAAAAGAAACACATTTTTGCAGTATAATAGAAGAACACTGATTCATACATGCATGTATATGTTTGTAGATAGATAGGTAGATATATTATCTATCTTTCTATTTATTGCAGATATCAAAAAACATAGTGAATAGAGCTGAGTTTACAATGTAAATAATGGTCTGTTCCATGTTGAAACCTGTTTTTGCACTGAAAAATATTTTCTCCCCTAACAACATATGATTCCTTGCTGAAGGAAGCAAAATGAAAAGTTGTTGACTACTTCAGTCAGGAAGTCATGCAATATAACTATACCATATGGGAAATTATGCAGCTTTAAAGATTCTCTAAAAAAAGCATCATAGTCTAACCTCAGCTTTGCATTTTAGCAAATACAGGTTAGTTTGTACTTTCAAAGCTCTTCTACCACCCAAAATATATTGCCTGGCCAGCATGGTTCAGTGGTTGAGCACAGTTTGATTTCCGGTCAGGGCACATGCCCAGGTTGTAGGCTCAATCCCCAGTGTGGAGTGTGCAGGAGGCAGCTAATCAATTATTCTCTCTCATCACTGATGTTTCTATCTCTCTATCCCTTTTCCTTCCTCTCTGAAAGCAATGAAACATTTTATTTTAAATACCTCATTTCTTAGTTTAATTATATTTTCTCTTGTTCTGTGATCAGGGTAGAAGACAAAGAACTAGTGCCCTAGTGCCCCTCTTCTGAAAAAAAAATCTCTTCACACTCTTGGTTCTATTATTAAAGGTACTTTAAACTCTATTTCCTTAAAATCACTCACTTTGTAAGGCCACATGGGAGATTTAACATGTTCTGTCTGTGAAGATTAGAGCTAGAGTTGATATATAAGAAGTTCCCTCAGAAATTCAGCCATCTGATTTCTCACTAAAGAGATATCTTCTTAATCAAACTCATCCCTTTTATTAAAAACTCTACTTTCCAAAATGAAATAATTTCCTAAGCCAAGAATATTCCCTGCCAATGATTCTATTGGAGTTGAAATACTATCTCCTAGACTGTAGTCTAGAAAAAAAATAAGTCCAAATAATAATCCATAATAGAATATCAATGTGATTTTTATCAAAGAAGGTATAACATAAAACTGTAACAAATTTAAATTTATTAGACAATTTAAATCAAATTGATTAGCATTTGGATATAATCAGTCATGGGCATGAAATGGTTTTTAATCAGGTAATGACTTCATTAAACATGGTTAATCACACACCACCTTGAACTCATTTTCTAAACATAGAATTAATTATTCAAATTGTAGCAATTAAAACACACCAGTCAATGGCTGGATTCATTTTTGAAACTACCTAGGCAAGCTTGCCAAAAAATCTACTCATCATTTGCAGGACTTGGAGTGTGTATTGAATATCTAACTAAAGAAAATAGACTTTGAATCAAACAGTGCTATAAGAACAAAATATGGATAACGTTGTGTTATTTCTTAGCCAAATCACATAATAGACTTAGAGACTAAAACAGGGCTTAGAGAATACACTTGACTCTTGAAAACAATGGCTCACTTAGCTGTTATATGTAATTTATAATTTACTTTCAAACTATGGTATTATTGTTTTTTTAATCACACAATACTCAATTCAGATAAAGTAAAAATGTATTTTCTTTACTACCCACAAAATCAACATATAAGTATAGAATACCCACTCAGTGCATAGATATACCAGGTAAACAAAAGAAATACAACCTACTTGAGTGATTTAAAATCTAGTTTGGGATGCTAGATAGAAAATGAGGGAAACTACAGATTTTATGTACTTAAATTAGTCAACTAAGGAGGCTATTGGGCTTTCTGTTTGGAGGCATACACTTGGCAAGCATATTTTCTTTTTTTGCAGCTCAACTGGAGAAATTAAATTAGATTCTGTTTTATTTGACTCTACATAGTCATTCTTGACCACTTTGGCACTGAGCAGAATAGTTTATTTTCCTGACTATGCTCACTTATATAATCATTGAGAAATGAATTTTTATGGTCCCATAAACATTTAGGAGATGAAATGGAGCATATTGCCTTAAATTTATCCTGTGCCTCAAAGTTTTAGTGATAGCGGTTTAAGAATAAAAATTATTTTGTGTAATATTTGGTTTTTCAAAATTTGGTGTACCATTTAATTATCCTACAACGTTCCAATTGCTAATATGCATCTATAATTGTAACAAAAATTCCAACATTAATTTTAAGGAGTTGGCAGGCCTATAGATGTCTCAGTGTATATTAGTTATATTTGCCCATCCATTAAAACCTACTGTATAAAGATTACATGTGAAAAGAATTGTCACAAATTCACAGAATGAAGTGGGTTCTTTTTTGTATAATTCTTAACCATCTTCCTTTCATTAAAGCAATCTTTTCCTTGTTAAAATGACCAAATCAGCAGGCAAAAAAATGATCATATTTACCTCTGAGGAAGTGGGTAACTCTTAGTAACATGATGTAAGTGTGACAATACGATACATAACTCATTTCCACAAAACATCTAATTTTCACATATTAGTTGTAATTTAGAAAATGGAGTGGGAACATCAACATGTCCTCATTACAGAATTTTCATTTATGGACAGGATCAGTTCTCACAACAGTTTTCAAAATAAACAGCTGTCACTAAAGGAAATAGGCAGTTATAATAATAATAATTTCAACTTGATTCCATTTTTACTTTATAGTGCAACATCAGGTATGAATTTTTCTGGAAATTAATGTGCTCCCCATGTCATTCTGAACCTATACTCATAGCATATTAACGTAAACTCATTGACCTAATAATTTAACTTAATGGAAATGGTGCCTCATTATCATAAATACATTTAACAAGACTGAAAAATTTTATTGGAATTTTCCTGAAATTACATCATTATAATACTACTCAATAAGAGGAAACAACATGAAAGGAATGTTCCAATATCTGGCCCATGTACAACCATATTGTAGTAAAGGTTAGCTGACATATGGTGATATTTTTGTCTTTGAAGCCAGAATATGATAATGAGAAATAATAGCTAAAACAAGCAATACACATTTGAAATTCCATCCTGAAAATTAATGAGTTTTCATATACATATTCATCACATGTAATAAAAATGCACTTTATTTTGTATTCACAGAGTACTGTTTAGCTACACAGTCAGTATCAGGATTTGAGCATTTTTTGGTGCCTTACCTTGATCTCAGTCCTGCAGAACTCTGTAAACTATTTCCTGTGGCAGATTTTACTAAAGATTTGGGACTATCAAGGCATGGTTGGAGACTGGAACTATGCTATATCTCTGCTCATAAAACATATTCTTCAGATGCAGGGGGTTGAGTTAATCATACTCCTCAGTGCAAATTGTATTATATTATCATTGATTTCTGAAAGGCCCTTGTTAAGGACAGAATTCTGTTCCCTGAAATTCATATGTTGAAGTCTTCACCCACGATGTCACTCTATGTGGAGATGGAGCCTTTAGGAAAATAATTAAAGTTAAATGAGGGCTTAATGGTGGAGCCCTAATCTATAAAACTGGTACTAGGCCATGCCATGTAAAGATGAAAGGAGACACCAAAGACCCCCCATCTTTCCAAAGGATAAAAAGGGAAAGAGTATGTGAGCTTACAATGGAAAATGGCTGTTTATAGTTCAAGATAGTTACCATCAGAAACTGAATTTATTGGCATCTTGATCATGGGCATGAGCCTCCAGATCTGTGAGAAAATAAATAAATGTTCAGTGGTCTAGCCACCTAGTGTGTGGTAGTTTGTTATGGCAGCCCCTGCAGATTAATAAGCCTCTCTCTTATGTTTTGGACTTATTTTAAGTTTAATTATTCATTTCTCATACCTTTGTCTCCCTAAACCATTCTCTAACCCCTCATCTTCTAAGTAATCGTGTTTATGTGTTACATATATCCTTTATTTTATTTTATTTTATTTTATTATAAATTCATTACATGTATTTTTGCAAGCATATATTATAATTTCACAGAAATGGTGTGATTTTTATAGCTCATTATGCATGACTTACTTTTTTTTTCACTTGGCATCCTGTTGTTGAGTCCTACCCATGTGGCTATACGTAAATACTTCTAATTGCTGCATACTATTACAGAGTCTGCTTCCAACATGCTGAATCTAGCCATCTTTCAGAGGTGGCCTGTAAGTCACTGCTGCATAAGCATGTAAATAATCAGTTGCTGTTGTTTACTTTGGCTTCAAGCTCTTCCTTTCTTTTGCCTTCTTTCTTCCTTCCTTTCTTTTCCTTCTCTTCTTTCTTCCTTCATTTCCTTCCTTCCTTCCTTCCTTCCTTCCTTCCTTCCTTCCTTCCTTCCTTCTTATCTACCTGAGACCCTTTCCTTATGTCTCAATGTTGCAGGAGAAATTAGTGGGTCCAATTTCCCTGATATTAGTGGGAATGGGATAGCTCTTGGGATATCTTCAAAAATGGATTTTCTGAGACACCTATGGGAGAGTGCTGGTTTTTGTTGGTGTGGAATTATATTTCTTGGGTTGCAAAGTCCCATGCCCCTTAATTTGGTCCCAAAAAAGGTACAAGTGGGATCCAGCAGAGGCAAAAGCAGGGCCAGGGTCCAGAATCTCTGTTCCATGTTAATTAGCCTGATGCTGAACTGCCAGGTCCAGCCCAGCATCAAGCTAATGGAAGTCCATTAGTCCGTTATATGGTGGTCCGACATGGCCGTAAACCACATTGGGGGATGCAGGAGAGCACCCCCCCTGCAACCAGCGTCAGGCAGAGCAGCAGAGAGAGAGCCAAGAGAGAGCACACCTTTGCTCAGGAGTTTACGTGTTCAGGTTTCACCCTCTTGCAGTGGCCACATCTATTCTGGCCACTGACCTGGTCCCACGTGTGACTGACAAGCCACCTAGACCTTCCTGGGACCTTCTGTTGTCCAGTCCCTTTCCCCAGGGATCTGCAGGGAATAGACTTGGAGAATGTTAAATTGCAGCTTCCTGGAAAAGCTGTATTTATGGTATGCCTATTTGCTCCTTTCCTGTTACATAATAACCAGATTATTACAATGGTGTCATTAATTATACCTTTTCTTACTTCTTATTCATAAACTCCCTTTTGAAAAGCCCTCTGTGAAAATATATAATTCCAAGATAAATTCAGTCATACTAGTATTTACTATGTTCTCAGCCATCTACATCATGCCTTGGGGTTTTGCCTTTAAGGCTAAAGAAATGGATCAATGTAGAAATTAGACTTTTCCTTAAAAATTTTTAGATAACAGTGGCTTAAAATGGCATTTTTCTCTGTATTTAAATAATAAGATTTACATTACTGAAATTTAATTTAAAATTGACCTAAAGCCCCAGCCAGTTTTGCTCAGTGGTTAGAATGCCAGCACAGAGAATGAAGGGGCCTGGGTTTGATTCTGGTTGCAGGCTCCATTCCCAGCTCTGGTTGGGGCTCATGCAGGGACAACCAATAGGGTGTCTCTCTCACATCGATGTTTCTTTCTCTGTGTCTCTCCCCTTCCCTTCTACTCTCTCTAAACATCAATACAAAAAATATCCACATATCCTTGGGGTGAGGATGAACCAAAAAAAAATAAATAAATAAACAAAAATTGAAGTAAAAATGTTTACTAGTATAGCATGATTAGGAATACATTCTGTGTTCACTTTTATCTCTTTCCACATACCATTTACCCCCGCCCCCCCAAGCCCAGTTTAAACTGAATCCCACTGTGGAATGAAATAGGCATTTTTTGGGTCCTGTTTTATGTTGCAATGAAATCAGGTGTGTCATTTTATGTAGGCATTTGCAAATTTCAGTCTCCACCTTCAATTAAAGGAACTCAAGGAGAGGCTCTTTCCTCCTAACTGTCCAAAGCACAGGACTCCAGTCATTTGGATTCTCTCCTATACATCACTTGCCATTGCACATTATCTCTCAGCAACAGCTGGTGACACACAGACAGGGCGCCTCTAGGAGAGCTCTCTCTACCCTCCCTTCCATCTGTTTCAGTCCATTTACCTCGGAAAGAAAACACTGTTTTAGCTGGTCGGCTTGCAACATCTCTTTCACAGTGTAATTTAAATCCCTTCAGTTAAGGGATGCAGATTTGCATTTTGAGGCTAGCTTTGCTTTAAGATCTAACCAAAGTTGAAGGTTTTCATAACCTGATGATCAAAGGGAAATTTTTTCTAGCCAGAACAGAAGATTATAGGATGCCTGTGTTATCAAAATAAAGTAAGACTAATATGTAAGTATGTTTGAAAACAAAATACACTGATTGTGTTTTTGGTTCAATTTAAACCTCAGTGACCAGTTTCCGTTTTCACTAGAGAACAGCAAGTATGGGCAGTCTTTAGAAGAGCTTCCAGATCTGTCTCCAGATTGCTGCTCTTAACCAGAAGTGAGTGGACATGGATGAGAAGAAAAGCACATCTTCTTATGATGTTTCTTCACACCTTTATACATGCTCTCAATGTCCAGACCATCTATATATATATATAAACCTAAGTGACCAAATGACTGGTCGACTGGTTGCTATGACAATGCACTGACCACTAGGGGGCAGACATTCAAGGCAAAAGCTGCCATCCGGCAGTCAGTGTGCTCCCACAGCCAACCTCCTGCAGTCCCTCCCCGCTGCTGGCCAGCCCTGATCAGCCCCTACTCGTGTACAAATTCGTGCACTGGGCCTCTAGCAATTATAATAAGATTTATTCTTTTCTCTTTCTCTTTTTCTTCAAAAAAAGTATTGTAACTTTTTTGTGTTTGATGAGAACACAAGCTTAAAGCAAGGCAAGTTTTGTTTTGTTTTTAACATGTCCTGACTCTCAGTTTCTTTATCTAAAAAGTGAGGCTGCCCAACTGGCATGGCTCAGTAATTGAGCATTGACCTATGAACCAGGAAGTCATGATTCAATTCCTGGTCAGGGAACATGCCGGATTGCGGGCTTGATCCCCAGTGTGGTGCATGCAGGAGTCAGCCGATCAACGGTTCTCTCTCATTATTTATGTTTCTATCTCTCTCTCCCTCTCCTTTCTCTCTCTAAAATCAATAAAAATATCTTTTAAAAGTTTTTTTTTTAAGTTAGGACCCTATTCTATAAAGATTTTATAAGGATTAAATATGTTTTATTTAAAGTATTTAGCACAGTGCCTATCCCATTGTGAGGACACAAATGCAAACACTGTAAGTATTACAGAAATAATGAGGTGCTCTTTTCTCTGGGTTATTGTGATTCTTATTTTCAAAAACGAAGAACTTGCTTTATTTTAAAAATTAATCTCATTTTTTTGGTTTGAGGAAATAAAAATAATAAAATCTTATTCCTAAGGTTGATGTTTTAAGAATTATACTGTTTCCTCCCAAATTCATTATTGCTATAAAGCTAATTTTATTCAGAAAAGCATAAAACCAATATTTATATTGATGTTTTCTAGTGCACTGATTTTTTGTTTGTTTGTTTCTGATATAGTGGCATTTTTAATTTTTGAACAGATTTTTTTTTTGGTAACATATGTATACTTTTTGTATATTCTCAAGTGAACACTTGCATCTTTGGGTTGGAAACATAGAAAGTATATGGGAAATTAATTGCTCCATTCAGTTGTATCTAAGTTTAAATATTACTTTTTCTCATAAAGCAATAAAGCATGTAAATAATAAGCTATGTTATAAAATGTACTTATTCATTTTCCACTTTTAAGCAATAAAGATGGGTTTATCATTGTCACAAACCATGGTGAGAAATTTTATTTTGCTTCAGATTTTGTTACTCTGAGTTACAGATTGTCAGATCACCATGTGGAAGTCTGATATAGATCTCAAAATTAATTGCCAGAAATGAAATTATTCCTGACTCTTAGTAATGGCACTCACATTCAGCCAGTTGCTTAGGTAAGACAAACAAAATACTGTCCCTTCAAACTTCACATCCAACCCCTCAATAAATCTTGTAGGCAGTATATTAAAAATATATAAAAATTCAAATTCTAGTCACCATCCCTATATTCATAAGCCATATTATCTTTTAAATGATCTCCTGAAATGGTATTTTATATTAATCTAAATGGGTTAGTTTTATTTACTTAATTGTTTGTTTGTTTTGAGAAGGTAGAAAATGCATAGTCTCTAGTGTCTTAAAAGACCCATAATAAATGATTCCATTGTAATTTTTAACCCACTGAAACAATACAAAAAATATATATATAAAATGGCAAAGTCTTTTTTCTTACCTTGCCCACTCCTTTATCCATTTAGAGAAACTCTTGTTAAATGTTTAATGTATATCTTGTAACTCTCTTTTTCCCCCTATGCAATTATATTTGTGGTTCTTAACTAGAGTGATTCTGCTCTCCAGGGCACATTTGACTATATTTGAAGGCAATTTTGCTTGTCAGGACTTGAGGCTTTTGTTACTAGCATGACTAAAGGTATGCTGCTACACTTCTACAATGTACAGAACAATCGCCACAACAAATGATTATTTGGAACAAAATGGCAGTAGTTAATATTTTCACTATGATATATGCCTGTGTGTGCAGATTTATTTGCTTTTGTCTTACTTGCAGTTCATTGAGATTCTAGGATGTATAGAATGATTTTCATAAATATTGGGAAGACTTTATCCATTATTTCTTTGAACATTTTTCCTGCAATAGAAAATATGGTAATAAAGAATAATTAATGATAAAGATAAAAACAGAAGCAGAAATCAATTCATAGTTTCTTAAAGGAGGTGTATTGGTGAACAAAGGAGCAACATACTAATAAATTTGTACAAATAAGTTCACATCCTAGTAGTGTTGCCATGGAAAATAGGGCTAGTGCACAGAGTCATGAGAAAATCATGTTAGGGACCTAGACATGGTGGGTGAGGTGTAGGGGTAAGATTTATTGACGCTATAGCAAACACATAGGGGGCTCAGTTGTGTTCCTCTGTTGAAGTAATCCTGGGCCTGGTGAGCAAAAGGGTCAAGATCCAGAGCTGAAACGCCATCATCCTGGGCCCCTGTAGTCCAGCTCTGGGCTGTGCTCCAGCAAACACCGCTTCCCCTCCTCCTACCCCCACCCCCGGGGCCTGCTCTTGGAGTTGCACTTGGAGCTGTGCCGCTACCAGGGCCCCAGGGCTGTTATGAAGGAGTGTGAAATAACTGGCAAATGTGTGCAACCCAGAGGGACCTTTGTTAAGCATTGATTATATTTTCCCAGACTTGGAAAGGAATAAGCTTTTTTTTCAAACTAACCAATCTCTTTCCCACTCTTTCACAGCTTTGTGCTGGGTCCTTCCATTATCCAATCTTATCATTTCCTCAGGTTTTCCAGGCTAGACTGTCCCTTTATGTCTATTTTGGCTACTTCTGTGCCTGCCCCAAAGTAGAAGGATTCTCCCCCCACCCTCCCTGCACTGCCTTGATTTCTACCTTGCATGCATCCAGCAGAGGAATTTCTCCTTTATTGGTTATCACCCCTTTCCCCTGCCCCAATAGTTCAGGCAAATGCAGCAGTAATGCCTTGGAGAGATTGTTGGAAAAGCAGTCCTGCTTCAGGAGTGGAGGTTGTGGGGAGAGGGGATGGGATATAGTGTAGTGTCCCATGTTTGGGGTCCAGTTTGTAGTGAACCCCTTTCATGTCCCATGTGGTCCTGGAGGAGGCCACATGCAAATGAGAGACTGGAAAATATTAATTTGGAAATATTGAGGGCTAGGTGGGAGGCCAACTCAAGGGGAAGGACTTCACCCCGCTCTAGGCTTGCTATCCCTTTTATTAAGACTATGGAATACACTCAGAGCCTTTAGGCAGGCAATTCCAATAATAGAGAATCAGCAAACATTTACATAAAACTAAAAGGTGGAAATTGCTTCAGCTACCATTGTCTCAAATAAACAGTGGGTGGAGGCTCTGACCTTTCGGAGCTTCAAGGTTGACCAGCCTTCCAGGTTCCTTGTCCACCCCTCTCTGCTAGTGAAGACAATGGGTGGTTTCCAACAATGTAGGAGTATTATTCCCCCAGGTGGAACTTTGGCTATCCCTTGCGGTGTCTGAAACTGTAACTTCCAGATTCAATGACGCCCAGCCAGTCTAGCTCCCTTCTCTTTTGTTAACTCCTAGCTGTGCTAATCGTAGCAAAGTAAAATAAGTCAGTTATTGAATAACTAGGATTAGTTAAAACAAACAAATTAGTCAAAACATAAGAAATTTATCACAATGCTAATGTGTTTGTTTGTTTGTTTTTTATATTCTGAAGTTATAGGAAAAAAGTGTTCATTTTAAAAGGAGTTAAAAGTGAAAAACATCCAGCTACTAGGTAACTATTATTCTTCTCTCAACCAAATAAAAAAATTTCAGTAGATACAAAATAAGAAAAGAATTTTAAAAATTAATCACAAATTTAATGAGCAAGAATATGAAAATTAGAAAGATATTATTTTTTAATGACTATAAGTAGTACTAACGAGGCAGTTTTCTCCCTTTTTTAGCTTTTAGTAGATAATGTGACTATGATCAGATGAAGAAAATAATTTCTTTCAATCTTCTAAAGATGAAATTATAAAGGATTAAAAGATTATGTTTAAATATAATGATATGATAATTCTTTAGTACCTATTGTTAGCTTTTTAATTTAATTCAGTTGAACAAGCAACTATTAAACTTCTAATATGCTTCAGGCACTATTAAAGGGACTGAGAAAAAGAGAAAGAAGATTACGATCCCTCACTCAGGGAGCTCACAGTTTATTATACGGATTAAAAGACTAAATCTATCATAATAAAATGTTAAAAGTTGAGCTAGGAAGCAATGGAAAGCCCTCCATTGTCATGCATGTTTTGTTTTTTTTATTTCCAAGGGATTTGCAATCCTATATAATAAAAGGTTAATATGCAAGTCGACAGAACGGCAGACATGCACTGACCACAAGGTGGCAGATGCTAATGCAGGGGCTGCCCCTTGGTGGTCAGTGTGTTCCCACAAGGGGAGCATTGCTCAGCCAGAAGCTGGACTCCTGGCTGATGAGCACAGTGGCAGTGGTGGGAGCCTCTCTCGCCCTCGCAGCATCACTAAGGATGTTCGGCTTAGGCCGGCTCCCCATCAGTAGGGCTTCCAGACTGCAAGAGGGAGAGGCCAGGCTAAGGGACCCCCCTGCCTGAGTGCATGGATTTCATGCACCAGGTCTCTAGTTTTAAATAAAGAATCTAAGTCACTGATTTATAACCTGCTCAGGAGTAATTTCCACTGAGAACGCATCGGATTAAGAGTCTTTGGAAAAATACTGAATTTAAGAGTGTTTACTTGTTCAACCTAAATATCTCATGAATTTATTCAAACTCAAAATATCTGAACTGAATATATATTCTCAAATGTGTCCCTCCTCCTGTTTTCTCATCTCACTGTCAATTAAAAGACATCATCATTCACCTAGTCATTCAAATTAGAAGGTTGAAGATCTTTCTAACTCCTTTTTTTCCTTCTCAATTTCCTATTGGCAAGTCCTATCCATCTCTTACTTCCATCCTATCTTGTGTTGCCTCCTAGTAATCTTCATTTCCCTGAGCCTCCAGCTCTCCTGCATACCTTCTATCCTCTTACTTTCAGGAAGTACAACAATCATTCTAACGTGCAAAACAAGTTACGTTATGTGTTCTGTAGCTCACAATGTCCCATACAATAAACGTGAAATTCCTTAATATGGTTTCTGCTTCTTGATCAGTTTTCAAGATTTTTTGCCACATCATGGAACAAATTACTGGTAGTTTTAATACTGTTGTAATTAACTAGATATTAATAACAGGCAGAGAGCAAAAGGAAGACCTGATATTATACACTGAGTGGCCAGATTATTATGATCTGTGAACACATAATAATCTGGCCACTCAATGTGTGTGTGTGTGTGTGTGTCTGTGTGTGTTAGAGGCCCAGTGCATGAATTCATGCATGGATGGGGTCCAGCCAGCCTGGCCAAAGGGAGGGGACATGGGCAGTTGGCTGGCCTGCCTGCTGGCTGAACTTCTGGTCGAGGGGACAATTTGCATATTAGCCTTTTATTATATAGATATACAGTGAGTGTTCAGAGATCATAATAATCTGGCCATTCAGTGTAGGCATGTCATTAAGGGATGCTTCCCCAATTGGAAGCTGCAATTTTATACTCTCCATGGATCCAACAAAGGGGAGATGAATGCATGCCCAATAAACTTGGGGTGACATACAGAAGGTGGTTGCTGTGAGTCACACCTGAAGAAAAGATCATTGGCCAGAAGGCGTGTGGCCAATGAGCTTTTGCAAGGTCACAAACTTTGAGATATTTAATCCCCTGAACAAAGTAGTTTACTTTCTTGGTTCCTCTTGTGCTCTTGGAACTCTTGGGACTTGTGTGATTCTGGGTGTGGGTGGCTCCCTTTTGTTCACCTACATGGCCCACCACCATGTGGACCCACACACACAATGGGCTAATTAACTGCAACCAGCCTGATACTTAATTGGACTCAGATCCAACATGGAAAGGAAACCCTGGTTATTGGTTTTGCTTCTAGTTTTATTGAAACCCCAGCCATACTTCTTCTATGACTGAACTAAGGAAAATGGAACTTGAAAAGCCAGGAATTTAACTCCACAAAAATAAAAATCACTCACTCTCCAGTGTGAGCCTCAGGAAATTCTTTTTTTGTTTTGTTTGAGATACCATAAGGACTCCAGCCCCAAAACCCAATGAGGAAAATGACCTCTCACTTTGATAAAATTTTGCATAAAGTGAGAAGAAAACAAACAAACAAACAAATTTACATAGTGTAGTCAGGGAAGGTGTTGAGGTGATATTTGTACAAAAACTTGAAATACATGCAAATTGTAACTTGCACAATTTCTTTTAATTTGCACTACTTTTCCAAGTCCTTCTCACTTCCTAACATGTATATAAATTACTTATTTATTATGACTATTTCACCCATAACAACACAACATTTTTTATAAAATATGCATATTTGCCTTGTTCATTGACTTTTAGTTCTAGGAATAATAGCTCTCACATAGTAGTATCTCAATAATTATTTAATGACTATATGTATTACATTGAAATAGATTTCAACCAGATTTGAAAAAAGTATTAAGTTAAAACAAGTTTTGGCAACCATCAGACTCATATATTGTAAAATAAAAGTTTGCCATTTAATCCCTTTGTGACAAAATTCAAACAGATTCTTGGCTCCATATATCAAGAGACTCACAAGTTAACACCAGTGTATAAAGCCTAAAGCAACAGCAGCTGGAACAACATATGCAATGTTGCTCCCTGCCAGTTCAGAAGGATAGACAAAATACAGAAACAGAAATAAGGGCAACAAAGATTATACAAATATCGTGGTAGCATTATTTATATCAGTTTATAGTTAATTCTTATATCGTGGTTATCATTCTGAATATCTAAGGTCTGAACATTTAATTTTCTAATGTGAAACTAATTTGTTCTGATGTGGGAACAGAATTTCAAGACTGAATGTCTGAAAAAAAAAAGCAAATCACATACCAAAAAAGAAAAAACCAAAAAACCACAAAACCCACAAACAAACAAAAAAACTGAATATCTCCATTCCATTTAAGTCTACTCAGACATATTTCTGAAAAACCTTACCCTCTTCTACTGGTATTTCAAGCTATTATTTATTGATTGCTAATTACATGCTCGATGTATTTTTATATTTAATCATCATGAAATTCCTACAAGATAAATTTATTATCTCTCTGTTATGGTTGAGAAAACAAGAAGGAGAAAGGTTAAAAAGATATCTCAAAATCATATAGCAAATGGTGTAGTACAGACTTGAAGCTACATCTGCCAGCATTCAAAGTTCATGTTTTTAACTACTGCTTTAATTTCACAAAGAATAGTGCTATATCAATACATATGTATTATACAGAATTGTTTACTACTTAGTTTTTTAAACCAAAAAATATTGCATTTAAAAGTGCTCAAACTTTTATTATTGCTTTAAATCTATATTTTCAAGAAATTAAGAACAACCTCACTTCTTCATGTCAAATTTAAAGAAATTGTAAATTTAAATGTTTGGCTCTAGAATTTCTATTTATTTTTAACTTGTCTTTTATAAAAAATTGAATCACACAAAGTGTAAGAACTATAAATGGAAAATCTTTAAATTAAAAGGACGAAAATAAAATCACCGTACATAACAGCACTCAGAGATGACTACTGTTAGTATTTGGTGGGAAATGCCTCAGGTACATTTATCATACATATGTGAGATTATAATCATGAAGACATGGTTTTATAAATATCTATATTTCTAGATTTTGTAAATGGAATTTTTATTTGTTTAATTTTTATTTTGTCATATTCATGCAAGCATAAGTGTTAACAGGGAAACACTTAGAAACTAATATTTAATTTTTATTATTGAAAGTATTACAGACTCAAAAAAATGGTGGTGGAATAGACAGTTGTGTTCCAGAGCAGTTAGAAAGAACAGCTGAGGGTCACACGGGGAGTGATTGTGGTGAGTTAAGGGACAGCTATACTCCAGGAGAAGGTGGGGGACTGCTGGACCGGGATCCCCTGACCAGATAGTCCCCAGTGCTGCTGGGTTCCCTCCCAGATGTGGAAACCATGCCAATTTGAAGGGGAAAGTGGATGTTATCAGAAGACTGAAAATCTACCACTATGGCACCCACACAACAGCTGTGAACCCCAGAACGCTGGTCCCAATAGGCACAAACACATGGATTCAGAGGAGCTCTCTACTCCACCACAGAAAGGTCAGATTTAGCCTGGGATAAAGTGAGGTCTCTGGTACTGGCAGAACAGAGAAACCCATGCACAGTGGGAACTGGAGACAAGGAGAAGTCTACGCCTAGAAATATCCGAGGCTGTTGGGGCTGGCATGACCCATGAATGTGGAAGGGGGTCCTCAGAGCTGCTAACAGAAGGGATCTCTAAAAAGCAACCAATTTTGATCTGATGCAAAAGAACAGCCTAAAAATTTTAAAAGTGTGCCAGCTGCTTAGACACAACAGGGAAAGAAAAGACTGCACAGACTTGCATGCAGCCCTGGAGTTTACACATTTACTGTTTTTCCTCTTTAAATCCTTGCTTCTGATTATTAAGCCCAATACATAGGATCATCTAATTGGAGACACCCTAAAAAATTGCAGGGGAAAGTTGTTTTTCTAGAACCTGGGGATCAGAGTGGGGAATAACCATCAGAGAAACAGCTCTGGGACAACCCAATCCCACAAACCAGTATTGAGTGCCACAGGGAAAACAGGAGCTAAGCACAGGCTAGAGAAGACCTGTCAACCAGGAGGTCAATTCAGAAACACTGCGATCCAGGCGTTGAATCACAAAATGACTCTTGTGTAATCACAAATAAAGGAATAAAAGAAATTAAGACACACTGCCTACTTAAAAATCAGGCCTAGCTTACAACACCCAGGAGCAGTGGAATGCAAGGAACTGCATACTGTCCTTACTGGGAAACAGGTGTACCTAACAGAACAATAGAGGAAATGAATGACCTTCACTATTGCACTTTTTTAAAAAAATTTTATTTATTTTTTCATCTTTTACTTAAGAAACTAATATTTTTTTCTATTTCCTCACTTGATTTTACCTTCTTAATTATTATATTTTTATTTTCAATCGTTATTACTACTACTACTATTTTACCTTTTTTTTTTTAAAAAAAAAGGTGTCATTTTATTGTCTCTTTATTTTACTTTGGGATTAGTGTTCTATATACTATTTTCATCTTTCCTTCAGCATCATTTTATTCTATCCCAACTCTACCTTTATGCCATCACTCTTTTCCTAACTTTTCCCCTTTTTTGTCTTGTTTCTCCTTCCCTTTTCCAACTTTAATTTTCCCTATTCTTTCTTTTTACCCCCTGTTTAAATTTCACCCTACTTATACTGTATATCTGATTTCCAATCCCCTGCCCCAACTCCATACACACCTCTCTCTTTTGTGTCTTCACTATCCAAAAATTGTTTTTCTCTCTGTCCTTTTGCTCTGTTTGCTTGAGTGTTGATTATATAGATTTTTATGCTTATTTGTGAGATTGTTTTGCTTATTCTTTGTTGTTTTTTTTTTAATTTGTTTTTGTTTGTTTTTTGCTTCTGTTTTCCCTCACCTCACTTTATATTATTTGTTGTTTGTAGTTTGTATTAATCTCTAGGTACTTGTTGCTGACATTTGTTGGGATTAGTGGCTGTTCTATTGGTGTTTTCCCCATATATATAGTTTGTTCCCATTTTCTTTTTTATTATATTTCTTTTCTCTCTTACTTTTTTTTTTCCCTTTCCCAATTTCATTTTTGTACTCTTTTTTTTTCTCTTCTTCTTTCCTATCCTCTAATTTTCTTTCTTCTGGTGGTCACTTTTATTTGGGGTTATTAATATCATAAATATATTTCTGTTCAGTGCCTTGTGTGTTGTACCTGGTTGTGTTGTATTTTGTGCCTTTAAAGCATTGCAGGAGAGAGAGAATTACATAATCAGACATTGGGAGAAGAGAGACCATGGCGAGACAAAGAAAGAGCTCACATGTGAAAGAAAAGCAGGCACCACCAAAAAAGGAAGTAAAGGAAATGGAGGCAAGAAACCTGTCAGAGAAAGAATTCAGAGAAATGGTCATAAGGTGTCTGAAAAGAATGGAAGACAAATTTGACAATATGAGTAAGAACCAAAAGGAAATGAAGAAGAAACAAGAAGAAATGAAAAATGACATCACTGCTGTAAAGAACTCAATAGAAAGCATCAAGAATACAATTGAAGAGGCAGAGGACCACCTCAGTGAGCTAAAAGACAAGGTAGGAAAAAATACTCAAGTAGAGCAGCTTCTAGGAAAAAAAAATTTAAAAACAGGAGGAGAGCCTAAGAGAACTTGGGACAACACAAAACAATACATCTGCATAATAAGGGTTCCAGAAGGAGAGGAAACTGAGCAAGGAATAGAAAACCTGTTTGAAGAAATAATGATAAAAAACTTCCCTGATATAGGGAAGAAAAAACCCACACAAATCCAAGAAGCTCACAGAGTCCCAAGCAAAATGAACCCCAAAAGACTGATGGCAAAGCACATTGTAATTAAATTTTCAAACACCAATGACAAAGTAAAATCTTAAAAGCGGCTAGATAGAGACAGAAAGTTACCTACAAATGAATCCCCATCAGACTAGCAACTGATTTCTCAACAGAAACTCATCAGGCCAGAAGGGAATGGAATGAAATATACAAAGTCATGCAAAGAAAGGGTCTGAATCCAAGAATACTGTAGCCAACAAGGCTTTCAATCAAAATTAAAGGTGAAATCAGGAGCTTCACAGACAAAAAAGTACTAAGGAAATTTATTACCACCAAACCAGAAATTCAAGAAATGCTAAAGGGTCTGCTGTAAAAGGAAGAAGAAGAAGCAGAAGCAGAAGCAGAAGCAGAAGCAGAAGCAGAAGCAGAAGGAGAAGGAGAAGGAGAAGAAGAAGGAGAAGAGGAGGAGGAGGAGGTGGAGGAAGGGGAGGAGGAGGAGGAGGAAGGGGAGGAGGAGGAGGAGGAAGGAGAAGAAAGAAATGGGAAGCAAAGAAGGAACACATGGATAAAGAATAAAAATGGTGGCAAATAAGTACCTATCAATAATAACTTTAAATATAAATGGATTAAATGCCCCAATCAAAAGACATAGGGTAATGGATTGGATAAGAAAACATGACCCATATATCTGTAATCTACAAGAAACCCAGAAAATAAGACTGAGTGTGAAGGGATGGAAAAAGGATTTTCAGGCAAATGGAAATGAAAAAAAAAAAGCTGGGATGGCAATACTTATATCTGACAAATTAGATCTCAAAGTTAAGGACATAACAAGAGATATGGAAGGCTACTTCATAATAGTAAAGGGAGCAATCCAACAAAAAGAAATAACTCTAGTAAACTTATATGCACCCAATGCAGGAGCACCCAAATACATAAAAATACTCCTGGAGGATATCAAGGCAGAGATTGACAGTAATACAATCATAGTAGGAGTGACTAATATCACCATTGGAAAAATCCTCTAAACAAAAAAATCAGCAAAGAAACATCAATCCTAAATGACTCACTAGACTAGATGGAATTAATTGACATCGTCAGAACATTTCACCCCAAAGCCACAGAATATACATACTTTCACATGGATCATTTTCAAAGATAGACCATATGTTGGGTGATAGGCAAAGTCTCTTCAAATTCAAGAAGATAGAAATCATTTCAAACATATTCTCAGATCACAGTGGCATAAAAGTGGAAATCAACTACAATAAAAACAATCCAAAAAAATAGAACACATGGAGACTAAACAGCATCCTATTAAAGAATGACTGGGTTACCAGAGAGATCAAATTCTAGCAAATTCAATCCAGCAGTACATTAGAAAGATCATATACCATGACCAAAACATTATGGCAACAAATGACAATGAAAACACAACAATCTAAAAGGTATGGGACACAGCGAAAGTAGTCTTAAGAGGGAAGTTCATAGCTCTACAAGCCTCCTGCAAAAAACAAGAAACAATGGTAATAAGTTACCTAACCCTACAACTCAAAGAGTTAGAAAAAGAGCAACAAGAAAAGCCCAGTGTAAGCAGAAGGAAGGAAATAATAAAGATCAGAGCATAGATAAACAACATTGAGACCAAAAAAAAAAAAAAAACAATAAAAAAGATCAACAAAACCAAGAACTGGTTCTTTGAAAGGATAAACAAGATTGATGAAGCTCTACCCAGGATCTCCAAGCATTTGGAGACAGGATCCAAATAAACAAAATCAGAAATGAAAGAGGAGAAATAACAACAGACCCCCACCAAAATACAAAGGATTGTTAAAAAAATACTATGAACAACTCTATTCCAATAAACTGGACAACCTGAAGGAAATGTAATATTCCTAGAAAAATATAACCTTCCAAAACTCAATCAGGAAGAATCTAAACATCTCAATAGGCCAATAACTATGGAAGAAATTGAAGCAGTCATCAAAAAGCTTCCAGCAAACAAAAGCCTGGGGCCAGACAGCTTCACCAGGGAGTTTTACCAAACATTCAAGGAAGAACTAAAATATATCCTCCTCAGTCTATTCCAAAAAACTCAAGAAGAAGGAACACTTCCAAGCTCCTTCTATGAAGCCAGCATCACCTTAATACCAAAACCAGAAAAAGGAAACACAATGAAAGAGAATTGCAGGCCAATATCCCTCATGATAATAGATGCCAAAATCCTCAACAAAATTCTAGCAAATTGTATCCAGCAGTACATTAGAAAGATCCTACACCATGACCACATAGAATGTATGCCAGAATGCAAGGATGGTACATTATCCACAAATCAATAAACATGATATATCACACAAACAAATTGAGAGATAAAAATCACACAGTCATATTAATTGATGCAGAAAAAGCATTTGACAAAATCCAAACACCATTTCTTGATAAAAACTCTCAACAAGATGGGAATAGAGGGATCATACCTCAACATAATAAAAGCCATATATGATAAACCCACAGCCAACATCACACTCAATGGGCAAAAACTAAAACCATTTCCCTAAGAACAAGAACAAGACAGAGATGCCCACTCTCACCACTCCTGGAAGTATTAGCCATTGCAATTAGACAAGAAGAAGAAATAAAAGGCATCCAAATTGGAAAAGAAGAAGTAAAGCTGTCCTTATTTGCAGATGACATGATATTGTACATAAAAAACCTGAAAGACTCCATCAAAAAACTAATAGACTTAATAAATGAATTTGGCAATGTAGCAGGATACAAAATTAATGCCAAGAAATCTATGGCATTTCTATTCAACACTAGTCAACTTACAGAAATGAGAGACTAAAAAAAAAATCCCATTTACCATTGCAACAAAAAGAAAAAATAAGATACCTACAAATAAACTTAACTAAGAAGGTAAAAGACCTATGAGCAGAAAATTACAGGACACTGAAAAAAGAAATAGAGGAAGACGTAAACTGACGGAAGAACATACCATGTTCATGGATTGGTAGGATCAACATCATTAAAATGTCCATACTACCCAAAGCAATCTATAGATTCAATGTACTCCCCATTAAAATACCAATGGCATATTTCACAGACCTAAAAAGAACACTCTATAAATTTATCTGGAACAAAAAAAGACCCCAAATATCCACAGCAATCCTGAGAAAGAAGAACAAAGTAGGTTGGATCTCAATACCAGATTTCAAGCTGTATTACAAAGCCACTCTTCTCAAAGCAGCCTGGTTCTGGCACAAGAACAGACATAAACACCAATGGAATAGTATAAAGAATCCAGATATCGACCTAACCACTATGTTCAATTAATATTTAACAAATATTAATTGAACATGACCATACAATGGATTCAAGACAGTCTCTTCAATAAATGGTGCTGGGGAAATTGGACAGATACAAGCAAAAAAAAAAAAATGAAACTAGACCACCAACTTACACCATACACAAAAATAAACTCCAAATGGATACAGGACTTAAACATAAGACGAGAAACCATAAAAATACTAGAGGAATCCACAGGCAGAGAAATCTCAGACATACGCTGAAGGAACTTCTTCACTAATACTGCTCCTAGAGCAATGGAAGCTAAAGAGAAAATAAACAAATGGGACTACATCAAAATAAAAAGCTTTTGCACAGCAAAAGAAACCATTAACAAAACAACAAGAAAGCCCCTGCATGGAAGAACATATTTGCAAATGTTAACACTGATAAAGTTTTAATATCCAACATCTATAGGTAACTTATACAACTTAATAAAAGGATGATAAATGATCTAATACAAAAATGAGCAATGTACCTAAATGAAATCTTTTTGAAAGAAGACAGAAGGAAAGCCAAGAGACTCCCGAAAACATGCTCAAAGTCATTAATTATCCAAGAGATGCAAATCAAAACAACAATGCAGTACCATCTCACACCTGTCAGAATGGTAATCACCAACAAACAATAAGTGCTGGCCAGGATGTGGAGAAAAAGGAACCCACGTGTATTGCTGGTGGGAATGCAGACTGGAGCAGCCTCTGTGTAGAACAGTATGGAGATTCCTCAGCAAACTAAAAATGGAGCTCACATTTGACCGAGTAATCCTACTTCTAGAAATATATCCCAAGAAGCTAGAAAAACCAATCAGAAAGGATATATGCACCCCTATGTTCATAGCTGCACAATTTACCACAGCTAAGATTAGGAAACAGCCTAAATGCCCATCAGCAGATGAGTGAATCAGAAAACCATAGTACATCTACACAATGGAATACTACTTGCTATAAAAAAGAAGGAATTCTTACCACTTACAGCAACCTGTATGGAACTGGAGAGCATTATGTTAAGTGAAATAAGCCAGGCAATGAAATAAAAATATCATATGATCTCATTCATTTATGGAGAATAAAGAACATTATAACATGATAAACAAAAAGATAGATACAGAGGCAGTAAAGCACCAATCAGACTGTCTAATTACAGCAGAAAGGCTGGGGAGTGTTGGAAAGGGAGGGAAATAAATCAACCAAAGGACTTGTATGCATGCATATAAGCACACTAATGGACACAAGACACTGGGATGGGGGTGAGATGAGGGCATGTGACAGGGATTAGGGGAGGCTGGGGAAAGTCAATAGGGAAAAAAAGGAGATATATGTACTAATATATGTAATACTTTAACCAATAAAAATTTTAAAAAAGAAAGTATTAGAGATGTCCCCCTTTTTTCTTCACCCCATTTACCCCACCTACCCAGTGCTCATTTCCCCTTCCTGCCAGGCCTTCACCACATTATTATTTATGTCCATGGGTTATGAATATATGCATGTAAATTCTTTGGTTAATGTATCTCCACTCACCCCTGGATTCTTGCCTTCTCTCTGAGATTTGTCAGTCTGTTCCACGAAACTAATCTCAAAACAAATCCCGACTCTATTTTCCCCTAAGTGACAAATGCCAATCATTCTTCCAAACTTGTTCCTTTCCATATGAAGTAAAGAAGGCAAATAGGCTGCACAGATTGGGCTCAATCCCTAAATCCCTAGCATTGGCTGCTACTGGATGTACCAAATGTTTGAATCCAACTTGGCATTCTGGAGATTTGCTCATGTCACTGATAATGTTTTGCATAACTGTTGATACAGTGGCCAATGTAAGGGTCAAAATGAAAAAACATGTTTGACATTTTCACAGCTGAGAACAAAATGAGCTTCTATGTGTATCTCTCATCCACACACAGAGACTGTGATAACTTGTCTACCTGCTATTTAGAGACAATGACATATTGATTGATCTACCTTACCAAGCCCTCTTAATGGCAAATCCAGACTGTCCTTTCAAGTAAAAAGTTTGCTTCTCTGTTTTTAACCTAATTTAGAAGACCTATTTTAATGAGTCAATCTGCATGAACAAGTCACATGTTTTCACCTTGTAATCTTTTGGATCAAGTTCTCTCTGTCTAATCCATATCTCATTTATATGCTAATCCTAAAAATTGAAAAAAGGTGTTATTTTTGATGAAGGTTGATATGCTGGTAAATGTTTAATAGTTGGTTTTCTAGGGAAAAATAACACTGGTTATAGTATTTACTAATTTCTGTGGAGTTAATACTTCCACAGTTGCATATTTCATGCTATAAAGTGACATCACTAAATGCAGAAACGGGAAGAAATACTCTTTTATACAGTATTTCCACCAATTAGAAACAACAGACATTTTCTACTAAAGTTACTACTCTATTTGCTTTATGATAAATTTTCTAATTCCTAGTTTTGAAAGAATAAAAAATGATCTAAACTTAACCTATCTGCAAAAAAAGATATTAAGTACTTTTGTCTTGTACTGATTTTATTGCAGAAATAATATATTTTACAAGTGTCCATAATATGTGATATTACCTTTAAATAATATTTTCTTTTCACATATTTACTATACTTTTATAAGAAATGGGGAAAAGAGGTTTTTTGTATGATGTGAGTTTTACAACTCCAAAACTTAATATTAAAATCATGATGAGTAATGAATAATTAAATTAATAACTAGTAAACATCATGGAAACAAAATATTTCATTACTAAACTGTTAGTCATCATGAATCCCAATAGTATCATCATTTCCTAAAAATAATGTGATACAGTGCAGTGGTACCTCAAGATACGAGTGCCCTAACATACGAGATTTTTGAGATACGAGCTGTACAGGGAGCGATTTTTTGCTTAGAAATACAAGCAACATTTGAGATACGAGTAATCGCGCAGATCGGCCGGCTGCACATGACCCACCAGTTTACAGCGACTCGAGCATCTCATAGTTTCCCACGCCTCAGTTTGCTTGTTTACCTTGTTGTCGAAGCATCTTTTGTGCATTTACATACTTTATCACATTTCTTTTTATAACCATGGGTCCGAAGAAAGCCAGTGGAAAGGTCAGTGCTCAGAAGAGGATGATGTCTATTGAATTAAAGCGTGAAATCATAGAAAAATATGAGCAAGGTGTGCGAGTGGCTGACTTGGCGAGGCAATACAGGCATAGTACTTCAACGTTATGCACTCTGTTTAAACAGAAAGAGTCGATAAAGGGTATAATGCCAGCTAAGGGCGTTACAATAATTTCTAAGCTCCGTAGCTCTCTCCATGAAAAGATAGAGAATCTACTGATGGTGTGGGTGACGGAGAAGCAGCTTAAAGGAGATACATTAACACAGGGCATCATATGCGAGAAGGCACGAGCGATTTATGGTGATTTGCTGGAGCAGACCCTGCGCACTTCCACGGACAAAGCATTGAAAGACTCATTTAAAGCCAGTAGAGGCTGGTTTGATAACTTCAGGAAAAGGTCCGGCATTCACTCCATCGTCAGGCATGGTGAGGCAGCAAGTTCGGATGTGAAGGCAGCTGAGGATTACCTCAAAATTTTTTCCAAACTGATAGAAGCCAAAGGATATATACTCCAGCAAGTCTTCAACTGTGACGAGACAGGGCTTTTCTGGAAGAAGATGCTGAAAGGACTTATATAATGGCAGAGGAGAAGGCGATGCCAGGCCACAAACCCATGAAGGATAGGCTAACTCTCGCACTGTGCGCCAATGTGAGTGGCGACTGCAAGATCAAGCCTCTGCTCGTATACCATGCAGAAAACCCCAGAGTCTTTAAGTCACATAGGATTTTAAAAGATAAACTGCAAGTTATGTGGAGGGAAAACCCGAAGGCATGGGTCACCAGGCAGTTCTTTGTGGAGTGGGTAAACCTGGTTTTTGGCCCTTCTGTTAAGAAATATCTACAGGAAAACAACATAACCATGCAAGCCCTCTTCATCCTTGACAATGCTCCTGCTCACTCACCGAACCTCGAAGATGAACTCCTCGAAGAGTTCAAGTTTATAAAGGTTGTTTACCTACCAGCACCACTCCCATCCTGCAGCCCATGGATCAGGAGGTGATTTCTAATTTTAAAAAGCTGTACATCAAGCACCTGTTCTGGCGCTGCTTTGAGGTGACGGAGAACACAAACCTCACCCTTCGAGAGTTCTGGAAGAACCACTTTAACATCGTGATATGCCTCAGAATTATTGATCAGGCCTGGCTGGGTGTTACAACGAGGACTTTGACCTCTGCATGGAAGAAGCTGTGGCCTAAGGCCATAGCCGAAAGGACCTTGGAAGGATTAGAACCTGAGGTGCCAGTGGAGGAGGAGATAGTGTCTCTGGGAAAATCCATGGGCCTGGAGGTGGATGAGAGAGACGTGAATGAGCTCGTCGAGGAGCACTTTCTGGAACTCACCACAGAAGAGTTACAAGAGTTGCAGTCTCAGCAACATGCGGAGGTTCTCCAAGAAATTGATTTTGAGGAAGAGCCAGAGGTGGAGGAGATCTCTACAAGTGAGATAAAGGAGATCTTAGGAATGTGGGAGAGGGTGTCACACTTTGTGGAAAGGAAACACCCCCCAAAAGTTGCTACTGGTCGTGCATCAGAGCTGTTCAATGAAACTTGCCTCACCCATTTCAGAAACATTCTGAAAGGGAAGAAGAGGCAAACCTCGTTGAACATGTTTTTTTTGAAATCGGCCAAAAATGAAAGACCAGTAGCAATTAAGTTGAGTGAAGATTAGTTAAGTTACATTCAGTTTAGGGATAAAGTGTAGCATTAAGAGTGTAACGAGTAGGTAAATACACTTTATAAAACCAGTTTATTCCTTTACATTCTCTTTTATTATGTTTTTATACAATATTTGTCATTTATAAATACATTTTTCTTACTCAAAAACACGTAACAAGAACAACTGGGGTGGCATTTTGGGGGCTGGAATGGATTAACGGCATTTCAATTGATTTCAATGGGGAAATTTGCTTTGAGATACGAGCAACTTGATATATGAGCAAGGTTACGGAACCAATTATACTCATATCTCAAGGTACCACTGTACTTTATAAATATAAATACATTTTTAAAGATACAACTTCAGTGATCTGCTTGATTTTCCACTGAAGTCATTTCTCTAAAGTTGAGTAGCAAATAACTGCTGGATGTCAGACTCTGGACTGTCTTCTAGGAATCAAAGATTTTTTTTTTCAGAGAAACCACAGAATGTCTACTTGAATGTTCAATTCAGTACACACTCTGAGGCCAACTCTGCTCAGTCAAGAGAAGCAAAGGTTTGCAGGCCAGAAGATCAGGGATTCGACATGATTCTCCTCTGTTCTCATGTTTGAGTTGCTGTTCTGGGACTTTTCTATCCTGACCCAACCCCTGCCATGTACTACTGCTCCAGAAGTAGTCCCTGTCTTCTCTCCAGTCTGAGTTTGTCTTGATTTTCTGTTGGTACCTTTATTATTTCAGGCCTGATTTTCTCCCCACCACTTATAAGGCCTCACTTCTATCAATAGCTTGATTATGACCCAATCTTCTTTCTATCTATTCACTTATCTTCCATGCCAATCTCCTACACACTAATTAATATTAGTGGGTAAAATAAACCATAATATATTTGCCAAACTCATGTCAGGATTATTTTATTTGTAGCCAAGATTGGATATACTAATGATTATTATTGTTGGTTAACTTATAGCAGTTGCATGATATCATCATCATACATACATACACACACACACACACACACACACACACACACACTTAACTAGGAAATTTCAACATTACCATTTCCACGTTCAATTAATTTTTTAACAGGTTAGGTTCACCTATACAAGAATGTGAGTAGGCTAATTAATTACATATTTTCTAAACTTGAATTCAGTCTTTCACTTTATTAAACCCTAATATATTAAAATAATCAATTTGGTAGTCATTTTGGCAATGGAATTAGCAGTAGCATATACTTTAGAATTTTTACCACTAAGTATATTTGGTTACATTAAGACAATGAATTCATTATGCAAAAAGATTTAAGATCTATTAGCTTATATGAACAAATTATGTCTATTATAATCTCTGTAGCTGAATATATATATATATATATATATATATATTTGAGATCAAGGATCAACAAACAAGTCAAACTCATGTGCCAAATATTATCCCTGGCATGCTTTGGCATGAACTTTGAGAAAATTATCATTTTAATATTTTTATAAGGTTGTAATAGAGATTAAAAGAGAATATGTAATTGAGAACAAAAATGGCCTGCAAAATCTAAAATGTTTACTATATAACTCTTTAAAGCGTGCTAATTTCAGATGGAGACTTTGAATCAAGATTCATACTCAATAATTCAGGTATCTGTGTATCTAAATGCTAATAGGATGTTATTAAAATCTAAGTTAGAAAACTTAGTGGCTAGAAGTTTACAAATATAAATTTATTAGAATAGTAAAATGGAGGTTGTCTTCCCTACTAATACTTTTAATATATAAAAGTTCTCACTCTGTACATTTTTGTATCTAGCCAAACTGAATACTTATGGATATATATATATTTATATACAGTATATATATTTCAGAGAGGAAGAGAGAAGAGAGTAATATAAAAGTAGAAACAGCAATGATGAAAGAGAATCATTGATTGGTTGCCACCTATACATCCTCTATTGAGGATCTAGCTTATAATCTGGGCATGTGCCATTGACCAGAATCGAACCTGGGACCCTTCAGCCTGCAGGCTGATGCTCTATCCACGAGCCAAACCAGCTAGGGAAAGACTTATGGACTTTTAAAGAAAATAACATACCTGCTAAATTATTAAGGATTTTAAAAAACTCATTTTCTCTTGGAAAATTTTAACATGATAATTCAGTCCAATCAGAGCCCATTCATACCATGTCATTCCTTTCATCTTTGTTTATACAATATTGATACCTTAAATGTTTTAATGAATTTTTCATTATTTATTTCTGTGCTCACAGAATGTGGCAAAGGACCTAAGGATTATTAATAATGGAAAGGATTCCTTGCCTTTGTTTAGTTTCCTATGTCAACCTGGCAAAGGGTAATAAACATATGGGTCTCACCAAAGGCATTTAAATTCAACCCACTCAGTTTTCTAATACAGCCCCAAGTAGTAGAGAATCCCAAAATTCTAAAAACATGTTTACTTCAGATTAACAAAACACACATCTTCACATTCATTACAAACATGACTAGCCACTATCAATTATTGTTACAAGAATTCCAGGAGAATTGATACATTTAATAGTTCCTATTACATGGGTATTTGTAAGTTCCTACAACTAAAGATTTCCTTGCAATCATATTCATGACAGTTCCACTAGTAGTTTTTAGTTCTTTGTTGTTGATTTTTATTTATCTTGTTTTTGCTATATGACAAACACTGAAAAGTATTGAGGGAAACAAAATTGAGAAATTTTATTAATGTTTGTTCTCATTTTTTATGTACTGTTGAATTGGAAAAATTTGACATTATTTGACTTATGTAAAAATGCTAGTCTGTGTTCATGGATACATAATTTAATACCTACCACCTTGATTTGTCACAAAGTCCTTCTACACTGAAATATATTCCAATTTTTGAAACATGTCTGTAGACTCTAAACTCTAATTTTCAAATTACATTCCGCTTAGTGAAAAATATATTTGCTAAATATTACAAACACTGTTTGACATGCTATTTTTTTCTCTGTGGCATTTAATCTCTCATTCCTGAGCAGGAAAAAACTCTGAAAGTGTATAGGCTGAGCTCACACCATCAGCTTGATCCCAAGTGTGGGTAGATTTGCCATGTTGCTCTAGGATTTCATTTCTAAGCAGATCATCTCAAAGGAAACATACACTTCCTCTTCGTTCTATAAATCTTTTTACAATTTTCTCCTTACTTCTAACTGATAATAAAAGTATCTCAACAACTCTATTTCAAAAGTGTCTCTTGAATCCCACTAAATTTTCCCATCCCTACAACCTCAGTTCACATCTTATCAATTGTCATATTGACTATTACCATATCTCCCTATCTCACCTCTTTTCCTCCAAGTTTCCAAACCCTCATTCCTTTCTTCAAGGAGTACAGAAAGCAGAAAATCAATGATCAGTTCATGGAAGACCTTGTATTGTTCTTGAATTATTCTTTAGGTGATGGAGAACATTTACAAAGGCCAGTTGTCTGTGTCATGTTGCTGTTCCTATCAAAGGTAACACAGTAGTCCTCTTTTCTTCATAATTCCACTTTCCTCAGTCTCAGTTACCCACAGTCAACCACAGTCTGAGAGCCCTACAGGAAAAGTTTCAGAAATAAACAATTTATAAGTTTTAAATTGTGTGCTGTTGAAATCTGATGACATTTCATGATGTTCCTCTCCATCTTATCCTGCTTATTTAGGCTATATATATATCGCCCACCTGTTAGCCACTTAGTTGCTGTCTGGGTTACTAGACTGAATATCACAGTACTTGTGTTCAAGTAACCCTTATTGTGCTTAGTAATAGCCCCTAAGTGTAAACGTAGTGGTCTCAAGAGTATTGATGCTGTCAATTCTTATACACCAAGGAAAAGCCATAAGTGTTTCCTTCAAGTGAAAAGGTGAATACAGTACAATTAGATATCTTGAAGGAGAAAGAGAAATCACATTTACATAACTTTTATTACATCTACACTTCATAGCTATAACTGTAAAATCTTAACAGAAACTAAGTGTGGATATTAGCATCTGTGTTGAGGTATTGGGCATAGGAACAGAAATAAAAAGACTTGCTTAAGGAATATTTCAATGCCCAGAAAAGATAATTGATCGTCTAGTTCAAGAGAATAAAAAAATATATGGGCTTTGTTCTAGTTAAAACTGGCATTCTAAATGGTTACTTAATAAGAAAATAATAACAGTTCTGTTCATGGTTCACCAAACACGTTATATTTGAGTTATACTTGGTTTTGGAGATTTGTAAATCTGTGCTTTTCTACCTTGCTTGTAGTTCACAGTTCAGATAAAGACCTTGCTAAAACATCTGATGCTTTGCTGCACAGCCAAGGGCTGCATAATAGAATTATATATTTAAGTAAAATACTGTATTCGTATTTGGTAGAGACATGCAGTAGGAATGAAGAAAAGTTGAGAACAAGTTGAAAGTAAAATAAATTAGGCAGCATGGATTTGAAAGAAACACTAACTTAAAAATAGTCACAGATCCTGCTATGTTTTTGTGCTAGGGGAAAGGTAACACCTCAGATTGGCAAGTTTTTCTCCATCTAAGACCAGTATTCAAAATGATAAAGAAAACAGAAAGTTGGAAAATGATTAAAATGTATTACAGAATAAAACTACAGGTTTCCAGGAAACAAAGATTAAAATAATTACTGTATTACTTACAATAATAATTCTAACCATAATATAATATTAAATTGATTATTTATTTTCAATGGGTTCAACTTCCCACTCATCTAAAAAGAGCTCAAATTTAGAGGTCAAATAGACCATTAAGTGCATTCCCGTTGCAGAGAAATATACATATCTGCCCAGAATATTCCTACCATAATTTCAAACTGTTTTGTTTTCATGTTGCTTTATGTACTCTACACACATGAAAAAAAGGGAGATCATATTCCAAAGGTGATTTACTGGTTTGTTTTTAGCAGCAACTAATAAATGATGGGCTGTAAAACATTTGGAAGATACAAAATTTGGGGTTATGTATAATCATAGGTGCTGCAAATACCAGATACCATGTTATACAGAAAAGACAACTTGAATGTTCCAGGTTTTCACAATTTAAATAGGCAAATGACACAGAGCAGGGATAATTCACTTAAAAAAAGAAAAGTTCTAAATTCTGCAAGCCAAAAAGGATGCCATAAACATTGTAGGACTTCACTTATTATTAAAATTTATAAAAATTAAATAGTCAGTGCTTCAAGCTAAGAAGGCCATGACACTATAAAAAAATGAATCACAAATTCATTATTTAGAGTGTACTAGACTATGAGGAGAATCAAGCTATAATTACATTAAAGAATATCTTATTTTAATTTTTCACCAGGATCTATGAGAACCAAATACTCAAATCAAGAAGAAACAAGGTAATTGTCAGTTCTGGTTTTAGCTTCCTACATTTGCCTCATTGATACAACCCCATCAATGCCTTGAACTGACCCAGTTTGTGACCCAATTCTGACTGCACCAAGAAATGTAGCAGTGCTACCACAAGGGAGCCTATACCGTCAAGTTGGGTTCTCACTTGACCATGTATGTTGTCTGTTTAACATCCCAGGCAGTCCCTCCTTTGATGGAGACTCCACTTTAGAACATTCATCTTTATTGAGCATTTATTCCCTGTTTAAGTTTGTCCTTAAAGTTGAGTTCACCATATATTCCTCAGTTAATGTACTTAATCATCTCTCATCACTATAAGTTAGTTCAGTATAATTTCTTCCTTCATCATCTCCCATTCTCAACATCTTCTCCACGGATGAAGGGGGAAATAGTTGTTTCTACATAATGCAAATAGGGAGGCCTTAACGAAATGTAGGAATCTTTCCAAGGCATCTTTCTGTATCCCTACACATTGTGATGAGAATTAATGGAAACTGCAACTCAGACAGGATTCTTAATGTTATACTTAATGAATGAAGTCTGGAGTCACCATACAAGTCAAGAAACCACAGTTGTCCAAGGTATTTTCTGAGGCCAAAGGACACATGAAATTGGTAGTGGAAAATAGGAATTATCAAGACCAGCTACAACCACATTATCAGTTGCAGTGAGCAGGGCTAACAGTTACACTTATTTCTTTCTTATTTGTGTCTGTGCATATGTATGTGTATGTGTGTGTGAAAAAACAAGTGTTATATAGATAAAAGCATTTATATATATATGCATATTCTAATAGTTATTCTTTTTATCTTTTTAGCCCTACTCCTTTATCATGCAGAAGATGTGTTGATGTGTTAATAGTGGTTAACCTTATATTTCCGTATTTAAATGAGAGGATATCAAAGTTAGGGCATATCAAAGGGGAAGTGTGACTTAGAATAATAAACATCAGCTCAAAATGAATAAAGTAAGACTTTGTGCATACCTTCAGGGGGAGTAGGCTAGCGTGTTTGGGGTTTTATGAAGGACAGTTACATCTTTTAGAGTGAAACCTCTTATATTTATTTGTAAGTTAAAACCAGCTAAAATGTTGTGTATGGATACGAAGCTGACAAGGTATTGATTGTGGTACGCTCTTCCCTGTGGCTTGGTTATGCTGGAAACTAACTCTTTAAGAAGCCCCTCCTCTGTATGTCTCTGAATTAAAACTGGCCCAAAGAGAAACTCATTGGAGACTGAGAATGCATGATGCTAGCAGTGACCATAATCCTTGGATGATGCATGTTAAGTTCTAATGTGAGGACTAACAGATTCAGAGATGGGTGGTGAATTCTGTTTATCATCACTGTGATCTCCTCCATTCCCAGTTCTCTATCATAAAAACTGACCCTGCTGAACAACAGTGCTCCTAGGCTCACTACCCTATGCTTGGCTGTGGATCCTCTGACACAGGGTTGCACAGAGACAAGGATTTCCATATAACTCTCCAGGAACTTATGATCTTCCTTCTGTGTGGGTTTGGTTTCTCTTATTGACGTGTTGTTGATATTCTGCCAAGACTTTCCCCCATGGACTCCAGATTCTTATTTCCAAATTGTGTGCTAGACATTTCTATTCGATATGTATTGTAAACCATAATAGCAAAATGGGCAATGTTCAATAAATACTCAATGACTGATCATACCACATAAAACTTGCTTTCCTATTGTCTTCACTATCTATGTAAATGTTAGATTTATCCTTCTAGTGTATTAATGTAATCTTTGACTCCTTTTTCTACTGGCCAAAGTTCAACAAATCCTATTGCGAATTCCTTTAAAATCTTTACAGAACTGTCCTCGTATCCACTTAACTACCCGATTTAGACCAATATCTTCTTTTACCTGAATTATTATAAACAACCTTCTCACAAATCTTTCTACTTCTGTCTTTGATACCTAGTGTCTATTTTCAACTCAGTATTAAGAGTAATTATTTATTTTCAAGTATGTGTAAGCTTATAAGACTCTTGTGTTCAGAATTCTCTAACAGCTCCCTGCTTCAGAATAAAAAATATCCTATGGTTTCCTGTAACGCCTCACATTACTGGCTTCAAAGAGAAAAGTGTCATACCCCAGACAGCATTAAAAAATGTTCAAGGATATTTTTTTTTTATTTCAGAGTGATTTAATGAGCAATTATTGAGAAAGAAGAAGTGATATCTGATATCTTTAAATTCATGAGACAGTCTTATATAACAAAATATTTTCCCTTATCGGTATAACTTGAATACTCTAGTGAACATTACTTTGGGTTAATAATATGTTTATACTTATCCAAAATCAGAATCCATATTAAATGTGATTATAAAGATCTTTGTGTGACTTTAAATATTTTGCTGCTGCAGGAATAAAACCACCATATTAGCTAACACAAAATTATACTTTGTTTGATTTAAATGTTTTAAAGAAATATTTTCTTTACTTTGAAAACCACATTACTTATGACAACAGTTCTTGTAATATTTAAATCACATATGCAGCACAGTTGTGTAATATTCTATTATAGAACTTCATAGTGATTTTATTTATAGATCCAAGCATTTAGCTACATTATTATATCTTCACTCATAAATATGTACAAGCAATTGAATACCAAAATACATATTGTTTTATTATAAATTAATTCCATTTTATTCTCCTTCATATTAAAATTAAGAATTTTGTTGATTTTTTGAAATATTGTGAGTATAGGTATATTATATGTTAAATATATTATCATATAATAAAATTAGTAGTATTAAATTTCCATTACAAGAGGGTAGTGAGCCTAATAAAGTAGAGATTCCCAGGCTGCATTAAAGAGCTTCCCAGCTTCCTCCCTAATTTCATTTCTTATTAACTTTTATTTTCTCTCCTCCAACCACAATGATCTCCCTGTTCTTTGCTCATCTTAGAAAGGTCTTTACCAATGTAAGTGAATAGTAAATTCTTATCACCTTTACAATACTGCATAAGACCTAATCAAGTCAGGTATTTCCTGGTTTATCATCGGAAACAAAACACTCTCATACTCTATGCCATCTTTTTTGTGCTTATCTCCTTAAATGTGTTACCCCCTCATGTAATGTATATTTTCCTTGCTTGTTCACATTTCTTCTTGTCTTCATTCATTAGAAATAGGCTCTGTTAATACAACAGCATCCCATCACCTGGAAATTTTTTTTTAAATATATATTTTATTGATTTTTTACAGAGAGGAAGGGAGAGGGATAGAGAGTTAGAAACATTGATGAGAGAGAGACAGCTGCCTCCTGCATGCCCCCTACTGGGGATGTGCCAGCAACCAGGATACATGCCCTTGACCAGAATCGAACCAGGGACCTTTCAGACCGCAGGCCGACGCTCTATCCACTGAGCCAAACCGGTTTCGGCCCATCACCTGGAATTTGTTAGGGCCAAAGGCAGAGTCCCATTCCAGAACTGTTAAGTCAGACCCTCTGCGATGGAGCTCAGCAATTTGAAGCAAAGATCCTTTCAGGGGACACTGGTACAGTAGGGAGTATGAACTGAAGTATGTCTTCCTCTTATTCTAAACCCGTATCCAGCCTCTCTACCTAATTTTTAGACTCCCATGTTTTTGTTAACGTGTGTTTCCTGCTGTTTGTCCAGAAAGCAGTCACTGTGTAAGTATTAATATATTTTCTTAATTAACATTAGTTCTGTTAAGAAATAAATTAAGAAATTTCCTGCAGCCTACTTAACACGTAGAATAAATTCTGAGGTTAGCTCTTGTTCGCATCCTTAACTACATCGTTACTATGACAAAAGATGTGCTTATTTTTCACATGCTTCCCTAGGGGTTAAGCATCTTGTTCTTTATAGACTAAATAAATACCTAATGGCTTCTCATCTTAGAAAATTAACTTGGATGGTTGTGTAGAATTTTTCCATCCTTTTGATTTGTACATTTCTTCAATTATATGTTGGTGAGCATAATATGATAATCAGTCATGTGTTTATGAAGTTATTTAATACCATTTATGTCTAAAAACATAAGTATTGGAGATGAAAGCAGAAATAAAAAATTTGGGGCTGTAAAATTCTTAAATTGCTCTTGCAATATGAGTATTTTTCACTTAAAATGGATTCCTTAAAGTAAGTAAATACCGGGATACCAGCACAGTGTTTGCCCTGTAGAGATTAAACACACTGCTCTAACGCCTCCCATTTCTTAGAGGGAAATTGAACAGTGTGATGTGATGGAAGACGTATAATGGTGCTTTTGCTGCTGCACAATAGGGGATCCATTTTGAGCTTTAGACCAAGCAGAAAATGGCTCATTTCATCAAAGAGATTTAAAATGCCTCTCCTATCACCCAGTAGCAGAGGCTGCTGATTACAGTAGGAAACATACACACACACTTTTCAGGTAAAGGAAACAATAACCTCAGTATCTCACAGCCACTTCTTTTCAAACGTAAAGCAAGCAGCTAGTTTTAAGAAGATATTAAAAAGAAACAAGGTCTTCCATAACAATAAATATATAAAAACTCAGTGCTTACAGGACTCAGTGCTTAAAGGACCTACTATGGTTACAAAAGAGTTCCTTGAGGCCAGACATGTGTCTCCACATGTAGATATCTTAAAATGGAATAATAGCATAGCATTTAGAAGAGCATGTTGGCTCTCTACTTAAAGAGACCCAGTCCTATTGTTTCTAGGGAGTGCCTTAGAAAAAGCACAGCTCTATAATTTTATAGCGGAAGCCTTAGTACATTCTTCCATTTTGTCATGTATTATATATAGAGTCAAATCTACAAAACTTTTTTATTATCAGAAAATATGAGCCAGCCTCAGCACATTATTTTGTGGCCTCCATAAAGTTCCAAGGTACATAACTTCTTCAAGTGTTATTATAAATAATTATGTGGATAGAGTAGACTCTATTTTACTACTAATAACTTAGTACCTAGCAAAAAGGAACTCTCAATAATTCTTTTATAGCAAGAATTGTATTTTCACTCAGAAAATACAAATTCACTGCCTCCTTCCTTCCATACACTAAGCTAACTCAGGAGGTATACATGTAAACAGTCTGCCCTTACGTGTTTTCATTCTGGTAGGGAAAACAGTCAAAAATACTGCAAGCAATATAAAATATAAAAATAATTAATGTTATTATAGAAAAATATGAGTCTGACATAGATCATTATAAGCTTGAAATAAAAAGGGTCTAAATTTAAAAGGCTATTAATGGAAAGAATTTTCATAAAGAAAAAAAAATCAACCTAAACTCTAAAATAGATTAAGGATTCAGTTATAAAGAAGAAGAAAGCAGGTTTAAAAAGTAAAATCCTTTTGACAAAGTCTATGTTAAGAAAGAGTATGTTTGAGATGCTAGAAGATTGAAATGATGCTATAGAATACCAGTGTGCCTGAAGCATAAGTGAAGATAAAGTAGCAAAGGTGACCTGCATAGAAAGAACTATATTATAGAAGCCCCTCCAGCCAGTTAAGAGTTTGAATATCACATGGAATAAGAACCCAATAAGGAGTCTTGGAGAAGGAAGTTGCATGACACTATTTACACTTTCAGCATATAATTGAGAATGAGATACAAAAAAAATGGGGGAATAAATTCCTGTCTTTTTGGTGCTTGATTGCTCATTTCTTTGTAGCATTGGATAATATTTCATTGTCTGGATGCACCATAGTTTGTCTATCCATTTACTTACTAAAAAAAGACATCCTGTTGCATTTACTTCTGACAATTATAAGTAAATCTGCTGTAAATACCTGTGTGCAGGTTTTTGTGTGAATATAGGTTTTCAACTATTTTGGGTAACTACCAAGGAGTGTCTGGATCATATGAAAAGAGCATGAGTAATTTTATAAGGAACTGTTTTCAAGTGGATGAATCATTTTACATTCCCACCAGCAATGAATGAGAGTTCCTGTTGCTCCACATCCTCTCCAGCACTTGGTGGAGTCAGTGTTCTAGCTTCTGGCCGATCTAATAGGTGTGTTGTGGTATCATTTTCAATTCCAGCTTAAAAATGTCAAACGGCACATAGAAAGCTTTGTGGGAAAGGAGAAAAGCCAAGAGTAGTTGGAGAAAGTCCAACTGTTCTAGATATTGCACTAGTATACACATTTTCCCAACATATCTCATGGTTCAGTTTTACCCATAAGTAGAACACATTTGATGACAAGTTTACTAAGTTTCCTATATTATAATTGGTACACTAGTGAAAGTAGGCATTCTGAACTTTAGGGTCCTCATTACTATGATAAGAAAGGAAAATTGAATTTTCTTTGGGTTGGCAATAGCAATTGACACTTGACACTCCCTGTCTTGGAGAGCATCTATCTGCAAAAATATAGAAAATTAAAATAAAGTCAGCATGCCAAAATTAAAGGATTTTTATTGTTTAACTTTCACAAAGAAAGTTAATTGAGGTAAGTATGTGACCATTCTTTCATAGCCACAGGAAATTATTCTGTACACATTTTCACAAAAGAGATACCAGTGACATATAATAGACTTGTTTCTAATCATTACTGCTTTGACTTTATATAACAATCTGATAATGTTCTTCAATAAAAACTAATGAAATAGTCTTGTAAAAAATAATTACTCTGTAGTTAAAACAATGAAGGGAAAAGGTTTTTAAATGTTCTGAATAAATGAGTAAATGCATTATTTTCTTAATATGAAGGTATAATTTTTCCCTGAGGACACTTAATAATTTGATTATGTTTTTCAGTAGTGGTCATAAAAACTTGCAAAGGATTATCTACATTTTATTAATTCACCTTAAAGTTTGATGGGACACCTGTAGCTTCCCCTTATTAAGTAATATTTCAATCTTTCAATTTTGTAAGACATGTATATATTTATTTCTATTGCAGTTTTATTGTACTGTGTAATTGCTATTTATGAATATTAGTATACTTTTATTTAATATATATTTAACAGTTAGTAATATTATAGCTTTTCTTGACAAATTGTAATATATTTAACAATCATTTAAATATATGTATTCTGCTTTTCTTCTGATAACCTTTTCAGATTTAATTTAGAATATAAATGTGTCTGATTTAAATTTTCGTCCCAATTCCTATATCAATAGATGAAACATTGCATTTGCTTGATTGCTGCTGGTTGATTTTGAAAGCAATTATGCAGTACTGTGGTTAAAGGATATGTTATTTGTATTAATTTAGAATATGTAGTTGCTATAAAAAATAAGTACCAATTTTCCAAGGGTTTCACAAACTATAAATTTATTTTCTTTTATGTCAGCATGCAACGCAGATGTCCTGGTTGGTTGTGAGCATCTTTCATTTCTGTAGTGATCCAGGACGCACATCATTTCCATCTTGTGACTCCTAATTCTTTCTTCAGCCTTTCCCAATGGGGAAAGGATTCTTAAGGCAATTAAGCCCTAATGTCCTAACGTATCCATTTTATGTAATGAATTAACTTTTCTCCTGGGCATCTAACATGCTAATAGTTTTGTGGATCGTTGAGAGATCTTTGATAAGTCAACTACATTTTCTGTACTCTTTGGTTTAGACGAAAGCCCCAGTTGAGAAAGATTTTCTGAGTCTTCTGCAGAAGGAGCAAGAGAGTGGAAGAGGCACACATACTTCTTCGAGGCTCAGGCAAGTACCACACAAAACTTCTGCAGATTTTATTGGCAGCAACCTGTCATGGGGACAGAGAGGGGTGCTGGAGGAAATGGAGTCCCTGGCAGAGCAGCCTTCTTTAAGCAGTGGCTCTGACTGTGGAAAACAGCAGGAATTTGGGTGCAGAGTTCACCGTCTCTACTTCATTATTTTGTGTATTATCTGGAGATTAAAAAAACAATACTAATCCTATTGTTTATCAAGCATCTTATTTGAGTAAAGTCATGCATTACTTATATGGTGGAATTTCTTAACAAGTTTTACATGACAATTAGTATTTGAACCCAGATTTACATACCCACAAGTTTCATACTCTGTACTTCCTACACTGATTTGCTAGCATACCTAGAAGTCAACACAAAATTGAGTAATGCATATTCACTAACACTTTCCAAGAACTTTAGGTCCCAATTCTAATATTCTATTTTACTGAAAGGATAATTTGGTCCCATTTGTTCATCACTAATGTCCTTGGGAATGTAATTTAAAAAACAATAATTTAAAAATTGAACAAGAGTAGAAAGAAAGATGGAAAGAAAGAAAGATAAAGAAAAAAAAGTTGAAAAAAGTTGATCAAGAGGGACATATGATTTAAGGATTGATTTGTGAGAGATACTTTTATAGTACATACTTTCTTTATCATTCCTAAATAGCAATGAAGTTCTGCTTAAAAAAATGCAAGCAATAACAAAGAATATAAACTAAAAACTAAAAACATTAAAGCCGCTTTCTGTTTCTTGCCACTACTTATGAGGATTTTTTATCAACATAATATTGAAGTTTTAGTTATTACTTCCTATATGTTTAATGCATTTAGTAGTGCTTAGAAATATCCCAAACCACAACACTCACTAGCAAATGGAATAAGCAAGGCATTTTTAAATGTTTAATGCCTCAGTGCTATAGAATGCATATATAAACCAAATTTCACTTAGTTTTAAATATTCTTCTGAAAAAATTCTCTCCCATGTTTATTCATTCATTTGTGAATTTTCTACACATATTTCATGTCATCTAACTAGAAAACTATGATCACTTTAATAAATTATTCAGATATAAATTGCTGTTGCATTTGAAGCATAAAAATATGATTGAGCAGATGCTGCCAGAATGTCATATGGGATATAAAATTAAATACATAAATTTGTATTGGTGAATCTCATAAAAATTAATTATCTAGATAAACTGTATATATTTGATTCTTTAAAATTACTATCTGAAATCAATGTCATTAAATAATTTATTGCTTATACATTTGTCAAACTAGCAAAATTTTTAGCCAATATTTTTTAAATGAGGTATATTACACAGTTTCATGGTGTCTTTGTTTTAAAGCTTCAAGATGATGTCTATCAAACTTTCTCATATATTCACTGCATTATTACATTTGCATTGGAATAAAATAGCCAGGAAAACAAAAATCAGAAAAAAAAATATCCCGAGTAACAATTGCATCAGACACAGATATGAGCCATTTATATTCCTTTCAAAAAACAAAGACGTGCTGTTCAGTTGTAAAGAATGTGGGTCAGCAAAAAACCTCCAGCTGTAGGTTCTTCAGAGTGCACCTCAGCCTTCAAGGTCATGCTATTCTCATAGCAACCCCAGACAATGTTTGAGCAAGTAGTGGCTTAAGAGTACAGTGGTGTCCACACACGTGGGGCATTTCCAAGGGGCAGGAAATATACCTGTCAGATTGCATCTTGAGCTGCCTGCTGCCTCTCACCAATCACATTCCATCCTATTGCCTTCAAGAGCATTCCCATGTAAATCTACATGGCTAACCGCTTTTCAGCTTCTGCTTCTCAGAGAAATCAATCATCTCAGGAACTGAACTCAAATGTTTTGCCAACTACATTATCACATTTGAAAAGTAAAACAATAAACCCCTAAAGCAATATGCTTACTATGGAGCCTAACCTAAAAACTCTCGAGTGCAACTTTAATTTTACCCCAACATGAGTGGAACTACACCAGCTTTAGGCATTTGCATACTAGTTTATATCTTCACCTATGATCGATGTCCAGCTACTTACCAGTATTGATTTCGCGTTACTTACTAGCTGAATCCAGTAAGTCATTAATCTGTTTGTGGGTACAAACATATACATGTATGAATGCATGCATACATAATGTGAAATATATATAAAATATTTTATCTACTTTATCTACTTTTTGGATTGTGAGATTACAAGGAACTTCATTCTCATGATAAGGGACTTCCTGTTACATGTCTCATACTATTTTGATAGGTAAATGAATACATGCATGGATGGATTCATAGCCAAAATTATATAGCGTATTAATGCAGCTGGGTTTTAAAGTACAATCTTAAAATTCTTTCATTAAATTATATTTAAGTTGAATTAGAAGAAGCTACATTTTTAGAGGTATCAGTGAGAAATCAAGCTTTGCAGAACTGGGGGGAATCTGACAGTAATGCAGAATGGCAGCTGACAGAGCATATCATGTTAACCCACTTATAAAATATTTCCTTGTCCTGCCATATTTCTATGCCTGAGGTGTGCTGTATGGTGTCTTTTTGGCAGTGAGGAAAGAAAGTAGAGATTCAAGCAGTTCTATAAAGAAGACTGAATTGAAGATGACAGAGTTACCCGTGAATATAATTATTCATACAATAAATATAGCTCTGAAATAGCTGTAAATCTGTTTTTCAATGGGATATTTTTATAATTGGATCATTTAATAAATGTATTAAGAATTTTGCAAACTGAATTAATTCCTCTTGTGAATTCCCTTGGAAAGTGAATAATCAATTCTTAATTTGTCACATATATATTTTTTTAAAGAAGAAAATCATGTATATTAATTTGCCTTTTGTGGGGAAACATTACACAATATCTATAAAGAAACAACCTAGACCAAACTGAAAAGATTGTGTAAAATCCAATCTCAGATTATTTGGGAGGAAAGAGGAAATAACTCTGCTTATATAAGAGAAAACTTATAAAAAGCATTTTAAGTGGAGTGATTATGTGCATAAACAACATAAAATGTTAGAATCACCACAAAAGTATAATAATTTGCAAAACAGCTTTCCTCTGAAGAGAGAAAAGTGATCTCTAGAGCATTATCTCATTTAACCTTAAATTCTATTCTGCTAGAAAAGCAACTGCATTTATCTCTTGAACAGAATTATGAATTCCCAGTTATCTCTGAAATAAAAAACCTTGAATCAGACAAAACTTTATAAACTTGTTTAAAAAGTGAATGTAACTTATGGATATAGTTATTATTGTATTAATTTAAGACAAGAATTCCTATTATCTAAATGTAGTCTAGATAAAATTTCAAATAGTTGAAGGAAAACCATGAATTTCTTGATTAAAGTAGCAGAACTTTCAACCAGGCCACAAACCAGTAGTAAAAACCACGAGTGATTTGAGAGATCATACTGTTAGTTAAGGTTTACAAAATAATGGCTCCTTTGTCACTGATTTCTTAGTTAAAGACATTTGATTTATTCTCTTGAATTATTCCCATATACTCCTACTTCGTCTAACAATTTCTATTCTTACTTTCATAGTCTCCAGCCAGGAGTAAGTCATTCTTTCAAGATGAAAGTTAAAATGTCCATGCTACCCAAAGCAATCTATAGATTCAAGGCAATCCCTATCAAAATACCAATGGCATTATTCACAGACCTATAACAATTGATCTTAAAATTTATATGGAACCACTACAGAAGGCCCCAAATAGCCAAAGTAGGCTTAAACAAGAAAAGCAGAATTGGAGATATTACGTTACTGATATCAAACTATATTACAAGGCCTTAGTGATCCAAATCCCATAGTACTGGCATAAAAACAGACACATTAATCAATAGAACAGAATAGAGAACTCAGAAATAAACCCATGCCTATATCATTAATTAATCTATGAGGCAGGACTACCCAGAAATAAATCTTGCCTATATCATTAATTAATCTATGAGGCAGGATAAAGATAGTCTCTTTAATAAATGGTGTTGGGAAAACTGGACAGATAACATGCAAAAAATAAAATGCGACCACCTCCTTAAACCATACACAAGAATAAACTCAAAATGGTTACAGATTTAAATGTAAGACCCAATGCCACAAAACTCTGGAAGAAAACAGGCTCCACTGCCAATACAGAGATAGTCAGGCTACCTGGTTTATAGCCACCGTGGTTGCCTAGGCCCGAAATTGATTTGAGATGAGAGAAAAAGAAGAAGTATCACCTAGGGGCAAAAAAGGCAACAGTGTTCTTACCATACAGCTGCATGAATCCACAAAGAGGGAGAAAGGGCAATAAACATACCCTATGTCTTTACCACACAACTGAACAGCTAGGGAAAGCACGAAAAAGGCGCAGGGCATGCTGTCTTAACTTTAGGCTAAAGGACCATCATAGGTTTTGAGGATGATTCAAAATGATCCTGCTCCTTACAGTAACCTGGCATCTTGTAATAAAATCTTTGATTTTCCTTTGCCATAAGTCATGACAGACCACTTTGATTCATAACCACTCTACCGCTTAGCTATGCCCCAGTGCCCAATTTACTCCTAAGGATGACGAGGGGGTCTCAGGAATGCCATCTGGTCGGGACTATTCCTATCTGCTGAGATAAGCAGTAAGGGAGGGGGGCGTGGAAACTTCGAAGAATAAGAAGATTGTAGCTGAGAGCAGCAACTAAGAAACTGTTGTTCAAAGAAAAGGACTAGATAGAAACATTGAAGGAGATGATGAGGTCATGACACAATCAGCAGTAAGCAATTTAGACTCTGAACCGAGTGAAACTACCAGGTTAATAATTCGTACACACTCTGGGCAGTTACAGTTCAGTTTCAGAGATGCCCAGGAAAATAGATTTTTCTCCCAGAGTTTGAATGCAAGTCCTTACTTCTGAGACCTAAAAATTAGGATTTGTGTCTTAAGATTAGACACAAGCTAATGACCCAAATCAAGTTCTATTGAAAATAGTGACTATCCAAGAAAAAAAATAATTTAAGTAGAAATAAACACAAAAAATACCTTGTATAAAAGATTAGTAATCTGGGGCACAGAATGGGAAAACAAAAATAAAATCAGAAGCAAGAAAAAGCATGGCATAATAAAAAGTATTTTTGCATAAAGTGGCACCCCAGTTAAATAGAGCACTTACAAGGAAACATTCCAGAAGTGCTAATAATAAAAATAAAAACTGGAAAATATACAAGAAACTCTGGAGATGGGGGGAATAATAGACTAAGATTCCAAATTCCATCTATAAGTTTTCAAGTGCAAATATGCATTATACTTGTTTTCTAGTATTTGGACCAGAAAATACTATTGAAATTACACTGTAATTTCAGGATCTTTGTCACTATTGGGCCAGGTAGAACCATATTATTAAAGTATGCAGTAAGTCAATGTTATCCGATATATATATATGTATATCAGATAACATATTATATATATATATATATATATATATATATATATATATATTTCAGTACAGAGTCTTTTTAAATGGAATTTTATATGATGATGAGTCTCAATACTTCATACTATCATTTTTTAAAGCTTTGATTAGTCCCAAACTGTTTTCAGCTAATTATTTTAAATTTCTGTGAAAGTAAATTTAATTCCCGTTTGGACAGATTTTTTTAAAAAATTTTAACTTAACCTAATATTACAGTGTCTATTTTTTTATACAATAGTAATCTATGGGACAATATAAGGTAGTCTGTTCCTTCAACCTCTTTGTCCATGTCTACAGTACATAAGAGCAGATGAGATAGCCATTATTCAACATACAGGAACAATTTATTGAACCCTTCTTATGTGACAGACACTGTGTTATCTGCCAGGTAATAACACTGTAAAGTTATGCACTGAAATATTATTAGTATCAATAAGGAAAAAGGCCTTTTTTTCTTACATATTCTATCATGGCATTAAAAAATGTGAAATGCCAGGACAAAGAGTACTTGATCAATAGGAGAGCAGAAATGAGAAACAGAAGCATAGCAAACCAGATTCTGGGGAAAAGGGTGACAAAGGAAAGCAGAGAGGACAAAAAAAGAAATAAAATTCTCAAGAAGTTCTGAAAAGGAGAGTTGGCATTAACCAAACAAAATAGAAAATTTAAGTGTGTACATGTGCCTATGTGTGTGAGGGAATAGAAAATTAAAGCATGGACATTATTGTTTTTTGCTTTGTTTTGTTTTGTTTTAGCATAAGGCTATTGAACATTTAATAGGCTACAATATAGTGTAAGCACAATTTTTATATGAACTGGGAAACCAAAAAGTTTGTCAAATCATTTACATGTGATATGCTCTTAATTATGATAGTCTGGAACTAAATCCTTCATGTCTCCAAAGGTATGCCTGTCTATGAATTAAATTCACCATCATAACATACTTGTGCATCATCTTATATTTGTAATATCCTCATCTACCCGTGCTAATATTTTCTCACAAGAAACTTCTAAACTATAACAAATAAAATATCCCTGTTCAGAACAGGGGTTCAGAAGAAGTTCCCCCAAGATGTGCCTCTGTGATCTGTGGATTATTTTGGGCTCACAAGAAATTTTTACCTCTTCCTTAAAGAATTTAAATGAGGGGCCTTGCCCATAATGAGTTATCAACAGAAATAACATTTTATGACCTATCTATAGGGCAGGGCAAATTTCTAATTACTGAACATCTGTTCTTCTTACCGTCCTGTGAATGACTTTCTTTTCTTATGGAGCCTCATGATGCCTTACCTCATCCTTAGCTCAGAATGTCATATATAGTTCATTTCCCTTTCGGGCTCTGAACTTCTCATGTATGAGGGGTTCTCTGACTCTTTCACAAATGTGGGGTTCCCACACATCCCTCTGTAATTAAATTTAGTTATTTTTCCTTTTTTATCTGTGACATATAGATTTAATTATTACACCAGCCAAAAGAACCTAAGAGGACAGAGGAAATATTTTCCTCCTCTCACCAAAGGAAAATAAAATCAGAGTATGGGGATTTGATGAGATGGTGCCAAGTCTAGATTTCAAGGGAAAGAGCTAACATGCCAATTTCTGACCCTGAATCTCATTTGAAAATTAAAGTCTTGTCAATGTAAGTTATAAGCAGTGGTAAACCATGGCCTACCAGAAAACTATCTGGACGGGAAGAAGTTGAGCAAAGGTGGCAAACACAGCAAGCTTTCTAAGAGAGGCAGAAATTGAGGCTAAAACATCTGCTCTGGGGGAAAAGTAAGAAGCTCCAGTGGCTGGTACAGAATAAATACACCAAGAGTGCAGAACAAAGTATCCACCTAAGCTTATGACCATTCAAATGAAAAGTGAGTTAGCTTGCATGGTCCAGGCTATAAGAGAGTCGTGCTCAAGTAAATCAAGATTTAATGTTAGAATAAACCAGAGAAGAGGAAAAATGTAAATTTGATCACATTATTTTATTTTTTTAAATATATATTTTATTGATTTTTTTACAGAGAGGAAGGGAGAGAGATAGAGTTAGAAACATCGATGAGCGAGAAACATCAATCCACTGTCTCCTGCACACCCCCTACGGGGGATGTGCCCACAACCAAGGTATGTGCCCTTGACCAGAATCGAACTTGGGACCTTTCAGTCCACAGTCTGAGGCTCCCTCCACTGAGCCAAACCAGTTTCGGCTATTTTCTGATTTTACATCTGTTGAGGTTTTCATAACGTGTATGATATAGATCAGAATATTTAGGATGGCTTACTAACCTTCCAATATATAAGCCATGACTTTATATTCAGCCATATTTGTAGCCATTTCTACTACCCAACTAAGCTTATTTCATCTCTTCAAAGCAACCATGATCTCTTGTCTCTAAGCCTTTAAACATGTTGTGTGTTTTGAATTCAAAGACAAAAATGATAAGATCTGACTTGGTCTAGGGATCACCACTCAGTAATTATATAAGAGCTCTGTTCATAGATAATAGGCAAGAAGGTACATAGTGATCATTCATTGAGATGCTGTTTTCTCCCACTGTGGCAACAGGTGATCTGTGGTTACAAAACTACCTGCAGTCATTTCCTTCAACAAGATTTGTGGGAGTGGAGCCGGCTAATGTGGCTCCCTGATTGAACATCAATCTATGAACCAGGAGGTCACAGTTCAATGCCTGATCAAGGTACATATCCGAGATGTGGGCTCAATCCTCAGTGTGGGGTGTGCAGAAGGCAGCCGACCAATGATTCTCTCTCATTATTGATATTTCTATTTCTCTCCCTTTTAAAAAGAATACATTAAAAAAAGAGTTTGTGGGAGTAGAAAGCCCAGCAAAAGATAGAAAATTACTGCAGAAGATGCAGTCAAAATGCAGAGAAGAAAAGCAAAAATCATCATTACTAGCACATCAAAGTTACATCATCACACAGTGCCGTAAGGCTGAGTCAATGAATTGTTAATTATTCCATATAGGTATGAAGAGGCTAAACAGTGAGCTGGGATTAGTGCCTAAAACAAACAACAGCCATTGGCAAAGACATTAATTTAGGGTAACCTTTTTTCATTAACTAATTATTTGTTTGAACAGAGATCCTATTATTACCAGTCCACATTACGACAATAAAGGAAAATATGCTTACAGTTCTCAAGTATAAATCGCAAAATTTTGCCAAGTTGAGTTCCCATTTGACTTACTATTTTAATAACAAGGTTGCTAAGGAGAGATTTTTCTTTACAACAGATATAGCAACCTCATTAATGAATTTGCTAATTAGTCTGGCTTTAATAGATAAACACATTGAAGTAGAAGCACAGACTAATCAGTTTTGCTAAAGGGGATGGTCATCTTCAATTTCAATAACTCTTGGGCTTATAATGAGATATATTAGTTCATGTGAAAAATCTTAGGGGAATAAATTTATAACATGACTGCAACATTTTAAAATTTCACATCACTGTAACCATATTAAATCCTGATCAGTGCATTGATGATTATTACAGCTATTACCACTGGCCCTTTCAAAATAACCATTAAATATATGGAAAGTCACATTTGTACACAGTACCATTATAATTATCCTAAAAACACTAACACAATACTTATTAAGCAAGTTTGTTTCAAGGCTTGGGACATTCTAAATAGACCTTATTTGGGGGATTAGTGTGAATAAATCTGACCTGTCAATTATTCAACTAATTAAAAAATAGTTTTACACACTGACTTTTTCCATATTCCATAAATCAAGTGATATATTTCAGTAGATTTTATCACTTGTTGCACTATTGTATTACTCTTTCTTATTTCATTAGTGCACTAGCCAACATAGCATTAAGAAAACTTAAATATTTCAAAGAGCAGACTTATAAAGGAACTCCACTTACAGAGTTGTGGGCAGGGATAAGGAAATAAATAAGGAATGATGAGACCCCAGAGCAGCAATGCAAAAACATTATCACTTCTAGGACTAGAAAAACAAGAGCGTTTTCAGAGCCCACTGAGATCTGGAACTTTAGAGTAGTGTCCAGCTGGCATATAGCTACTACCAGAGCTCTGAAAGGAGAAAGAGAAGAGCAGGAAAGAGATACTGTGGTCTTTTACTCCATTCTGCTGCAATCTGCCAGTGGTACCCACTGGTATGGCCCAACCCAAGGACAGTCAGCAAGGGAAATTTGAAGATGCAGTTCACAAGGCTCAGCCTCTCAGGGAGAGGCTGAGCTTGGGAGAGTAGGGCAGAGAGTAGATTGGGAAGAAACACGCACTAAATGTAGCACAGTTAGTAACAAAGGGATACAGCTAGCACTACATGGACATAAATATTTCTAGGAAGTCTCTTTATTATAAAACTAGAGGCCTGGTGCACAAAATTTGTGCACTGGGGGAGGGGGAGAGGAATGGTGTCCCTCAGCCCAGACTGCACCCTTTCCAATCTGGAACCCTGGGGGATGTCCGACTGCTGGTTTAGGCTACATCCTGCCTGCCAGCCTGATCACCCCCTAACCACTCCCCTGCCAGCCTGATCGATGCCTAACTGCTCCCCTACCTGCCCAATTGCCCCCACTGCCCTCCCCTGATGACCCAATCACCCCCAACTTCCCTTTCCTGCCAGCCTTTTTGCCCCTAACTGCCCTCCCCTGCTGGCCTGATCACCCACAACTCCCATCCCCTGCCAGTCATCTTGTGGGAGCATCCATCTTGTATGAGGGTGTGATGGACAATTTGCATATTACCTCTTTATTATATAGCATTTGTATTCTGTATTATATTAATTTGACTATATAGAAAAGTGTAGAGAAAACTCTACCAAGTACCATTGTATAACAAACCAGCTTTTTGTAACCTTAGAATTTGCCCATGTTGGCTCCATGTATTTAATATATAGTATAAATATATCAAATACAGAATTTGAACCTCTTCCCCTCCTTTCATTCCTATATATTTTATTCAATTTATAATTGATAATTTCACATGTGTGTTTATAACTTTACTTCATATATAAATACAAAATATATGCGCCAAGCATATATATATATATATATATATATATATATATATATATATATGCCAAGCAACCGGAATGACTGGGAGGACCAGAATGACTGGAAAGACTGGTCACTATAACTCACGCTGTGGCTGGCCAACCAGCAAGCCTGGCCCCTGATCAGCCCTCCAAAATTGAGGGTGAGGTCACCTGGCGAACCTTCCACAGCCTTCTTCAGCCCCTGCCCCTAGCTGGCCCGGTCCCTGATCACCACTCCCAACGACCATGATCAGGAAGGGACCAGCTGGCCAACCTCCCATGGCCCCTCCCATTGGCTGGCCCAGCCCCCCTCGGCCCTGATTGGGACCCCACCTGTGCTCAAATTTGTGCACTGGGCCTCTAAGATACATATATAATTGTAGAAAACTATATATATAATGTATAGTGTAGTATTGTATATTATGTCTTAGTCTTCAAATAAGATGTATGACAGTATAGTTTTTTTTTTTTACAAATTCACTTTTCTTATAACTTTATAACTTAAAACTTTAAGTAGATACAAGAAATTCTAGTTCATTCATTTTACCTTCATTATATCCCTTTATATTTGAAATAAGATGTTTTTATGAATTATCATATAAAATTGTATATAAGAGCTCTCAAATTTTAAGAATTAAAAACAATGTTATAATTGAACTATGATTTGTTCTTGTGTCTTCAGGGTGTTCTCAGCTGGGTCAGATATACTAGTATACCATTTCAACTGATGAAAGTACACTTCCAGGTCCTTGATTTATGACTCATGGCTCAAGATTTCCATAATTTGCCATCCAATTTCTATCAGAGTACTGGCAGTGTGAGAACTAATTTTTAAGTATTTTTATTTTCTGAAGAGCACATGACCATGACACAAAATCCGGTTTCTCAGTTTTGGCTACTGCTAATGGCTGACTAAAAACAAAAAGAATACTAGAGAGACTAGAATGTTTATTTATTAGAAAGCATCAGAAAATCGTCACAGTAGTAAGTAATTATACCACAAAGATGTAGAAGAATATTCGGAGAGGTGAGGCTGGTATCTAGCTTTGTTCTTAACCTGATAATTCTACAGAAGACTGAGAGGGCAAAAATATTAAACAGTGCTTTCCACGGGCATATGGGAAAGACAAAGATTGGAGTTTGAACTCACAAGCAGAGAAGCCCTAGAGTATACCCTGAGAGTATTCATGAGGCCTGACACCTAGATTACAATAGTTTCAGTCAATGATTGGGTTCAGTTACTTCAGGATGGCCAGGGAGTTCAGTCTGGCCACCAGCTGATAGCAAACACAAATCTTCTCTGGAGGAAGAGAATAGTGTCTAACAATTCAATTTATGTCTACGGATTTTATTTTTAATGTCTGGCACTCAATCAAAAATAAATATACATGTTTGTAGGTAAAAAATTAGAAGAGCTCAGAGATCACAAACCCATAATAATTAAACATCCATCAAGAGTCAGATCATGCCGTTTTTATTCATTAAACATTTTTATAGCATTCAATATGTGCTAGCTCATACTCTGAGTATAAAAACAAAACAAAACAAAAAATAGCAATAACCACTCAGTTGTTGTATCCCAGCAGTTCCAATCCAGGTCAGGATACATGCCCTCATTGTAGGCTTGATCCCCAGTAGGAGCCATGCAGGAGTCAATCAATGACTTCCTCCCTCATTGTTGTTTCTATCTCTTTATCCCTCTCCCTTCCTCTCTTTCTAAAAGTCAATAAAAATATATTTAAAATAACAACAACCTAAAGTCATCTAAATAATCATAACAAAGCTAGAAAGTAGGCATTATTACTCCTTTCATTTTACAGCTGAGAGCTGTTATAGACATAATAGTGTCCCCCAAAGATGTCCACATCGTCACACCTGAAATCTGTAAATATATTAATCTTACATGGCAAAGCAGAGATTGTGGAAATGAGAAGGGATGTTGTGCAAGAAATGCAGGCAGAATCTTAAAGCTAGAAAGAGCAAGTAATGGATTATATCCTAGATTCCAGAAGAAACAACTGCCAATAACTTGATTTTAGGATTTCTGACCTCCAGAGCTACAAGCAATACATTTCTATTGTTTTATGCCACTAAATTTATTATAGCCCCTCTCCCTCCTATTCTCTTCTTCTCTCCTTCCTCTCTCTCTCTCTCTCTCTCTCTCTCTCTCTCTCTCTCTCTCTCTCTCTC
>JAAGEH010002528.1:19659291-19881192 GCA_011751065.1 Lasiurus cinereus | reverse complement strand
ATTTGATTATATATATCCTGTATTTGATTTGAAAATATATGCCCTAAGTAGGTACTATATCCTGTCATTATTACTGTTCTCTTTCAAGTATGGTGCTTTCTTTCCTCATTTGTTAGGTATCTTTGTTGTCTTTTTCTTCCTCCCTTTTATCATACTCACAGGAGACCTAAAGGTCTGAGTTGAGGATCACTGAAACTCTAGAAAATATTTGTATTTGCTTATGTATGATGAGATTCAAGGTTAGTGCCATTCTGGCACCACTTCAGCTTCCTTTCAAAAATCATAGACTGGTAAAAAGCTCAGACTTCATTCTGCCACTTTGCATATGGCCCTGTTTTAGTGATGCTCCCACTGACCTTCGAGATCCCCCACATAGGTCATGTTCAGGTGTGTGTGAGGACAGGTGATCCTTAGATTTCTTCTACTTTTTGTGAATTTACAAATATGTGAGAAAAAAAATGGTTTATTGAAGAGCTAGTAGTTTTATAACGGGAGGTGCTTCCCAGTAAATAGCTCACCAAATTGCTGAAAGCAGACATTTCTGTGTTATTAATTCATATCATTCTATCACATGGTTTTTTTATTTAATTTATATAGCAACTTTCCATAACTGGACACTCAAGGAATCTCTTTTCTTTTTCACTTTGATGATAACACTGAGATACACATTTTTGAGGATAACTTCAAATATGTCTCTGATTATTTTCTTGGGCTAGAGTTCTACAAATTTAATTACAGGGTCAAATTTTCACCATATTGGAAATATATTGTCAGATGGGTATTCCAGAAAGTGTTGATACTTTGTATATAAAGTGCATATATTTAATTTCAGTATACTTAATTTATCCAGATTATTTTCCCTTGGTCTGTGAGCTCTAGTACAGAGAGTGAATTAATTGCCCTGGTGGGTATGACACAGAGGCGGTAGGAGGCATTCCTGAACTACACGAGGAAGACTCTGCAAGGAAGCCTTTTGTTTGTCCATCCTGAGTGTCATGAAGAACCTGACACAGGTGTACAAAGGAACCTGAGAAAATAAGATCATGAGGTGAACTGTAATGAACGAAGCATACCAATCTTGGAGACGTGTTGAGAGCTGATTCAGTTTATAGCATAAGAAATCTTAATAAATTAAATATCCTCTAGATCACATACACATTTTTACAAAGTAATTTTCCCTAAAAAAAATCATCTCTACAGGAGTTTAGCTAAAGTAAAAGGATTAAGGAAATCGCTTTTACTTACATTACTGCTGACACGGCCAAAACCAGCAACACAAACATGCAAGGTTTCAGCTGGCTAAATGATTAACTTGGCAAAGTCGAAGTTGCTGATACACTAATAAGAAAAGATTTATTTCCAAAAGATCTGTTGTTGCATCTGCAGAAGATTTTGTAACTGTGTGCTATATTTTTCCTAAAAAAAAAAAAAATCTGTTAACTCTGAGAAGATGGGAGCTCTTAAAAGGATTGAGGGTTTTGCAAGGAAAATATATAAGGCAATATTTCTCTCTTCTTTTCACCTGCTTTTCTGTAAGCTAATTTCTAAAGAGAGACGGTACTCACTTCAGAATCTTTGCTAAGTGTATGCTCTTCATTTCAAATTGGTTTTGACTCATGCACATGTATGAAATGTGGCTTAAACAAATACTCAAGATTCTAGAGCATATTTCTGATTCCTCTGACTTATTCATGTGACAGGAGTCTTTCGTTATTTTTATGCTCTTACAATCTTTGAATTTCAAAGTACTATGTATCACGAACCAAGTCATAAAGCCATTGATACCAGCTGAGAGTTGAAATACTTGCTCTACCGTTTTATGACTTTATAGTATATCCCAGGATGAACTGCCTCCAGAACTGAAGTCTAATAGTTAAAAAGGTTGATCCATGCAATGAAAGTGTCACCAATTTCTGCTTTGAAGAAGAATACTGTGTCCTAGAGACTTACATCTTTGAGGTGACTATAGGCATTCTACATTAAGAAAGAAGAAAAATACAGTAAAATATACTTGCAAACCTACTGTCTTGACAAATAAAATACTTGTTTACAATGTTCCTACTTCTTACTGTGGAAAGCTTATTATTATATTTAAAGAATATGAGCATTGACCTATGAAACAGAAGGTCACAGTTTGATTCCTGGTCAGGGCACATGCTTGGGTTATGGGCTCAATTTCCAGTTTAGGATGTACAGAGGCAGCCTATAGATGATTATTTCTCATCATTGATGTTTCTCTCTCTCTCTCTCTCCCTCTCCCTTCCTCTCTGAAATCATTACATATATGTGTAAAAATAATAAATGCACCCTGGTTTGATTGATTTTATTAGTACTGTTTGAAAATATTTATTCCTCAGAAATAAAAGAATCTTCAAAGGTAAAATAATTTTGATATTTTAAATAAAGAACTCACTTTAGAATTTTCTAACGAGTAATTACTTCAATTACAGATAACCTATATATGTATGGAAAAATAAGTTTCATTTCACCTCAGTATGGGATAGATTAAATAGTAGAAGCCATTGTGATGAAAATATCAGCAGCAATAGTAGTATTTCTTCATTATACCTTTGGGATATTTTCCAAGTATCTCTTCAAATAAAGATTTCTAGTTCTTCAGGTTTGAAAATGTTGCCTCATAACTTCATCATGGATCTTAATTAGAATGCCTCACTTTTTTGTGTGTATTAATTCAAAATCATAAAGAACAATTTTTAATGAGATTCTATGGTCAACATAGGTCCTACTTTTTCCCCCTCCTTGGGTCATTTTGTCCATCTACACTGAACAAAAATTCTAGTCCTTAAAGTACCCAGTCTGTGGTATTTTTTATGGGAGCCCTAGTTAAAGTTGATTAAAATTTTTCCAAAAGAAAATCTGTCACTTACTGAATATGTTGAACATTTATTAAATGCTGACTATATAGCACATGGTGGGACAAAAGTAGGCTTGTAATTGTGAATACATGACACACAGGAGTTTCTGTACTATTACTTATTTTTAAAAATTGATTTTTAGAAAGTAAGGGAAAGAGAAAGATACTGATGTGGCTGGGCATGTGACCTGACTAGAAATTGAACCCTTCACTTTTCAATGTATAGGACAACATTCCAACCAACTAATGACTCATTATTGATCAATTATTGTATTATTTTTCATGTGAACCACTGTAAACCTACTTTTGTCCTAAAATGTATGTGTTATTTCATTTACAGAATAAATGAAAACTGAATGTGGATTAGTATTCTCAAACTTTGTCCTAAATTATATCACTTATTGACACTGGTTGCAGCATTTGAGTTTGCTCTTATATATCATAATATTTCACCTCCCCAGTATAAACTCGCTACACCCCTTACCCACTCCCACTTAATTATGTCTTTCTGGAGCCCTGGATTTTGAACTCCTGTTTCAGGATTTTGTCTACTACACCCAATTTTCTCTATCTGACCTTCCCAATGCCAAAATTACAATAAATTTAACAGCAAGTTTACTTGTGGAAAGAGAACAAGACCTGGATAGGAATCTTGAATCTACCAATCAATGGTTGTATGACACAAACTCACCTGCCCTCTGAGGGCCTTATGCCTTCATCTGAGGAATGGAGTTGTGCTTAATGTGAGGGCTCTTCTGAAGTTTGATGTAAAGTCTGTGCACAGCGTCTGGCTTAAAATAGACTCATGCATCATTCAGATCATAAAAAAAAAACTTTAACATAAATCTGTGGTTCTTTTATAAGGTTTTTCATTTTTGTGTGATCCTATATACCTAGAATTTTAAAGTTCCTTAAAAATCTAAAATTGCTGTCTTGAAAACTAAATATTCATTATTTGTATTGTAATGTCAACTACAGCAAAGCAAATGATTCTTTGGATCAGTATTCTCTGTTAAGAATTCTTTTCTCATTAGATGCTTTTATACAGGTAATCAATTGTGAAGTTATTGAGAGCAAGAGTTGTTGCTAACTTGAGTTGGCAGAAAACATAAGCCAAAGTAAAGAATTATTAAGAAAAATGTCTACACTTCATTATTACTTCATTTGTTGATTCACTCACTCACTAAAGAACAATTGATGTGTGCAAACACTGATATCAGATGCAAAATTTCCAAAGATAAATCAAGAAGGACAGAGGTAATAAAAAATACATAAATATGATTAAAACAGGATAGAGTGTAAAATTTTTCATAATAGAATTGAACAGAAAAATCCCCAAAGTCTCTTGGTTGAAGAGATTATTTTTACCTAACTTGATTAGGGAAGACAGCATAGAAGGCAAATCATTTACACAGGGTTGTAAAAGATGAGTGATATGTAGTCTTTAAGAAAACAGGGGTCTTGACAAAACAAAATATGTTTTTAATGGAGGTGAGAAAGCAAGGGGCACATACACAAGTACTCAAGAATTCCATTTAGCTATAATGTAGCTATCCTGACGAAAACTAGTTGAAAGTTAGCTTTGAAATCATGGCTGTGTTGAGTGCCAATTGGTGCAGTTTTTATGTATTCTGAAGGACATAGAGATTAATTATAGATTTTTTAGAAAAGGAACATTACTCCAAGCTGCAACATTTCCTTAGGTTCCTCTCATTCTCCAATCTGCTCAAGCAAGGGTATGACTAGCCTGTTATTTGAGTTACAAATCACTGGATCTCTGATCGTGCTCCCAGTTTTGCTAACTGTAAACCCTTTAAAATTCTCCCATATCAGGAGCTTTAATTTTTACCTATATCCAAGAACTAAGCATAGCCTGAAAAATACATCTCTCTCTCTCTCTCTCTCTCTCTCTCTCTCTCTCTCTCTCACACACACACACACACACACACAAACACACACACACTTTTTTAAAAAATTATCTTTCTGTCATGTAAAAAAATGTGTATCTTTTTATGGAGAAAATATTACATCCATGCTTTTATATCTTTGCTGTAAATGGCAAAATACAGTACTATGCATACATATGTGAGTATAATCATTTACCAGATTTCATTTAGAATAGCTTCTAGTTTATATAAATTATTAAGAAAAACATCTTTTTTAAAAAATATATTTTATTGATTTTTTTTTTACAGAGAGGAAGGAAGAGAGATAAAAAGTCAGAAACATCGATGAGAGAGAGACATCGATCAGCCACCCCCTGCATGCCCCACAGTGGAGATGTGCCCGCAAGCAAGACACATGCCCCCAACCGGAATCGAACCCGGGACCCTTCAGTCCGCAAGCCGATGCTCTATCCACTGAGCCAAACCGGTCTTGGCTAAAAAAAAAAAAAAATCTTTTGACATTGTTTATAATGGGCACAACTTGAGTTCGAAACTATCAAATAAAAATATTAAATGAAAATAACATTTCCTTTTATTTTAATTTTATGGAAAAATCGGATTGGCATGAACCACAGTATTAGAGAGTGGCAAACGTTTTTGCCCATAGTAACCTAAGGCCAATAGGGCTGAAAACTCTGCTCAGATGTATCTAATTGAGGATGTGTCCCACAGCAGTGGCTTTTCTCACGAGTAGATGGCTGGGTTGAAGGATTCCGGAATTAAAGATATCCTGAATCACACCCTTCCCAGGAAGCATCCTGCCAGACAGCATATTCCATTTCTAACTATGAAACGGAGCCGCCCAGAACTGGAGAGAGCTTAGTCCAACCGTATTTCCTGGCCATGAATGAATGCGGCTTGTAGCTTGTTGTTCTGGAAGAGAGTAAAGCGGTACCGTGACAATGATACCAGCCATGCAAGAAGCATGCCATTTATGCCCTAATACAGTAGTGCCTCGAGATATGAGTGCCCTAACATACAAGATTTTTGAGATACAAGCCTTCGAGCAAGCGATTTTTGCTTTGAGATAGGAGTAATGGCGCGGATCGGCCGGCTGCACACGACCCACCAGTTTACCAAGACTCGAGTGTCTCATAGTTTCCCACGCCTCAAGTTTACGGAATGAATTAAACTCGTATCTCGAGGTACCACTGTACATTACAGAAGGTCATGAAGCATTCGTGATGCTGTCTTTTCCCATCAGCCTGCAGTTACATGAAACTCAGGACATCTCTCTGTGCAGCCAACTCCTAGATGTCATCTTATGTACTCTCAGATGACATTAAAAAGGAATTTTTACCTTTGGAGAGCTTCTTTTAGAATTCCCCAAACCCCCTGAATTTCCTCTGCCATTAAAATCTTCAGCTGCAAGTTAATTATTGATCCTCTGTTCAGAAACAGGACATCTGCAATGCTTGGTGACACTGCTTTTGCTGTTTGGGTAAAGAAAAATATGTGTAGGCGTAGTGATTTAAAAAAAAAAAAACAGTTTTCAAGGAGCAGTGCTCGGTTCTGGAAGAAGGCTTGAATTTTTACTGAGACAGTTACTGCAGGAGAGCTGCTGATCCCCGAGCCTTGAAATGCTTTGCACGAGGACTGAAAGGAGATGAGCTTGTTCCTGGTGGTAGAAAATGTTTGCACCTCTCAATAAGAAATCCCTGAAGTGTTTGAACGAACTTCAGGAAAATGTTTGATACTTTCTGAGTGATCAGGAAAGAAAAATAATTGCCCAGGAAGCTGTTTGTTCGAGGCTTCCTCCTATGTCAAAATTTTGGTATACTCGTTTATTTTTGACTGCTTGATCTCAGTGTTCCTGAGAGGAATATATTAAATTTCCAATTGCAAGTCCTGATTTACATATACCCTATCATATTGCCAAACTTAATATATTTTGAAGTAGTTTATACATGTTTATGATGAATAAAATTTCTTCATCTATTGCTTTTATAAGATCTCTTTTCTTGTCTCAACTTAAATTTTATTTTTTAAATTATTAATATTATTACTTCCAAATATTGTCTTTTTTTCTTTTTATTTCTTTTATATTTAATCTAAGGGTTTCAAAATGTGAGTTCTACACTTTTAGACTGACCATATATATATATATTCAATCTAAGTGTCTTTCTAACTGATAAATTAAGCCAATGGATACTTATTTGAAACTACTATTCAGTTAGAACTCATATGTGTTGTTTTATTTCATATTTTACTTCTATTTATTAGTTTACTAGAGGCTCAGTGCATGAAATTTGTGCATGGGTAGGGTTCCTAGGCCTGGCCGGCATTCAGGGATGGTCAGGACCTTCTAGCTACCAGCCAGGGCCATCCTTTGCTCGGTGCTACCTCCTGGTGGTCAGCACATGTCATAGTGAGCAATCAAACTCCAGCTCTACTGGTCAAACTCCCAAGGAGACACTTTGCATATTAGCCTTTTATATAGAGACTAGAGGTCTGGTGCACAAAATTTGTGCATTGGGGGGTGTCCTTCAGCATAGCTTGCTCCCTCTCCTACCTGGATCAGGCCTAAATGGGCAGTCTGACATCCTTCTCACAATCCAGGACTGCTGGCTCCCAACTGCTCACCTGTCTGCCTTCCTGATTGTTCCTAACTGCTTCTGCCTGCCAGCCTGATCACCCTCTAACCACTTCCTGCCAGCCTGATTGATGCATAACTGCTCCTCTGCCAGCCTCTTTGCCCCTAACTGCCCTCCCCTGTGGGCTTGGTCACCCTTAACTGCCCTCCCCTTCAGGCCTAGTCACCCCCAACTTCCCTCCCTTGCAGGCCTGGTCCCTGCCAACTGCCCTCCCTTGCTGGCCATCTTGTGGTGGCCATCTTGTGTCCACATGGAGGCAATCATCTTGTATGTTGGAATGATGGTCAATCTGCATATTACTCTCTTATTAGATAGGATAGAGGCCTGGTGCACAGGTGGAGGCCAGCTGGTTTGCCCTGAAGAGTGTCCTGGATCAGGGTGGGTGTTCCCTTGGGGTGTGGGGTGGCCTGGGTGAGGAGCCTGTGGTGGTTTGCAGGCTGGCCACGCCCCCCAGTGACCCAAGCAGAGGATCTGGCATCTGGGATTTTTTTATCTTCTACAATTGAAACTTTGTTGCCTGGAGCCGAGCCAAGCCTTCTGCTCACTCAGTGGCAGCAGCCATTGAAAGTTTGTTGCCTTAAGCAGAGGCCTTACCAGGCCAGGGTGTGTGGAAAGCTTGGCTTCCTCTGTCACCAGGGGCAACCCAAACCTCCTTCCTGCTTCTCTGTGGCCATAGCCATCTTGGTTGGGTTAATTTGCATATTCACTCTGATTGGCTGGTGGGCGTGACTGGTGGGTGTGGCTTGGGTGTAGCAGAGGTATGGCCAATTTGCATACTACTCTTAGATAGGATTGGATTGTGTTGTCTTCTGGTTGTTTCAAAGTTACACATGTGTCTTATATTTTTCAGAAATTGTTCATTGCTCTTCATTCTTTTTCTTGCTGATTTTCAGATTCATTTTCTAGTCATCTTTCTTCAACTTTGTTGATTTACTTAGCTAAAATCTACCATTAAATGTGTCTACTGAACTTTTAAATTTCAGTGTTTTTTTTGTTGTTTTTTTTAAACTCCAGAATATATTTGCTGACACATTTTTATCACCCCTTCCCTGGATGCTTTAAGCATGGTTTCCCTGTCCTAGAATGATCTAGTGTGAAAGGCAGTCCAGTACTCTGAGCTGCACTTGTCCAGAGATGAGTCCCCAGGTTAAAGTTTCCATAACAAGGAGCTAGAGAAGATATAAGAAAGTGATTCATAGCTACAATGCCACAGACCCTCATATTCCTTCTCACCACGATTAATAATTTTTTGAATTGTGTTTCTATATTTTGTGTTCCTATGCCCTCTATTTTCAGATCTTATTTCCATTCTTGCCCTTAGGATAATTTTCAGAGACTTTCAATGATTTATTTTCATAATTTTCACCAGCTAAATTGTTATTTTGCTAGGAAAATGATCCACCACGCTTATTACTCTGGTCTTACCCCACCACATCCTTGTGAATGGCTATTTAAATTTGCATGGAATACTCAGGAGGCAGTGTAGGCTGACCATTTTCTTGAGGCTTGTGGATAGGCAGCACTAAGAAATGATGCTAAGAGATATATGAGGGCTACATGGTAGAGGACATTAAACTCGTATTGAGATGTGGTCTTGATCTCATGGATAAAAGAAAGCCATCCAAAAACTTTAAGTAAAATAGTCTTCTAATCAAATCGATGTGTGTGATGCTGGGGAAACACAATTAAAAACAAAATCCTAGCCAACCCCAAGCCTCTGCAAAAAAAAAAGTAGAAGAGGAGTAAAAGCAGTTTTATTTTTTAATAAGCATTAAACAAGAATGAGATGCACATCACAGGCAATCCATTAAAGAAATTACAAAAAAACAAACAAAAAAATAGTAATAACCTCACCCTATTCTATAGCCAAGCAGATACAACCCACTACATGCATGTTCTCAAGATAAATAGTAACTAGTCTCCAACTAAGAAGACTTGATGGCAGCATTGGTCACATATAGTTTATTCTAAATTCCTCTGGTGATTGGGGTGATCATCCAGGCTCTCTGAATGGCTTTACCTAAAGGAAAGATGAATTTCTCATAGTTTTATGACAGGAGGTGTGCAACTTGAAGCCAGGCATGAGCCAAGGTGAGGCTCCTCTCTCCCCCTAGAAACTGTGCAATAAGGGGGTTAACTGCCTTGATGATTCTATTTTAAAGACGATGGCTAAAAGTCCTTGAGAAAGACATTTGTGCTTTTTAAATTGGCAAAAAGTCTTAGCTACTTTTTACAAAAAGATTTACATATATCTCAAAGAGTCAGAGAAATAACAGTTTTCCAAAGAAAATGGTAGAAGGAAAAGGAGGAAGAAAAAGGTCTCTCCCTACTTATGCAAAGAAAAATTATCCTTTCATTTTTATATGTCTATTTACCATTTTAATTATATCTTCATTGGGTTCAAAATGTGAAGGCTCATGACATTTGCTTATTATTCATTGATCTTGGGAAAAATAATTATACAAATCTTCCTACATAAAAAATGATGCTGCTTATATAATAGCTTTTTTTTATTTGCCCTATGGCTGACCTCATCTTGCTATAGGTCTAGCACAACATACAGGCAGAAATGAGTATGTGAAGCAAATTCATTTTCTTCTACATTTTATGAGAGCGATAGTCATCATCCCCCAGAAAATTGTGCCTTTTTTCATATCTTAACTCAGAAGTAAAATACTTCTCATAGTTTCTTGTCATGATTTATATTTAATATTTCATATAACATAAAAGTCGAGTATTAATATCATATTCTTATACCAAATTTATAGCTATAAACCATACAGATTTTAAAATAATTCTCAAATCTATCTGAAATATAGAGTACAAAATAACTTGTTTTTGGTAGAATACTATAGCCACTACCTAGTTCCTAAAACAGTACTGTGAGTAAGCAAGATAAATAGAATTATATATATATATACTAGTGACCTGATGCACAAAATTTGTGCACATTAAAAGGGGATTAATTAGAGGAAATAATTTAATATTCCTATTTGCCCTTTCTCTATAATAGAAGTGTCAAAAATGAAAGAAAATTAGTAAAATGTATATGAAAACCTTCCTCTTGTCAAAGTCTGGGGCACACCACAAGACCCAGAGTCAAGTCCCCACCCATCCACATGCACCTCAAAATCGCATGAGACCCAGACCCAGCTGCCCCCCCCCCCCGCACCTCAATGGGCTAGATCCAGATCAAGACAGTCCCAACCTTGTCAAGCCCTGCCAGGCAGGTGGCATAGCCTCAGGTCCCCTGGCCTGGTGCCAGGATGGGGGGTGTGGTCTGAGGTCCCCCAGCACAGATGGCGGGGAGAGAGGAGGTGGCATAGCTTGAGGTCTTCCTTCAAGCTCCACCAGGTGGGCTGCATGGCCTGAGGCCCCCTGGTCAAGCCCTGCTGGGCAGGGGTGCAGCCTGAGTTTCCTGACCCAGCACCGGGTGGGCACCTTGAGGTCCCCCAACAAGCTTTGCTGGGGCAGAGATGTGTGGTCTGAGGTACCGGGCCTGGTGCTGGGGTGGGGTGGGGGTAGCCTGAGGTCCTCTAGCCCAGCACCAAGAAGGGAAACACACCTTGAGGTCCCCCATCAATACCTGCTGGGTGGGGGTACAGCCTGAGGTCCCTGTCAAGACCTACCTGATGGGGAGCATGGCCTGAGATCCCCAATCAAGCCCTGCCCAGTGGGGGACACAACCTAAAGTTCCCTGTCAAGTCCCACGAGGTCGGGGAAGGGCGTAGCGTCAGGTCCCTGCTGACTGCTCATTAAGGCTTGTTATGGGAACTTGGCCTCAGCTGTGGTACAGCTATCTTGGTGATGGAGTGATGGTCAATTGGCATATTCCTTCTTTATTAGATAGGATCAGAGGCCTGGTGCATGACATTCGTGCACTGGGAGTGATCCCTCAGCCCAGTCTGCACCCTCTCGCACAACATACAAGCAGAACTATGTGAAGTGAGGAACCCCTTGGAGGACGTCCGCCTGAGGGGAGCAGGCCTAAGCCAGCAGACAGACATCCCCTGAGGGGTCCTTAGCACTGCCTTAGAGCTGCCACAGAGGCAAAAGAGGCTCCTGCTACTGCTGCTGCTCTCGCCAGCCTTGAGCTAGCTTCTGGATCAGTGGGAGCACACTGACCACCAGGGGGCAGCTCCGGCATTGAGTATCTGCCCCCTGGTGGTCAGTGTGCATCATAACAACCGATCATTCTCCCTTTTGGTTAATTTGCATATTACGGTTTTATTATATAGGATACACACACACAGACACACACACACACACACACACATATATAGTGCTGATAAGGATTTTGAAACAGAAAGCTTGAGCAAGTTTCCCAAAGAAAAGGAACACAGTTGAAATTAAAGCTCAGCATTCCTAACGTCCATTGACTAAAATTTTCCACTACACCACACTCACAAGGTTTCCTTCCATTTTTACATTATAACTTGTAGCCATGTGCATGAAACTGTGTGCCAGAAGCTCTCTGCAGGGCCTGGCTGCTCTGTGTCCACTGCCCAGAGGCTCTCTGAGACCTATCTGCACCGGGCATGGAATGCTTGCCTCATTGCTGCGGCAACGAAACAAGTATTCCGCCAGGCTTCTCACACTGCCTGCTCTCAGAGGCTGTCCCCCAGGTACTGGGGGACTGTGGTGGGGCTGAGAGGATTTGGTGCCACCATCTTGTCACTATGGGCACTGCCATCTTTGTGGAGTGAAGGTTAATTTGCATATTACCCTTGTATTAGATAGGATTTATGTGGAAAACTAAGATAATAGAACCCAAAATTATAATGGAGTTTTCATTTTATCACCTCAATTTATCTAACAAAGAAAGGAGCCCTACTAGAAAAAAAAACTATAATGGAGAGGAAAATTCCATTCTGAGGAAACTCACCTCAGTGAGCTAATTATTACCCTTATCCAGACAAGATTCTTCTAAAAGTTGGAAAATCAAGAATGCTGATGAGTTGTTGATGAAGATAGGATATATGCTATCAACAAGAAGATATAATATGATAATATGATTAATTTCATTGGCACGTTCTGGAGGAAACAAAAATATGCTAATTAGGCAAGCACAATTAACAGAGGCTGTTAGAGATATGTGTTTTTAATTAAAGTATGGCTGGTAAAAATAACTGGAGATATGATAACTTTTAAAATACAATAGTTTCGATTTTCCAAGCATACACAGCAACATATTATAAATAAATTATCTAATAAGTAACTGATGTAATTTATGTTTAGGAGTATGCCTCAATAACTTCCTTGTAAACATATTTACAAAAATAAATTGATCAGTAAAAATTTGTTCTGCAAGTTAATATTGAAAGGTGTGTGCAGCTGATACAAGCAAAACCATTCAAAGGCAATCAAAGGTGAGTCCACTTCTACATGATAGATTAATGCAACCAGACCCTGATAACCTTAAATCCAACCTTAGTCAAACATTATATTGCCACCCTCCCAGCAGACTAATTGCTAAAGAACATCTGACCTTTTTCTAATAGATTTTTACTGCTTTATCTATTCTATTTCTGTGGCTTTTTTTTTCTTTTCCTGCCAAATTAACTGGATTCAGGACCCACTCTCTATTCACTCTGCAGTTAGGTATTTCCAAATGCTGATTAAAATCTGGTTGAGGACAACTCAAGTAGACAACTCTTCTAGCCATTGATTGATTCTATAGTGTAATTATCATTCTTTTGCATATATATTCTATGGAATACATATAGGACTTGTTAAAGAACAGATATTAACTTATTTCAGAGCTTACATGATTACAACTTGGAAGAGGAAATTGTTTAGTAATATAGTAAATATGAAATTCTGGGAGTAACAATCACTGAGTTCACAAACTGATGGATGGTTTTAAAAAGTAATGAGATATGCAAGTATACTATAGATTTTAACTACACCTAGTCAGCTGGTGGTCTGGTACAGTTATTAACCACTCTAAGTTTTATTATTCTTATCTGTAAAATAGGGCTAATAATACTATCAATATTAGATGATAGGTGGGAATTCATGAAATAAGTTATATAAACTGCTTGGCAGTAGTAGTGTTCAATAATGTTAGCCATTCTATTCAATAATTTTAATGAGTCCATTCCCTTGATTTCAATACAGTCTCTTAATAATAATGTAAGCAATGCATATGATAAGAAGTATGATATTGTTTATTTCTTCATCTCCTTTTAGGAGTCAGCTTCTGTCTTATTACCTTAATTAGAGCAATTGAGTCTGCAGCCTCTCATATTCTTCCAATATAGTTTACAGGTAATGAACACTGATTCAAGATGGCAACCACCTCACTTAACAAAATCTCAGTTTAGCAAAGACCTTCAAATGCTGAAAATGGTGTCTATGAAATCTTTTTCATAGAAAAATTTTATTGAGATATAATTTTATTTATACATGTTTATCACAATATAACTACTGCAGTTGCATTAACTAACACATCATATCATTATCATTTATTTTTTGTGGGGAGAACAGTTAAAATCTAGTCTCTTAGCAATTTTGAAGTTTCAATATAGTATTGGTGACTATAATCACAATGTTGTGCATTAGATCTCCAGAATATATGTCTCTACTAGTTGTAAGTTTGTACCTTTAAACAATAGATCTTCAGTTCGTTGTCCCTCACCTTCTGCCTCTGGTAATCCCCCAGACTCTGGTGACCACAAATCTACTCTGTTTTTATAAGGTTGGCTTTTTTTAGATTCTACATATAAGTGAGATCACACAGTGTCTGTCTTTTCCTCTCTGGCTTATTTCACTTAGCATAATAGTCTCAAGTTCATCTATATCATCACAATGGCAGGATTTTCTTTTTTTGCAAAACTGAACAATATTCCAGTGTATGTGTGTGTGTGTGTTTGGATCACAGGCATGAATTGTAGATCATCAGAACAACTCTCATCCAAAAATATGTACTTGTTTCTCATTGACTCTCCTTATGAGATTTCAGCAACTTTGTTATTGGTTGCTATGTCTTACTTTATCCACTTGCTCTCACATTTAAGCCAAAGAGTCCCCACATAGTAACCCTTCCGTAAAGAAAATGAACCAAACTTGATAAAGAAATGTTTATTTTTCAGTAACAAGGTTAGTTTTCATGTGAGATGTCCAAAAATTTAAAAATAAGTATAATACACTTTTCAAAATTTAGAAAGTCTAATTTTCAGGTGAATTCAAATAAAAGCTGAGTTGTTGCCTCATCGTATGACAAACACCCAGTGAGGTGCTAAAAACACAGAAGCAAGCAAAAGGAGGCACAGTTCAGCGACACTCTCAAGAATGGGCGATGTTCCGGGTACAGTGGGAAGGAAGAGAAGTGATTGATTCTATGTGAGGTGGCGCGTGAAGTGCCATTTAACCCAGGAGCATTGTTTTAATGCAGTCCCTACATCAACATAATATTAATAAAATAAAAAACATAATTCTCCTAATTACTGAGCATTTTCTCTGTACCTAGGAGACAGCTATAAATAGATAGATGTGTAATGAACTTATCAAAGTCATCTTCATTCACATTTTCGCTACTGAAATTCTCCCCTCAAAGTTCACTTGCATTGGGAAAGGAGGTCAATTTTAATCACCAGATTTTAGATTTAGTTTTATATTTAGATATTAAGTCAGAGTGTGAAGAAGCCACTGATCATTAGTTCTGTGCCATATATTTTCTTGCTCTCTCCCTGGGACCCTGTTCATCCAACATTAGAGGTGATTAAACTCCAGATCGGCAGGTGATTGCATTATTTATCTATTGCTGTGTAACAAATCATCCCCCATTTGGGAGCATAAGGCAACAAACACTTATTATTTCCCCCAGTTTCTTGAGGGTCAGGAAACTCAGAGTGGCTTCGCTGTCTGGTTCTTGTTCAGAGTCTCCCACCAGCTGCCTTAATTTTAAGGTTTCACTGGTCTTGAAAGGCCTGCTCCAGGTTCACTTGGGTGGTAGTTGGCAGGTTTCAATTCCTCCCTGGGTGCAGGCTAGCCACTTTAGTTCTCACCTTTTGGACTCTTCCCCAAGGCTGCTCATAATAAGGCAACTTCTTTTCTCCAAAGTGAGAACCCCAAAGAAAGGCAAAGAGTGTGGCAACCTGAGGTGAGTTCAAAGATTTGGAGGTGATCCAGGAAAAAAAATACAAAATCACAAAATGACGATATTTGACAAGCTTCATAAGGAGGCATGGAGCAGTGTTGCATGAAAGAGGAAGTCCCTCACAGTAGGAAACTTTCTAGAGGCATTATGAGGCCATGCCTCAGAAGGGGAAGAGAGCAAGAGAAACTCTGGAGAAGAAGAAAGGAGGCTTTAACATCTGGATGATGTCTTTCAGCCAGGGTGTGAGTCTGGGTCAGGGAGCACTGAAATGCAGTAGCAGTCTAGGGTCTTTTACAGCTCCAGGATTTATCTTATCTAGGGCTAGCAGGTGTGAAGTGCAGTGTCATGGGGTATGCAAAGCAGGCTCAAAATAGCTACACATATGCTAATGTGGGCTATATTTAAAGCAATGGGATGTGTAACAATCTGAGTTTGGCCCCTGTAGGCTTTGAGCTAATGGTCCTACCTGCTTTGAAGAAGTAAATAACATAGCAAATGTGCAGGGCCCATTCATAAAACCACATCCAAGATAGAAATCACAATCTTTCCTAACCTCATTGTAGAAGGTATATGTCGCCACTTCTGCAATATGAAAATGGTCATAGCACAATCTTGGTACAATGCAAGAGGGGACTTCATTACGATGAGGAATCTAGGAGATTAAGGTCATGGAAAACCATCTTGGAGACTCTCTACTCCATCTACAAGGAATTCCAACTTTCCATATTGCTTCTGCTGACAGAGCCAGTACATCTGAGACTGAATGTTTGATTTCTAATATTTTGCTCTTAACCTAGGTTTTTTTTTTGTCTTAGCTAATTTCCTGTGTTCAAAGCTGTGTTTCTTTGAACCTAAAGTGCCTTCTGGCTCTTGTCTTACTGAGCTGATCTCTGGACCTAAACTGGATAAGCCCTGACTCATCAAACCTGCCATCTGTCTTGTAGAGCTCAACTTCTTTTCCCATTTCCCATAAATCTGAACTGATGGATTCTCACAAAACTACAACATGAGCCAAACTTCTGGAGCACAAGGCTCCAATAAATAACCTCCACCAACTTCACAAGCAGACAATTAATTATTGCCATATTGCCAATTATAATAATTGTTTTAGTAATAATCTTTTTGTAGGAATCATCCTATTGTGGCTTCTAGCTTTTTACAGCCCTCCAAAAAGACTCTGTAATAATTGAGCAGGTATCCAGAAAGGAAATACATGACCTTCAACCCTCAGTATCCACATTGTTCTAGAAAAGTTATGATAGGGTTGACCTTGAGCATTGGAGAATCTGAAACAATAATTCTATTTAAATATGAGTTTCTTAAAATTAGTTTGGATTCTTATGTCTTATCCTATCTAATAAAAGAGTGATATGCAAATTGACCATCACTCCAACACACAAGATGGCTGCCCTCATGTGGACACAAGATGGCTGCCACAAGTTGGCCAGCAAGGGAGGATAGTTGGGAGGGACCAGGCCTGAAAGGAAGGGCAGTTGGGGGCAGTCAAGACTGCAGGGGAGGGCAGTTAGGGCTAACCAGGCCAGCAGAGAAGGAAGTTGGAGGGAGAATTAGGCATCAGTTAGGCTGGCAGGGGAGTGGTTAGGGGATGATCAGGCTGGCAGGCAGAAGCGGTGAGGGGCAATCAGGAAGGCAGGCAGGTGAGCAGTTGGGAGCCAGTAGTCCTGGATTGTGAGAGGGATGTCCGGCTGCCCGTTTAGGTCCCAGATTGGAGAGGGTACAGGCTGGGCTGAGAGACACATACCCCCATGCACAAATTTCATGCACCAGGCCTCTAGTCATATTATAAGATATCTCTTCTATTTCCCTTCTGTTTTCCTCTGAACTCTCATTTTTTTTCAAATATCAAACTACATTCTTAATCCTTCCAAAGTTGACAGTTAGTTGTAAAAGTAAATTTGAAGAGGTGTGTATCATGATACTATATATTTTTTCAAATCTATGTAATCTAAAATGATTTGCCCTCCTGGCTTTTTTGAAAGTCACTCATGTATTAATATATCATGTCCTGTTTCATATTGATTTAGGAATTTTTTTAAGTTGTAGTTCATGGTTTTCTCTTCTGATGTCCAGATATATTGTAATTTTTAATGTTACTAAACATACAGTGAATGAGTTGCACAAGTATGTCAATAAGAAATATGTTCTTGAACATTAGAATATTTGTAACAATGAGAAGCAGACAAATTTTTCTAAAGATGAAAGACTGTGTGTGTGTGTGTGTGTGTCTGTGAAGATATTGGAAACTGAGGGAATATTCCTTCAGTTGACATATCATGAATGTTCCTTATTCATTGACACCACGATATTAAGAAAATGAGGTGTCCTGAGATAGTCATATTACTAGAAAGCTAGCCTGTCAAATCCTTGCTCCCAGGGGAATCACCCACATTGTATCTGCCGGTAGCTGCATCCATCCTTAAGGATATCACTGGGTCTGGGGAACTATCTCTCCTTGGGATTGTGGGAGGATAATTGGGTAATTGTCATGCCTTCCTTCTTTATTTATCCTGTATCTTTTAAACACCTGGAATAAAAAAAAACAATTTTATCATCCTAAATGGATAAGTTAGAGAAAATTGGAATAAATCATTGCAACCTGTCCTCAATTCTTCATTCTCTGTGAGCAGACATGCAGAACAATCCCTGTCTAGACAGCTGATGCATTTTATGATCACTCAAGGGTGATCTTTGAGTCATATCTTTCTGGAGGTGAAAGGGATAAACAAAGGTTTTGATTTAGATTAAAGATGCCTCTCTTGGTTTCCTGAGCATCACACTTAATAGGATTATTTGTGGTTCAAACCTTTTTCTGAATAAGAGAAATTACTTACTGCTTATTATTATATATCTGGCTCTGGGATAAAATGGAGAGTAAACAAGCAAACAAAATAACTTCAACAAAATAAATATGCAATAGTATGACTATGATAAATGTTATGATAAGTACAGAGCACTTGCAAGCATATAGCAGGTTCTGATCTTATCTGGCAGGTCAGATGTTTTTCTTAGAAACTGACTTTAGAGATAAGAATGGAAGGATGCAAACAACTAAACAGGAAAAGAGAGGAGGATGATGAGGAAGGGATATGAAAAATAGGGCTAAAAATAAGTTGTGTCACAGAGATAAAATGGAAAGGGAAAAAAGACAAGTGTACATGAAATTCAGAGAGGGAGTGGAAGCATAAGATTAGAATGAAGATATGAGTACAGACCAGATCATGAAGGTCCCTATGAATATAGTGGCCATAAAATTTATCATCCAAATGACCATATTTTTGAGAGTAATAGCCAGGGCTACTAATTTTTCAAAGACAACAGGCATAAATCTGCACTCTCCAAGGCAAATAAGAATTTTTGATATTTGTATGTATAGGCTATGTTAAAAATATTTGTCTTAATCCTAAGAGCAATAGGAACTAATTAAAAAGTGATAAACAAAGAAGAGAGATGATTATACTGGTTCTTTAGAAAAATCTCTCCAGGTAAAATAAAAATGGACAATGACAGGCCTATTAAAGGGCTATGGTTCTTGTCTAGGTAAGTGATGCTTGTAAGTTGAACAAAGACAGTTGCAATAGAAATGAAATAATTCAGTCTTAGAATAGACATTAGAAATGAAAGAATTGAGGTTGTTGATAAATTATAGGCTTCTAATCTGCTTCAACTAGATAAATGGTGATAGATCAGATCTGGCAAAGGTCATGCCAAGGGCATTTTTGGATGCTGTTTATACCTTGCAACCATAGACCAACAGAGGCATACTGGTAGTTAAATAAAGTTGGCTTAATAGACCATGGAGAATTGGGCACCATCTCTTACTGACCATGTAAGAAAGGACTTTAAAAGTATGGGCTTGTGTTAGGTGATTGAGGAAGGTGAAGGAAGCAGAGAATGTCTCTGAATTGGATGCTATTTGTCAAATGGGGCAATTTGGTAAGGAAAAGAAGTATAGGATGCCTGAAAAACTTTCTCAAGGTCACAAAGTAACAAGACAGATTTTAATAAAGGCAACCTAATTCCAGATCTTAGACTCTTAATTGCAACTTCATAGTATGAAAATAATAGAGGCCCAGTGCATGAAATTTGTGCACAGGGGGGTGGGAGGGTTGTCCTTCAGGCAAGTCTGCTCCCTCTCCAATCTGGGACCCCTTGAGGATGTCCGACTGCCCATTTAGGCCCGATCCAGGTAGGATAGAGACTAAATGGGCAGTCGGACATCCCTCTCACAATCCAGGACTGCTGGCTCCCAACTCCTCACCTGCCTGCCTTCCTGATTGCCCCTCACCACTTCCGCCTACCAGCCTGATCACCCCCTAACCACTCCCCTGCCAGCCTGATGGATGCCTAACTGCTCCCCTGACAGCCTGTTTGCCCCTAACTGCCCTCCCTGCAGGCCTGATCACCCCTAAATGTCCTTCCCTGCAGGCCCAGTCACCCTCAACTCCCCTCCTCTGCTGCCCTGGTCACCTCTAACTGCCCTCCCTTGCAGGCTTGATCACTTCCAACCACCCTCTCTTGCAGGCCTGGTACCTCCCAGCTGCCCTCCTCTGCTGGCTATCTTGTGGTGGCCAACTTGTGTCCACATGGGGGCAGTCATCTTATGTGTTGGAGTGATGGTCAATCTGCATATTATTCTTTTATTAGATAGGACAGAGGCCTGGTGCATGGGTGGGGGCCAACTGGCTTGCTCTGAAGGATATCCCGGATCAGGGTCGGGGTTCCCTTGGGCCGTGGGGCAGCCTGGGAGAAGGGACTGTGGTGGTTTGCAGGCTGGCCATGCCCCCTGAAAATTCAAGTGGAGGGCCTGATATCTGAGATTTATTTATCTTCTAATATTGAAACTTGGTAGCTTGGAGCGGAGCCAAGCCTTCTGCTGGCACAGCCATTGAAACTTTGTTGCCTTAAACAGAGGCCTGGGTGGGTCAGGGTGTGTGGAAAACTTGTTTTCCTCCATTGCCATGGGCAACCCAGCCTCTCTCCTGCTCTCTCTGTGGTCATAGCCATCTCTGTTGGGTTAATTTGCATACTCACTCTGATTGGCTGGTGGGCATGACTGGTGGGTGTGGCTTGTGTGTGTAGCAGAGGTATGTCAATTTGCATATTACTCTTTTATTAGATAGGGTAATATTAGCCATAAAAAATGAACTTCAAGATAAAAAACAGGTGAGTTCTCTCTCTTATACTCACCAATTACATCAATTTGAAAATGTCACTTAGCCTACATGAATTTAGTTTATATTTCCTATGACTTGGGACAACATAACTTAAAAGACTGTGGGTATTAAAATGGCTACTGTATATACAAGTGGACAAGACCTAATAGACACACTTTATATGGCAATTAAGTGTAGATTTAAAGTTCTTGGCATGGTTTGGTGCAAAATTTGACCTAAAGTTAAATTATATCAAATTAAAATGGAATACCAAAAGCTAGAGGAAAATGCAGGGATGGGCAAAATAGGTTTACAGTTGTTCATAAGGTAAATAATACAAAAATCCTAGCTAATAAAGAGGGAATATGCTAATTGATCATCACACCCTCACAAAGATGGCGCCCACAGCCAATAAGGGGGAATATGCTAATTGACTGTCACACGCTCAATGATGATGTTACTCACAGCCACAAGATGGTGGTGCCCAATCCCCTCAGCCTCTGGAGTCCCCCAGTCCCCTCAGCCCCCCGGCTGCGCAGGGCTGGCCCAGTACACAGTCAAGCCTCAATGTCAGCTGTCCAGACTATGCTCAAGGGACAGGCAAACCTCAGATGGTGGCTACCCAGCCGCCCAGGGCATCACCACCCCTCCCCCCCTGGAGGTGCAGGTAACTAGGGTCGGTAAAATTTGTGCTGGGGACAGTGGCAGCAGCAGAAGTGTGATGGAGGTGTCACCCTCTCCTGATCGTTGGGTCACCTCCCACCCTTGAGAGCTACAGGACTATGAGAGGGGTTAGGCTGGGCTGAGGGGGGCAGGCCATGCACTGGGCCTCTAGTAAATAAATAATAATGCAAGAATAAACTCCATTTTGCCTACTCACAACAGTAAACCTACTTTTGCTCACCCCTGTATATATGGAAATAATTCCATTTTCAATAATTTATAAAGGTTGCATAGCCTATTAGTAACAAAAAGGTCAAGAACATGACAGTAAAGAAATATTGGCTCATTATAACAAAATAGTCATGGCTATGGGAAGTTAGTAGAACTAACTTTTAATCAATCTTCTAAAATGTCCCTGAATAAAGGAAGATAAGTAGGATATTGATATGTACCTGCCTGGCCATAAATTCTACAAGTCTGAGTTTGTTGGATAAATAAAGTTATCTTTTCAAATTATGAAATCCAGATGGTTGTTATGACACTCTTTTCTCATTTATGGTGACTAAAGTTTTAAAAAGTGATTATGTTTCCAGGTTTGGAAGATTCATGGTGGCTCGTGACTTGGAACTTATCAAATAAATATCTGCCCGGGCACTTAATAAAACATGTTAGGGTAACAAAATGAGTGGGCAAAATAGATGTTTGTTAGATCTGACTTTTTACTTGGATTCTGCCATCAGTTATGGTAATAATGAGCAATGATTATTGCTGTCTTCAGCTAAATGACAGAGAAAGAAGTGTCTTTCGAGAGCTGGAGAAAGTGTCTTTCATTAGCTGTCAGGACCATTCACAGAAGTGACGTCAATTAAAATGCTGGCAGGGATCATTCTAATATTTCATCAAACCCACTCAACACTCAGAAGACACTTTATCTTGTTGAAGCTATGAAAAATATTTAAATCATCTATTGTCAAGATAAGATTGTAAAAGGTAAGGCTGTTCTGTGAAAGACCATGTCTTTAAGCTAGACCACTTCAATATCTTATAACCCTATTTAAGGCACGATGGGGTATGCATTATTTTTTTGATGCAAGTTGTTGTGTGTGTGTGTTGTTTTTTTTATGTCACTTTTTTCACTAATATGGAGAAAACCAAGCACATCTCCACCCATCTCCAGGAACCACAGTATTATCAGCTGTTTTTCTGAGAATATTCTTCCTTATGAAAAACAAAATTTAAAGAAGATATCTAAAAGTTGTATGTGAAGACACCAAGTTGAAATAGTTGTTTATGTACAAAAACATATTATCTCTAATATTCTAGACATTGCCATTAAATACAACACAAATTATTGGAGGTAGCTGTTTAGGAATTTTCTGTAGGGTTGGAGGTAAATAGGATCAGGTTGCTTGGAACAAATTTGTCTGTAATTAATCATGTATTTATAGCATCTGATTTTATCTCTTGAAGTTTTACATGTTTTACAACTTATCTGCTATGTATGCTGTAAGTTCTTGTTGTTAGCACAGATAATTGTTTTTTATTTGTTTTTTTTAATATATTTTATTGATTTTTTACAGAGAGGAAGGGAGAGGGATAGAGAGTTAGAAACATCAATCATCTGCCTCCTGCACAACCCCTACTGGGGATGTGCCCACAACCAAGGTACATGTCCTTGACCAGAATTGAATCTGGGATCTTTCAGTCTCAGGATGACACTCTATCCACTGAGCCAAACCGGTTTTGGCAGATAATTGTTTTATACTATCTGCCTTTTCACTTTGATAAATGTGACAGATCCAGTATAGTTTTTTTGTAATGGGAAATATTTGAAATTCAGTAATAAGGGTAGTTTTTGTGTGGAAGCCCAGTTTTGCTACTATATGGCCCTGGGTAGGTTGAGTTGGGTTGGATAAGTTGCTCATTTAAACTAACTGAGCCTGAGTTTTCTTATATGCCAAATGGATACCTATTTTTCAGGGTTACTGTGAGAATCTACTATGGGTGCTCAAAAAATATCCACTTTCACAATTTCTTTATAAATAGCAACATATAGAAATAATTGCTGCCAATGGACACTGACTTAGAATCTAATCCTTTCCTAAAACACCAAGACTTTAGAAAGAGATTTGTATAGGCTGAACCAGGATCTAACGTGGTTTTTTTTTTTTAATGATTTCTTTGACCTGCTTGATTTCCAGGGCTCAGAATATGTGTCATTCTCACCTAGAATTTTATAAAAAACACCACACAAACTAATCTCTTTGCAATGGTGGTTGTTTTATTTTATTATTTTACATTTTGGAGTAAATAAAAATTCAACACCAAAGTTCAGGGATTTTGTTCTCAGTGCTGGTAATAAATGAAAATATTCCTTAATACAGGAAATCCCCAGCCACAGGATTTGAAGACTCCCTTGTGTTTGTAAACAGGAAGAGTCCAGGATGTTTTCTACCTGTGTTGGTGAATCAAGTACCATGAAAAGATGCCCATGGCTTCTGAGTATGAGTAAAAGCAGGTAGGACCTGATGCACAGAGCTGAGTCAAGTCTTCCATTCCATAGAAAGTGCCATTCAGATACCAGGGCCATATCTTTCTTTTAAGATGAACAGATGTACTCTGCAGTGTCCTTCAGTGAAACAGGCTCCTTTTCAAATTGGCGGCAGTGGCTATCTCATAAAGTTACTAAAGCTAACACTTTGGGGCTCTTTTCTTGGAACAGGTATGCGTGTGTTCTATCAATATGCAAAGTAAGACATTTTCACCACAAGCAGGTTAGATAGCTATCTCCTTTCCCTCTGAGGTCTTCTGGGCTGCATTTTATCTCATGTCATATGGCATTGGAATCAATGTCATTTCAGTGGGGGATTTCATTGAGGAAAAGTCAAATTGGGGGTACAATTGGCTGGGTTGTGTGGGGTATATTTACTTGTCTTGCTATTAGTTTTGTGTGTCGTTAAGTTGGTGCTGGCTTCAGGACATATTCCTACCTGCCACATGTTATCTTGACATGAATGTACAGGGCCAGAAGTATTTTAATATCAGAATATGTCCTGCAGGGTCCAACAGGGTCCAGCATAAATAGTAGATGGAGAAAAGGAACAGGTTTTGGAGACAGAAGCTGGTCTACAGAAAACTTATCCTATCATATGTAAAATTTTAAGCAGGAGATTTGGCTCTTATCAATGCCTCATCAAAATGGAAATTCTCTCCTATCAGAATTATACCCGATAACATAGCATATATAATTCTAAACGTGCTATACATTTTTTTTATCCTTTTTGATAGAATCATGCTAAATAGAATTTATAGGGAACAAATTTGGAGCAGGGCTACACATACTAATCACTTCTAAGTCACATGTTTTATTCATTCTAGCATATTGAGTCATTTTAGCACATCTAACGCATCTTGTCTTAATGAGGTGTGGCACATCCAGAGGAAAATGTGTTCAGTTCACAAAGAGGTCATTAATTAAGGTGAAGAGAGAATTTTTGAACCAAAGTAATAAATATGTTCCTGAATTATTTGATAACTCGTTAATGACAATGACAGTATTATGAGGACATTGAGAAAAATATCAAATTTGTTGCTCATTTGACAAGAAACACTGAAATCAATAAAGAAAACAAATCAATAACGTGTCTGTGCCAGGCAGAATAGAACCCCCGCCCCCAAGATGTCTATATCTCAACCCTCAGACCTGTGAATACATTGCCTTACAGGGCCGAAAGAACATTGCAGATGTGATTAAATCAAAGACCTTGAAATGGGGAGATTAATCTCAAGTTTCCTGAATTATCCCTCTGAGCCAATGTAATCACTTGTTTTCATAAAAATAGATAATGTTCCCAACTATGATAAAAGGGAAGTGTGACAAGGATGAAGGGTCAGAGATGCAACATTGCTAGCTTTAAAGATGGAGGACAGGAGCCATGAGACCAGGTAGGTGGCTAGCTTCTAGAAGCTAAACAAAGGCAAGGAATTCAATTCTTCTCTAGAAATTCCACAAAGGAATGCAGTCTTGCTGACTTCCTTATTGCCCAGTAATACCTGAGTCATACTTATGACACATAGAACTGCAAGATAACAAACGCATGTTGTTTTTAGCCACCATGTTTATGGTAATTTGTTATAGCATCAATAAAAAATAAATACAGTGCCACTACACCTGTGTGAATGAGTATGGTGCATTAGAGGAATATATGGTTAGTTATAGTATTAGAAATTTTGACACATCTTTGAATATTAAGGGTCAGCTAGCAAAGTACCTTGGGGTATCACAGTTGTTCAGCATATTCCAGGTTACACCTGTAGTCCCAGTCCATTAGGAACAAGACTCTTTGTGCTCACAAAGTTTGGGTAGTAAATTATCTAACTACTCTAAAGAATCCTGATGGAAGTTTTCCAAATCTAACAACAATGTCCAAATTTACATGAAGGTTAAAAATAAGGAGTTGTACAGTTAATTTTCTAAACCAGAAATTAGCAAATTACATCCATGAATCAAATCTAGCTCATCACCTATTTTTGTATTATTGCCCAATATCTAAGAGTGATTTTTACTTAGTTACATTTTAAATGGCTGTACAACGCACCTATGTAATATTGTCGATGTTGGCCCACAAAGATTAAAATCTCTACTCTCTGACTCCTTAAGAGAAAATCTGCCTACCCAAGTTTTAAACAATCATTAATAAAACCCAATTTTTAGCAGTCATATTAGGAGAAAGATGGAATTTTATATATATATGATTACACAAAATTACTTTCCTCTGAGATGATTAAAGAGCATGCAACCAGAAAATGTAGGGGACAATATTACAATATGGGTAAGGAAATCGTGTTTTTAGAATGCTATTTCTTCCAAATGGCATGACATTTGTGTATGTGTCCACATTCAAAGTTCAAACTCTGGCGTTTCTCATTTAAAATAAACATTTCATTTCAAATTTAATTGCGTTTCTATAATTTTTCTTATGGAAGATCCTCAAAATTGAACACCTGTAGGCCTCCCTAACCTAGGCATGCCTCTGTACACTGGGCAAGTGGCTAAAGGTCAATGTCCTTTAAATTCTTTTCCTCTGACTCTTCCCAGGGGCGGAGGTGCTTGCAGGTAGGGAGGTCCCCACAGGTTTGGATCTGCGTGGCCTTCACAGGCAGGTGAAGGCTCCAGCCGCAGGGGGAAAGGTCCCACCTTGATTCAAGTACTGCAAGTGTGCGGCACAGCTGGGGACCAGGACAACGCGGGGCCACACCTGGTGGGAAGCTGAGCCTCGAGGGTCTGCGGCCAGGGAGATGGGCCTGCTCAGCAGGCAGCTTGCTGGACAGGGAACTGTCTTGGAAGGTCAAGTCGCCTTTCTCTGCAGTTCCCAACCGGCCACATGGAGCTTCCTGAGCTGCAAGGGCACTGAAGAAGGGGTACCACCCTGGGTTCTGCTCAGCTGGAAGTGCCCTCGCAGACCAGAGGCCACCAAAAACGCAGCTCCTGGTTCACAAACACATCGCTCAGTCCTTGCAGGAAACCCGGATCTGAACCAGCAAGCAGTTCATGTGCCCGAATGCAGCGCCACATTCACCCCTTTCGGAACAGGGCGCCACAGCCAGCCAGGGGCCTGGGTCATTCTGCGCTCCATGAACCTGTTCCAGACACGCTCCCAAAGACCCCATGCCGGCCCAGAGTGCCCGGCTGCTTTTCCAGCCTGCATGCACCCCTGCCTCGACATTACATGACATTACATTTGGGTTGATTTTTTTCTCTGCCTGAGAGTCCCTTTGCTCTGCTCAAATGCCACCTCCTCAGAGAGGCTTTCCCTGACAATCCCATTGAAGTGTAGCTGCGATCACTCTTAAAGAAATCATTATTCTGCAGAGCATTCACACAGCTGGGCTTTTCAGCACAGATCTAGATTATTTTTTCTCTTTCTCACTGGTAAAGTACACAAGGGTAGGGACTTGGCCGACTGCCGGCATCTTATATTCCCAATTCCTAAAACAGTGTCTGGCAAATGGCAGGACTCAAGGATTATGTATTTCCTAAATGATTAAGTGGATGAGTCATGCTTTTTTTCTGAGAGGGAACCAGCCACTACCAACCACATTCATATAATTTGAGATACCCTCCTAAAAGTTACTTTTCAGGTTATCTTGAGTAAGAATTTGACAGATTTTTTTCACTGGAAAAGAAATAATAACAACCAATTCTGTCAGGCTGCTCTACCAAATTTGATCTAGGAAGAGTGGTCCATTTTTATGTGTTTTCTTTTAAAAAGCAGAGTATTAGAAGATGCATATTTATTTCTAGGTAGCACCATAGTTTCATGGAAATCATAGGTATTATATTTGTACAGCAACATTAAGGATGCTTATTAAAATGAAAAAGAGAAATTACCATATTCTTTGCCTAAAGTTGAAATGATAATATTAAACAAAAGAAAGATATTGTTTTGCTTTTTTTTTGGTTTGCTTGCTTGCTTATTTTGTTTTATTGTGTAGCCCACTGATTACATTCTTAACCAACAATGTATTTATAGATATACACAAGGAAAAGACAAAGTTTTGATGGATATGAAAATTTTATGAATATTTCAAAAGAAATACAGCCCACAATTTATTTTTTCCAATGATTTATCAGAAGTCTCAAATCTTTTGGCAACTAAAATTGGATAGTGGAATAGAAGTGATCATAAGAGACAGAATTATTTATCATTCTGGCTGTTTCTATGCAGGTTCAAAATGCTGCTACTTTACAGAAGCTCAGTGCAGTAACACCTTCAGCCGAGGCCAATGAGTCAATATTGTGCTGTATAGCACAGGCTGTCTCTGAGAAATTGTGGTAACACTTAACTATCCCTCAGCACAAATGTTTTGACTTTAGGTGAAGGTTAGTTAGATTCACACTCCAGGAAGACATAGGAGTTACTAGTCAAATGAAGCAGAAGCTCAATATATATTCCGAGTTTATAGAACAATAAACTAGACCTAAAGATCTGAGCTACAGTTTCACTATCTGTGCTCTTAATAACCTCCCAAACAATCTAATGTGCCCTGTTTTGAGAAGCACTGAGATGTACATTAATCACAGAATCAATCGATTATATCAAATATCCTCTATAACAGTGGATCTCAACCTTCCTAATGCCATGTCCCTTTAATGCAGTTCCTCATGTAGTGGTGACCCCCAACCATACTGTAGCAACAAAAATAATTTTATGGTTGGGGGTCACCACAACATGAGGAACTGCATTAAAGGGACGTGCCATTAGGAAGGTTGAGAACCACTACTCTATAATAATAAAAAGGTAATATGCTAATTAGGATGGTGTCTTCCCAACATCATTCTGGATGTTCTTCTTGACAAAGCTAGGCCATAGGGAAGCCAGCAGGGATCATGGGTGCCTGTGGGCAGCTGGAAAAGGGAAGCAGCCCGGGTCCCAGGTACTGGAGGGAAGTCGGGAATAGGGGGAAGAAGGCCTACTCTTTGCACAAAATTTTGTGCATCAGGTCTCTAGTATTTCAATACTTATTATATACTAGAAGCCCAATGCACAAAGATTTGTGCAAGAATGGGCCTTCCTTCCTCTGGCTGCCAGCACTGCCTTCATTCTGACCTGGAGCCTCCTTTTCACCTTTGCTCCCCCCCGGAGTTGCCTTTCCAACTTCCCATGCTGCCCAGAGGCCCGGAGCAGCTGGGGCTGTGCAGAACAACTGTGTATGCAAATTAACCTTCCATCTTTGTTGGATTAATTTGCATACTCACTCGTGATTGGCTGGTGGATGTCATGAAGGTACCATCAATTTACATCTTTCTCTTTTATTAATGTACGTAAACTTTGTGCTAGGCACAATGGGGAAGGTGAAGAAGTCTAAGAAAGAGTTCCTACATCTTAATCCTCAAGAAGCTGAAAATTGATTTGGAAGACACAGACAAAAAACAGTGACACAGCATGATGTCAGTGAGTAGTATCTGGCACTAAAGATTAAAGCTATAGATCCCTTGCTGGAAGTCAGGGCCATCAGAAAAGATTGACTTTGAAGAATGAAGAGTCTTGATAGAGAGGAGAAAGGAAGGGCAGGCATTGCTGGCAGGGCTGGAAATTACTCAGTAAAGAAGAATTCGACCAATTTGGTAGCAGCAGAGACTTCATGTTGAGAAATAGTGGAGTGTAAGCTATAAAAAGAAATTTAGTAGGGCCTGAAAAGTCAGGTAAAATCATCTATCATATCTTTGAGCAGCTTCTCATAAGTATTTGATACAAACTCTATTTTTATAACAAATATTTTGTGATGACACCTTTATTAATATCCTCAAGTGAATTATATGTATTTAAAAAATATAAATATACAGTGGTACCTTGAGATACGAGTTTAATTCGTTCCGTAACCTTGAGGCATGGGAAACTATGAGACGCTCGAGTCGCAGTAAACGGGTGGGTCGTGTGCAGCCGGCCGATCCCTGCAATTACTCCTATCTCAAATGTTGCTCATATTTCAAAGCAAAAATCGCTCGCTCGACTGCTCGTATCTCAAAAATCTCGTATGTTAGGGCACTCGTATCTCGAGGTACCACTGTAATGTAATTTATAAGAAAGCATGCAGTCATGTGTCACTTAACAATGTGAATACTTTCTGAGAAATGTGTCATTAGGCCATGTCAATCATTGTTTGAACATCAGAGAGTTACTTAACACAAATCTATAGGGTAGAGCCTGTGGTATTCCTAGGCTGCATGGTATAGCCATTGCTTTCAGGCTACAAACCTGTGCAGCATGCACTGTAATGAATACTGTAGCAACTATGACACAATGGCAAGTATTTGTATAACTGAACATATCTAAACATAGAGAAAAGCTACAGAACCAATACTACATAACAAAGAGGAATTATGCAAATTGACCATCACTCCAACACACAAGATGGCTGTCCCCATGTGGTCAAAGTTGGTCACCCCCATGTGGACAGAAGATGGCCAGCAGGGGAGGGCAGTTGTGGATGATTAGGCCTTCAGGGGAGGATAGATGGAGGTGAGGAGACCAGGCCTTCAGGGTAGGACAGTTGGGAGGGACCAGGCCTGCAGGGGAGGGTAGTTAGGGGTGACTGGGCTGGCAGAGGAGAGCAGCTGTGGGTGACCAGGCCTGCAGAGGAGGGCAGTTGAGGGCAATCAGGCCTGTAAGGGAAGGCAGTTGGGGGCAACCAGGCCTGCAGGGGATGGCAGTTGGGGGAGACCATGCCAATAGAAGAGGGCAGTTGGGAGGGAAAAGGCCAGCAGGGAAAAGCAGTAAGTGGTGACCATGCTGGCAAGGGAGGGCAGTTAGGGGTGACCAGACTGGGGAAGAAAGGTCAGTTAGGGGCGATAGGGCCAGCAGAGGAGCAGTTATGTGTCGATCAAGCTGGCAGGGGAGCGGTTAGGGGGTGATCAGGCTGGCAGGCAGAAGCGGTTAGGGGCAATCAGGCAAGTAGGTAGGCAAATAGTTGGGAGCCAGCAGTCCTGGATTGTGAGAGCCTAAACAGGCAGCTGGACATCCCTCAATGTCCAGAGGTCCCAGATTAGAGACCGTGCAGCTGGACTGAGGGACATCCCCCCACTTTGCACAAATTTTATGCACCTGGCCTCTACTATGGTATAAAAGACAGAAAACTGTACACCTGTATAGGGCAGTTAACATGAAAGGAGCTTACAGAATGGGACATTATCTGGGTGAGTCGATGAGTGAGAGGTGAGTGATTTTGAAGGCCCTCTTTCCAAAGGACATTACTGGACACTCTTGCACATTTTATAAACACTTGTCCCTCAAGGTTCTCCCTTCCACCCTACCCCTCCCCTGCTTTCTTCTGACAGGATCAGAAATAAAACATCAAAGGTGTCAATTCTACTCCACAGACAGAGATGTGAACTAGATTGATTGGAAATATTGAGGAGAAACTGTCTGGGTAGATTGATAGAAAACACAAACTGTGCTTTACATCAGTACAACCTGAAACCATCTCCAAATTCTGGCTCCCCACTACCACAGACAACTTTTGCAAACGTGGAAGTAGCACTTTATATGTGTTAAGGTGGCTCTTGTAGCACTATGCCATGGCACAAGTTCTTAGGTCCTCAACAAAGAATTGAAAGCAATTTATTTTGAAAGCCATCAAGCTAGATCTTGATGAGTCCCCTTCTGAATGTGTGGCATTGGGGGAACAGGCTCCTGCGTGCACTCAGAATTGAGGTGCTGTGAGCAAGAGGGGATCTATTGCTCAGCCCCATAGATATTGCTCTCATCAGAAAGAAAAAAATCCTCCTGAGCACATGCCCCTTCCATTTCTTATAGGAAATTCAACTCCATTATAATCTCATGGGACCACTGTCATGTATGTAGTTCATTAATGGTGGGAACATGGTTATGAGGCATATGCCTATATATGGAATGTAATTTATGAGAAAAAAAATGTATACTGATCTCAAATTCTTAGACCCTGACTACAGAAGAACACATAATGAAGTTCAATTGGATCTATATATACAGAATCACCATGAATAAATGTATAAATTAGGTGTTTAGTATTTGTGTTAGACCCATATACATGACTGTTAGTGATGTATTTTCAGAAATATTAAATAACTCTGTCAAATTCTAAACAAATCTTTCAAGATACATGTTAGTGAATTAGAAAATTCATTATGTATTAAAATGTGTAGACTATTGCATGTTTCTATGAAACATAAGGTTAATTCCTATATTTTTTAAAATATATTTTTATTTATGTCAGAGAGGAAAAGAAAAGGAGAGAGCGATAGAAACATCAGTGGTGAGAGAGAATCATTGATTGGCTCCCTCCTGTACACCCCACACTGGGGATTGAGTCTGCAACCCAGGCATGTGCCCTGACCGGGAATTGAACCCTGACCTCCTGATTTTATAGGTCGACACTCAACCACTGAGCCATGCTAGCTGGGTAGTTCCTAGATGTTTAACCAAATGGTGGAAATGGTGCATGATAAAGGAAAGCCCTTTGTTGTCTGAGGTGCCCCACGTCTTACTCTCTAGAAAGTCTGGACCCAGAATCTATGATTTTGCAAATAGTGTCCTGGAAACTATGATGAGAAACAAACCCTTGCCCACAAAATTCTAAAACTCACCTTAGAATTTAGTGTCACCTTCACTGAGAAACGCCGACCTGGCATGAAGAATTGTGAAAATGTTTGAAAAAGGGAAGAAGGTACTAAATCTGGGGGTGTTGAATTAAGATTATGTATTTCTGGTAATAGCGAAATTGTACATTTACTAGAATTATGATAGTCCTGTTGGAATGCATCATGGACTTGAAATACGAACACAGTGGAAATATAAAAGAACGCAAGGTACGAAAAAACACAAAGGTAGAATTAACAGAAACTGATGACTGATTTAATGTGAAGAAGGAAGGAAAGGGAAAGTCATATAATTTTTATTTCTGTTCTTTTTTTTTGAAATTGCAAATCATCATTGCTTTTTTCAACTGATAATTTTGGAGTAACAACTATATTTCTAGGCCTTTTTTTTTCATTTATCATAGGGTTTCTCATCTTTAAACGTTGTGCCTTTAATTAAAGTAACAGAGTCAACACTGGTGATCAAGGAGATCAGCTGGTGTCATGTTGGGTGATACTTAATAAAAGCTAAAGGGTACCAAGGCCCTGTAGTCCTGGTACCCTACAGGTCCAGCCATTCCATTTCAGTGATGGCAGCTACTGCATACAACTGATACCCTTGAGATGCAGCAGCATCAGGCACTAAGGAACGTGCGCCAAAGGCATCCTACAGACCGAAGTCGTTTTCTGTTTAAATATAACCACAACTCACTCTTTTTTCCATTTCATTTAATAATCTGCATTTCCAGGGGGGATCATGCTGTACAGTAAAAAGGCAACGGGTAAGTAATCAAAACACATCAAAAATGTCTTGTAACTTTTGGAAAATAATTGGATTATTGATCGGAACAGAAAGTTGTAACTAGCATTGGAAGTTAAAGGGAGAGTTTGATATTATAAATGTTGATGTGAAGGTGATGATTCATTTTAAAATGACTTTATAAATAAAGGCATGGCATTTTCTTTCAAAGCCTGTGTCTCTGGAAACAGGTAAAACCCTATATAGGCAGAAGTAATTTTTAACTGAAAATGTCAATATGTAGCAAACACATTGATTTGTGACATTTCTGTGGGACAGACACACTTTACGATGCTTTTGCAATCATTACCATGTACATGGCTATTAACTTGGGTGGGAGCCATCATTATCATTAATATTCTTTGTCCATTGTTTTTGGTTATCACCTCTACTAAGCCTATAGTAGAATTTCATTAAGCTGTCATCTGCTTAAATCAGAGCATGTGATGAGTTCTAGCCAATCTGCAATACCTGGGAGTGACAGATTTTTCTCCTGGGCTAGTGTGAAGCATTCTAAGGCTCATCATATTTTCTTCTCACATATCAATCCAGAAATGTATGAGATGAAAGCTGCTCCTTCTGCTGGGATCCCAAATGACAATGATCAGAGGAACCCCTTCCCAGTGTATTGGTGAGCAGACGGGATATTCGTTGTTTCAGACCAATGCAACCAGAGTATGATTTACTACTTACTGTAAGATCTCATCTGTCTTGCTTCAGAGTCGATGAACGAACATCTCAGAATCTCTTAGAATTACATGTAAAATTTGTACCTGGACATAAGCTACCTGTATTTGTATTCCAACTTCAAAACTATATGATCCTGGACAATTTACATAAGAATTCTGTGCTTTCATTTGTTTATTTGTATAATATGGACAAAAACAGAACCTCTATATGGTATCATGGATGCTGTTTATAGATACTCTAGTTTCTCTTCTTCCTGGAACACTGCAGGATTGTGTGTTACTGCCCACTTGAAGTTAGGACGGCCCATGTGACATGCTATGGCCAAAAAAAAAAAAAAAAAAAAAAAAACCTGCGAGCAGAAACAACCTATAACACTTCCGTGCAGGAGTTTTAAGAGCCAGTATACACTTCACTACTTTCTTCCTGTCTACTGTGATGAGGAGCAATTTTAAATAATTGGTTGCTTTTTATCCCAGACCTTAGGTTGAAAATGAAGCAGTACAGAACCCCTAGTCAACTTGAACAGATGTGTAATGAGATATTGTGCCTTGGATTATTTATTACTGAGGCATAAACTGGTCATCAGGGCTGATTCTTTCCTGAGGCTTGTAGAGAGAATCTGTCCCGTGTTTCTGTCCCATCTTCTGATGGTGCCTGGCAGTTAGCTGCATCACTTACATCTCTGTTTCCATGGCCACATGCCTTCTTCCCCGTGTGTCTACATGTATCTCCTCTTCTTGTAACTTGTAGTTGTTTGACTGAAGTGTTAATTTCATAGGACTAATACAAACTTGCAATTGCAAAGCACAGGGGATAGCAAAAGCAAATTCTTACTTGTCAAGTGTCTTTCTCTCTTTTCATCTTTTCTCCTCTCATTTAAATAATATGTCTTCTGTAGTTCAGGGCAAAAGGCTCCTAAGTATGAAGGAAAGTAATGGTAATAATTCCTCTTTCCTAGAGGAATTTTTTCTGTCAGCTCCACAACTGATCAGGTTCATATTTGCACCTCAACAGTGAATATGTATAAATTTAACTACAAAAAGATCATGCACAGCCTTAGTTTAGAGAGCATTAATCTTTTAAAGTCACTACACAAAAGTACAGAAAAAAAATAATTCCTACCACTGTGACAAACATTACCACAGCCCAACAAATATTTCATCAAATAAATTAGCTCCTTCGTTTTGTGACAGAGATAAAGTTATCGGGGAACCTCCCTGCCTCGGGAAACAACATGAACTGGCATTCCTCCACGCCTCTATGCCATCATTCTGTCCTCTGATGCCTGAAGGAAAGGTTCCCATCTGATTAGACTTGTTAAGCACTCCTTCTCCATGTTTTTGAAAAACAATTGTATTCTCAATTCCCCACTGTTCCCATTTCCCACATGATCTTCCCCCATATACACTTTCCTGTAAACTCATTAAAGTCTTTTCTGTGACAGGAAGCTGAAAAGACAGCTTTGCCCCTGAAAGGGCAAGCTTGTTTTGTTAAAAAGTCATACGCTTACACCAGCAGATACAGCTGCCAAGGGCAGCAGATCCTGTCTAGGGTTATTGTGCAATTCTCCACCATAAGGCTCCCAAGCCTCTCTCCAATCTCCTCTTACACCACTCGCTGGCCTCCTAATTGAACAGCTTATTGCTCATGGCATACAGCTTGGAGTTTGCAGCATACTCCATAAACTCGTTCTCTTCTATTCATCCCATGCTCCTGCCTTCCCTCCTCTGAGGGGTGTTAATTCTTATCTGTCTCCCACTCAGAACCTCTGGTGTAGCAAGCCTTCTCTGTCTGCTCACTTCGGAGTCAATTCCCTCTCCTGTGTTCCCACAGCACCTTGCCTGTGCCCCAGCACCACTGCCTCCTAAATGTCATCCTCTCAGAAAGATCTTCCTGAGTTTTGCACTTCACACAGTCATGTCGTTCTCGGGCACTTTTCTTTATTTGTGGCCGAGGAAATGCATATCATAATCACTTAGGTTATATTTGCTTGTACACTACTTGGTTCTACCTCCTTTATTAAAAATAAGGCTTCACAAGGAAGCATCCTTTATCTCTTGCTCACTTGTGCCCTAGAACAGTGTTTGATGTAGAGTGGGTAGGCAATAAGTAGTTGTCAAGCAAATGAATGGATGATAGTTGAATTGATTTGAATTTTTCTGCTGAATTTCTCAAAGGAACAGTGGATAAAGGGCAATGAGTGACACACTATTTTGGATCTTCAGTTAGTATGAGAAGGCTTAGAACACAATAATAGAGTTGCAACAGATGTTAGGAAACAGTTAAATTTAAATGACATTATAAATAAATAAATCTCTTTCCTTGGTAAAATATGGAAATGAGTTCTGCCCTCATTTAAAGCCAATTAAATACATCTGTTTTCATAATTTTAAGTTTTCAAATATGCCTGATAATTTATTCTCTCTTATATGTGTTCAATGGGCATGTGGTTTTTTTCCTTAGATAAAAAAATCAGTAGCTGATTTAGGATAATAAGAAGGTGACTATATAGGAACTGAAAGAACCTAAAAATGTCATACCCTAAATATATATCATGAAAATATAAATAGAAAACCATCTTATATAATAAAAGGCTAATATGCAAATAGACTGAATGGCAGAACAACCAAACAACTGGTCACTATGACATGCATTGACCACCAGAGGCCGTATGGAACATGGCAGGCATCGGCAGCAGGCAGCAGAGCATGGAATATGGTGGGCATTGGCCACAGCAGGATGGTGGCCCAGGTGAGCGGGGCACTAGACCAAGGTGGGGTGCTGGTTGCTGTCATCAGGGAGAGCCTCTGGTGGTTACTGAAAATTCTTTCCTCCCAAGCACCATTGATCCCACCCAGTGCTTGCACTTACTCCTAGAGCCAGTCCCACTCGCACCCGCTGCCAGTATGGGAGTCGCCACTGTTAGCAGGTGAGAGCTGGGTGGGCACTGTCAGCCTGTGGGAGTAGAGGCGGCGGAGGCAGGGCTGCTGGCAGGAAGTGACATGGTGGGGGCATGGAGGATGGGCTGAGACCTGCTCCTGTGTCCACTGCAGCCTCATGGTCCACAGTTCCTTTCAAGGTGCACAAATTCATGCACTGGGCCCCTAGTCCTATATAATAAAAGGATAATATGCAAATTGTCCCCTTGACCTGGAGTTCTACCAGGGGGTTGGGATAATATGGCTGGCTCAGCTCCATCAGCCCCCATCAAGATGGGCCAGCTGGACCCCACCAGTGCATGAATTTTGCTCACTAGCTTTTAAACATATGGCCATGACTGCCAAAATCCTCAAGGAAAATGAAAGGGTGCTCAAACTCAATAAGACCTCAGCAACTAATTGAACATTTAGAGTTTATTGAATGATGTATAGTAAGAAAGCATCCAATTGCTAAATATTTGTTGTCTTCTAAGGAACTCTAAAAGCTATCCCAAGTTTAGAAACTTATACCCACTAGTAGTCTTTTAAAGAAATCCCCTAAGACTGCACTATAAATTTTATTCTTAAGAACAAATAGCATTAATTTTTACAAGACTCACCGTAAAGCATTTTAAATGCTCCTACTTCAGAACTGAAGTTACTTAGGTTCCATTTAAAAAAGATGTAGTCACTATTGCTGACCTGAAATATGACAGACTTGTGAACTTAGATACCATGATGCTTTTTGCAAACAAATGTTTTAAAATACAGGGGTTAGCTAAAGGTTTACAGTTATATGCAAAACAGTTATTTCTTGTATTATTTATTAATTATTATATTATTTATTATTAACTTATTCTTATCCCCCCTGCATTATATTTAATATCTCTATTTTCATTTGATGATTCTTTTTGCCCATCATCTTTTTTATCTCTACCCTTTCCCACTGTCAATAAATATTGGTTTTTCCATAGCTGTCTTTTCTTTTGACAAAATCAATGATATCATTCACACTAAGGTCATATTGCCTGAAGGCAGTATGTACAGGTAGGACTATTTCTCTTTGCAAGACAACAAACTATGCCCTAGCCAGATTAGCTCAGTGGATAGAGCGTCAGCCTGTGGACCAAAGGATCCCAGATTAGATTCTGGTCAAGGGCACATACCTTGGTTGCAGGCTCCTCCCAGTCCAGGATCCTAGCCAGTTTCTCTCACATTGATGTTTCTCTCTGTCTTTACCTCTCTCTTCCACTCTCCTTAAAAATCAATGGAAAATATCCTGGGGTGAGGATTAACAAAACAACAACAAAGACAACAAACAATATACTAAGGGATATAGTTTTTAAGCAAAATGGAAACTTTGGAGCTTTTTAGAGCTTTTCCACTCATAGCCAAATACTCTTTGTCATGCTGTAAGTACAAATGCCTCTTTACATGGACACTCTACACTGAGTGACCAGATTATTATGATCTCTGAACACATAATAACCTGGCCACTCAGTGTGTGTGTGTGTGTGTGTGTGTGTGTGTGTGTGTGTGTATTATTAGAGGCCTGGTGCATGAATTCATGCATGAGTGGGATCCAGCCAGCCTGGATGGCCAGGGAGAGGGAACATGGGCATTTGGTGTTTCTAATTCTATATCCTTCTCCCTTATTCTCTGTAAAAAATCAATAAAAATATATTTAAAAAATTTTTCAAGACACAACTCATTTAAAAACTCATTACATATTATGTTTCACATTACAAATTATGTCCAGGCACATTTTTCAATCTAGTTTATCAGAGCTTTTGCAATTTAATTCAATGTAAAATATAATATACTTCATTAATAAAATGCATAAAGGTTACAACCCAAATTTGAATCAACAATCTTCTATTATCAAATTCTTAGGGGAAAGGAGGAAACAAACATCCTAAAATTAAACTGCTTTTCAAGTTAAATTCTAAAGAACTGGATATCCAAAATTCATCCTTCCCCATGTCTCACCTTAACAGTTTTAGCAGGAGGGTTTTAAGGACTCCAACTCACAAAGTTGGTTTTTGCCACTCAAGCAACATATATTTCCTCACATAAAATGTACATCCTGTTTATCTTCATTTTAGTGGCAACTATTCATTTTAAAGAATATGTGCATTGCTTCATTTATCTCTGCTAGCTGTTATCTTACAAACTCGTATTTCCTTGGGTTATATCAGAAAGTAGATGGATAATTGATCATGGCTTCTGGGACCCTGTAAAACCCACTTTCATAGTCTGTCCTCACATAATCAATAGTGACTGAATTCAGTGTCAGCTGATTTCCAAAATAGGAGTCGGGTCTAGCTTGTGTGGTTCAATGGTTGAGCATTTACCCATGAACCAGGAGGTCAAGTTTTGATTCCCAGTCAGGGCACATACTTGGGTTATGGGCTTGACTACAAGCAGGGGGTGTGCAGGAGGCAGCTGATCAATGATTCTCTTTCATCATTGATGTTTCTTTCTCTTATCCCTTTCCTTCCTCTCCTTGAAATCAATAAAAACATATTAAAATAGGAGTTGGGTATCTTAGTGTGGTCTCTAGGTAACATCAAAATCTTCAGGACCCAATAACTATCCCTCTAAAAGTAGGAATGGCCCTACTAAAATTATGACATAGAGTGAAAGGTTTTTTTCTAGATGTGGGAGTCTTATCTGATTTCCATAGATCATTCTGCCTACTTATATGTATGAGCCTATTTGTAGATCACAGGCATCCTGAAATTTAATATTCTCTATTTCAATAATTTGTAAGTTTCCCAAAGGGTTATCAAATGTCATTTGTCATTTCCTGAGGTATGAATTGGAATCATAAAAGCAGAAAGGCTAATGAAAAAGGAAGAGACATTTGATACATTTGTGAGGCCAATAAGGGGGAACATGGCCCCTGATATAATTAAGGCCAAGACATCTCAGCAGGAAAAGGGCTTCGAAGAAAGCAATCGTGATCACTTCCCAAAGTGGTTTGGGAAACTTGAAGTGAACCTTGGAAGGCCCTGTTTTATAATTTGAATAAGCAATACCTAAACATTGATGAGTCTCTTATTTGGGGAAGTTGAAGCCTAATCATTTTATAGAGGCTGCTCCATTGGGGACACATTGCAATCAGCACCTGAGGGTTAGGGACAAGGTTTGACTTCCATTTCTATTGCAATAACTGTCAATTCCACAACGCCCCCATTCAAATTACAATAGAATATGTGTCCAGAACTAAAAATAAAGCCCAGGCATACAGAAAGAACTAGGGGAGCATTCCAGATAAGCTGGTAACTGATGCTATGATGAGACTTTCGTCTAACCCCAGTTAACAAGACTACAAACTTGATCACTTGAGGAAGTAGGACATAAACTCAGAACTGATTTGGATGCTTAGTTGTATGTGCCTACAGGTGAGAAGCATCAGTAGCCTCAGTTGAATAGGCTAAAAACAAGAGGAACTGATATAATCCAAGATAGCATGTGACTATCAAAAAGTTATGCATTATTACCATAATTAAAACTCCCAGAAGCATAATATATAAGGTCAGGTTATTTCAAGAGGACTCTACTTGTTAATAGTTAGAAATTTAAAAATATTAGGAAATTATGCCACATAATTAATGAGCACCTCTTCTGCTTATTATATTCTGTACACTGTTTTATTTATTTATGTATTTTTATTATTTGCTATTGTTTCCCTTTTCTCATAAGTTAACAGTTTTAGGATATCCTTGACATTATTAGAGTTTATTTTTCCATATGAACTTTAGAATCCACTTACCTGTTTCATTTAGACCATGCTAAATATACAGAATAAGAAGAAATGACATATCTATAACATTGACTTTTTCTATGAAAACAAATTTATTCAAAACTTATTTTCTGTATCCTTAGCAATTTAAGTTTCATTCACGTAGATCTTTCATATTTATTATTAAGATTGTTCCTATAGCTTTATTATTTTGTTGGTTTTGCTACTTTTGCATTCTATTTTGAGATGATTCTTATCTATTGAAAAGTGCTTTTTTAATCAGTCAGTACTTAAAGACTGAAATAGTTTGCTATAGTTTGTGGAAAGTGTCTGAGGATGAAGGAGTAAGAAGCATGTTTGGAAAGGTAAGCTAAAGCAAACCATTTGTGATTTGGAAGCTTGGATTTCATCTTGAAAGTAATGGAAAGTCTTAAAACTGTTTTAAATAGAAGAATCAAATGTTCAGAATTATATTTTTTATTGTAACTTGTCAGAGTAAAGAAGGTTTTATTGGGCAAGATTGAAATGAGAAGACTTCAATGATGTGTGAGGAATGAGAAAAGCTGGACTAAGATAGTGAGATGAAGAGGTAAGAAAGGGAACAAGCTTTATTTCCTGGAAAATTAACAAGCCCTGTCACAAATTGACTAGACTATATGAGAGGGAGAAAAACGTACCTGTCAATGAAGGATAAAACAAGCTGGTGTTAAGTCGAGTTTCTATAAATTCCAAGAAGTGGTTTATTGTGATGTCCTGATATACGTACAACAAATAGGAAGAAGACTTGAATTATCAATAAAATACTTAGGTGGCCTTTATAGACCTTTTGTCTCCATGCCTATGCATGAACACAAGATAGTCAGAAACTGAGGAGGAAAGGATGGCAGGAAAAAAAAAACAAGACAAAATACAGACCCACAGTTACATGATGTGTGGTCATAGAAATAAATAGTAGAATGACATCTTAGAGATTTCATATTCAGGGAAATAAGAGCTTTTTTGGTTTTGGTTTTGTAGAACATGACACTCAGAGCCATATATTGTTGTGTGGATGCAGAGTAAAAAAAGTGTCTACTCTGAAATCAATAAAAATATATTTTTAAAAGTTAGTTATGAATTGATTATTTTTCAGTGGAAGATTATTATTTTCTTCTCTATTCCATTTTATTTACTAACTAGAACAAAAAAAAAGAAGCAAGCTCAGGAATTAACATAACAATGTTATTGTCACCAATCATGTTAGAATATGCCTTTAACATTTAATATAGCTTCATTTATATTCATATATAATTTTAATATTCATAAATAATTATTTTATTATATACATATAAATTTTGGCCACTGTGAAATTACAGCAAAGGAAAATTGTTAATTGAAAATCCCATATTTATTTACTCAACAAAGCAATAGTAGTTACACTTAATATTAATTAAAATATCTGTGAAAGAGGCTATGTTCTTAAACCTTTAAGTATTTTTTAAATGTTGTGCAATACACAGTATGCACATAGCCACTTAAGCCATCTGTCTTTCATATATGTTTGGGACTTTTGTTGTTGTTATTCAAGAAATATTCTCAGACTTTTCTATTCAATGTGTGTTCCATGAAGCTGAAGTATAATCTGGAAACTTTTTATAAATACAGAACCTCTGTCTCCACCCAAGACCTACAGATTCAGAATCTGTATATTAATAAGACCTCCAGTGCTTTATAAGCCATATGCCCCTTAGAGCTTAGAAGAGCTTATCAAAATAAAACACTCATTATTTAGGACAATACAGTACTGCACATATGGCAAAATAGAAAACCATCTAAATCTTCTATGGTTCTCTTAACATAGATTTAGTAAGATTTATGGCATCTAAATTATAATCTTAATATGATATTATTAAATAATAATGTAATAGTTCAGTTGTGAATTTATAAGCTTTGATATAAGAAATTGCATTACTCAGTTTTAACATATTATTTTGTACAAATTCCAAAATAATTTTGGAATTATCACCACTGGTATGTTCAATCCTCCCTGTGGAAATCCAATAGATCTGTAATTAAATATTAGAAAATTGAGTTTTTTAAAAGCCAAGAAATAGAAATGATGTGCTAACATATGAAACGCTTGGTGAATGAGGACCTAGCCAAGGGTATCACACAATCTTTAATTTACACAATGTTTAATTTGTACAAGTTTTAGTCAAGTTTGTGAAAGCAATATGTTAATTCTCCCAACTCAGCTCTACACATTCTGCAATTTAAAAAGCTGAAAACTGATCCTGCTAAAAGTCATTTGAGAACTGGATTAGTCACATTTTGCTAAGTAATGAACAATGTCAAAATCTCAGCAGCTTATACTAAACACATAGCCTCATGCTCCCTGGCATGCAAGTTGGCCAGAGCTCAATTGATTCAAGTTGGGTTTGCCTGGGTCAGGCTAACCCCCAGACTTTCTTTCAGGTTCAGGTCTCCCCCATTTATCTTCATTCCAGGATCCAGGCTAACACAGCTATTTCTGAATGCTCTTTTATTCATGGATCACAGGAGCAGGGAGCTTATGTAGAAACACAAAATGCTCCTTCAGGCTTCTGCTGACAATTTGCACACTGTTATTTTCATCCATATTCTATTAACTAAAGCAAGTCATTTCAACAATCCCCTAATCAATGGAGCAGGAAAATGTGCCCCAGCCATAGGAGAAGACACTGTGAAGTTACATGGTAAAGAGTGTAGATGCATAATTTCAAAACATGAAGGAAGGAATCCTATCCCCGCTAGCGTAAATAGTTTCAAAATTGCATTACGTTTTACCTGGCTTATGTCTCCTGGCTAACTGTCAGCGTTATGAAAGCAAGATCAAAATGGATGCATTTAGTTCCAATCATCTCTAACCTCTTCAAAAAGTAAAACTTAAATCTGTTTGACTGAGTACACTTGAGAAACATATTTGAAAGAAAAATAAATAGATTGGTGAATTCTGAAAACAACTAAGTTTGAAACACTAGGTTCAAAGCATCCATGTTAATAATCATTTACAGTACCAAATGATCTTCAGTCCATTTACTTTCATTTCAAGGTTCTCCATAACCACTTCTATTATTTATCATTTTGAAATTGTGTATAAAATAGAAAAATTATACCTTCAACTTCTTTATGTCTTATACAAATGCTGGCTTAAACAATATAAGTAAATAATTTTGTATAATATGATGTACATAATAAATGCTCAAATGTATCACTCATGCCTCCTTTTCAAAAGTTTTTGTTTATATTTAACAATATTTTCCTTGGAATGGTAATGTATTTATTTGTTCACTAGAATTCTAGTATTTTTTCTGCCTACCTTGTATATTGCCTTTATATACTCAAAATTGAAGATACTTTACCTAATTTAAATATATCATTTTACAGATGAAGACATTTTAAATAGAAAATTACTGGATATTGTTTAAAATCATTCAGAAGATGAGTATCAGGATTAGGATCAAAATTTAAAGGAACTCAACCTGCCAGTTCAGTGTGCTCTTTCTGCTAGGATGTGTGGGCAGTACATATATGCTGTCACTATCTCTACCCAAGTCATACTCAGCTGCAAAGGGGTTGTGCTGAATTCTCTAATACTTTCATTTCCTATCCTCCAAATGCAAAATCAATAAAAATATAATCATTCCAGTTCTTAATCTTTTGGAATGCACTCTTTATGGGTTCCACTCTAGCATTCTTATAGGACAGTGAGTGAATCTATTTTTTTTACTAAGGTCTGGATGTGCGTTAATGGCCATTTCTTATAAAACCACAAATATAGACTAATGAAAAGAAAAGCTTCTGCATAGCCAAAGATACCATCAACAAAATGAAAAGGGAGCCCACTGATGGGAGAACATATTTGCCAACAATACATCTAATAAGGGCCTAATGTCCAAAATATATAAGGAACTCATAAAATGTAACAAAGGATTACAAACAATCTAATTAAAAAGTGGATAAAGACCTAAGTAGATACTTCTCCAAAGTGGACATACAGAAAGCCAAGAGACATATGAAAAAATGCTCAAAGTCACTAATCATCAGAGAGATGAAAATTAAAATGAAAATGATGTATCACCTCACACCTGTCAGAAAGGCTACCATCAACAGATCAACAAATAACAAGTGCTGGTGAAGATGTGGAGAAAAGGGAACCTTTCTGGTAGGAATACAGACCGGTGAAGCCACTATGGAAAACAGTATGGAGTTTTCTCAAAAAATAAAATATGGAACTGCCATTTGAACCAATGATTCCACTTTTAGGAATATATACTAAGAAACCCAAAACACCAATCAGCAAGGATATATGCACCCCTATTTTCATAGCAGCACTATTTACAATAGTGAAGATCTGAAACAGCCCAAGTGTCCATCAATAAATAAGTGGATAAAAAAGCTGTGGTATATTTACACCACGGAATACTATGCAGCAGTAAAAAAGAAACGCCATGGAGGGACCTGGAAAGAATTATACTAAGTGAAATAAGCCAGTCAGAGAAAGACAAGAAGCACAGGATCTTACTCATATGTAGAAAATAATGTACAAAATAAACTATTATAATAATAAGTAAACAAACAAAATAAAATAGATTTAGAGACAAAGAAGCATGGAACAGACTGATGAATCTCAGAGAGAAGGCAGAAATGGATGGGTGGGTGAGAAGAAATCAACCAATGAACTTGTATGCATATATACATAACCCATAGACACAGACAATAAGATGGTGAAGGCTTGGGGCAGGAGGAAATTGTGGGCTCCATAGGGTCAATGGGGACAAAGAGGGGACATCTGTAATACTTTCACCACTAAAGATAACATTAAAAAAAAGAGGGGGAAAAGAGAAATTAATTACAAAGCTGGTCCTCCTTCATCACTGTGATGCCTCAGGCTCAGACAGAGCAGGGGGCATTTGACAGTGCAGTGCCTACCTTTTCATCCTTTGCTTGATTATGAAATGCACTGTGGAAAATTTTGCTTGTTGGCAGCATTTATAAGGAATTGGAGATTACTTGGGGATACATTTCTTTCAGCTTTGTTTAAATGGATAGAAAGAAATAGACCTTCACTTTGATTACATAGTACATCTGTTTGGCATATATTCTCAAAGCCATTTCTCTTAATATTAGTTCAACTTGAACATTCATTTGCCCCAAGGGATTTATAATTACAAACTGCCCATCTGTAACTTAATATGTCAAAATTGCAGGCACTTCCTAATCCTCCTAGTGTGCACGCAGTTCCTTCTTTCAGATTATCCATACTACTGAACACATGTTCACTTCCTATGAATGACCAGTTAGAATAAAATATTACATATGTGACAGTGATTTAACTCAAAGAAACCTCAGGGTAAAATCTATTTAATGCCACATCAGTTCTGGTGAATGAAAATAGATTTTTAAATATTTAAAATCAAAAACCATTACAGTGCCTGTAGTTATTTGTCAGCTTCGGTGTCCTGGGGTATATTCAATAACAAAATATTGTCTTTATGTAAAATGTATAGAATCACAAACTTTTGTTCATAGATTCCAACGATATTTTTTTAAATGACAGAAACATTCAAATAGTTCTACTAACAGGCTCTCTAAACTGAACATCACCTCACTGCTTTGGCAATGATTATAATAAGCAGTTAGTGCATAAAAGTTAGGAAGTCTGAGTTTTGTGGCACAAAATTTTACCTAATTGTACAAATCATGTAGTTAAAGAAGTAACCTTCCTTTCACCTTTTCTCTGTAAGATATAGCTCATGCTTAATGAAATATGAAATAAAAGCAGCCCATTATTTTCTTATATAGAGATTCTTGTGTGGAGAGATGAGACATTTAGCAGCACTATCTAGGTTTTTATTTTAACTTCCTACCTACTATGGTGGGTGGCATTCACCACTACTTTCGACTTGCCATGTACAAAAAGAGAATCGCCACAGTGCCACCAGGGGCAGTGCACCATACAGTTGACAGGACTCCAAGTGGTGGCCATGCAGCATATGTCATATATCATTTTGAAATCAAACAGGGAGTATGCAAAGAAGTGGGTCAACTACATCAGAACTCAAGACTTGAGTGTATGAGTGTGTATGCAGGTGTGTGTGGGTGTGATGGACTAGAATATTGTATACCAACAAAAGAAAAGAGGAGTAATTGAAACGAGGTGATCTAAATAATTTTACTAGTTAAATACTTTTCTGTGGGAGGGCAAAAAAGGAAAGAATGAAGACAGAGCCTGGCATGCTTGCCTTCTTCTGACTTGGGTTTTCAGAATGAAGCTAAAATTCTTTAACAAAATTCAAAATACACATCACTCTGTGCTAACCAGCTCTATTCACAATGGGCCCCTCCGGTCTCACTCTTTGGATGTTAGCCTACTTTAATCTCTGCAGGTAAAATGAATGTTGGTTCTGCTGACCTCGTCTGCCTGGTTTTATGGGATTACTCCCTTAACCTGTGTCTGCTGGCTTGATTCTGACCCAAGAGTCCTAGATCTCAATGTACCACCCCTTCCCTTTTTCCCACAAAGATCAAATTACACTGAGAAGTACACACACACACACACACACACACACACACACACACAGTGACCACATTCCCACAGCCTTCCATTTCCCTGGCACTATCTCACATGACCTCCAGTGTTTCTGCCTCTTTGTTATAGACTGTTTTCTCCTCAGCCATTCTCCAGTCACATGCCCACCTCAATAATCCTTAGGAAGTACCCACTTTTTCAGTTGGCCTTTTCCAGCTATCCTGGGATTTTATGCATATATTTTTATCATATTATACCTTCTCCCAGTATGATCTCCTACCTCTCTTAACCTAAGGATCCCATCAGTGTAGGTGTGTGTGTCTGATGTGCACTCAGCAAGCTGTACTCTCTTGTTTTCCCTTGTTCAAGTTATTTCTTCTGCCGAAACCGGTTTGGCTCAGAGGATAGAGCATCAGCCTGCAGACTGAAAGGTCCCAGGTTCGATTCCGGTCAAGGGCATGTACCTTGGTTGTGGGCACATCCCCAGTAGTGAGGATGCAGGAGAAAGCTGATCGATGTCTCTCTCTCATCAATGTTTGTAACTCTCTATCTCTCTCCCTTCCTCTCTGAAAAAAAAAAATCAATAAAAAGAATATATAAAAGTTATTACTTCTTTTGAAGGAAGAAATCTCAGATCTCCTACCTCCAAATAGCACACACACCTACACCCTTCTCCATTAGGCAAGATCTTGTTCGAACTACAAAATGTGGTACAAATTTTGCCGCTTAATTGGACCACCCACCCCCAATTTTACTCCTAGACCTTTATGTTCTTTTATTATTTTGTTTCTGCTATTAACATAATACTTACTAAGCACTTATACATCTCTGCATTTCTAATTTCTTTCATATCCTATGCAATAAACGGCTAATATGCAAATAGGCCAAATGGCGGAACAACCAGAACAACCGAACGCTATGAGGTGCGTTGACCACCAGGGGATGTGCGTGGAACATGGCGGATGTTGGCCATGGTGGGAGGTGGAGCAGGTGAGCATGGGCACCAGACCAAGGGAGCCTGTCACTGTCATTAGGGTGAGCCTCTGGTAATTACTGAAAATTCTTGGCTCCCACAGGCCATGGTCCTCACAGCACTCACAACTGCAGATGACACCGGCCCCGCTTACATCCACTGCCAGTGCCAGAGCTGCCACTCGCATCCACCGCTGGCACTTGGTGGAGTCCCAATTGCTTGGTGCTCTCAGTGAGTGCGAATGGCAGCTGCCAGCCCTGATTGCCCTGAGGGCTTCTCCACCTCTCCCTGCTCCTGAGGGGCAATCTGAGCCATCAGTGGGCACAAATGGGGCTGGCGCTGTCACTGTGTGGGAACAGCGGCAGCATGAGTGGGGTTACCAGCAGTGAGGGGAATGGGGACTGCCAGCAGAAGAGGCCAGGCAGGGGCATGGAGAATGGGCTGAGACCCACCCATGTGCCTACTACAGCCTCACAGCCCACAGTTCCTTTCAAAGTGCATGAATTCATGCATTGGGCCCCTAATAAAGAATTTGATAAATACCATTGAAATAATTGACTGATTAAACCCTGAAGTTCAGCAAAGTTTGAACTTCAACCCCTATTTTCTATGTATAAAAAGTTTCTACAACTTAAGGGTAGGGCTTTACTCCAAATTTTAAAGTTAATGAAGACTAAGTTGTTATTTTATATCCTTATCACTATTAACTCCTATTATTCTGAGTTGTTTTCTTCTTTAGAATTCAAAAAGAAAAAAAAAAGTTTGTGACTCTTTTTTTACCTGATTGCTTTTTAATAGTTTGTATTACCTAGCATCTGTATATGTCTTTCCAGAGTTTTAGGTAAATTCCTAAAGGTGACAATTTATCTTCCCTTACAGTAAAGAATGACTAACTCCTTCTCTTAGCTATAAAGAAAAATACAGGTGAGATTGAAGGAAGGGGAAAAGAAATAATTTTCTTTTTCCTTTATTTATGATCAGATTCTTATTTACTTCTGAATTTTTCTATTTTCTTTAAATGTTTTTATTTTTGTTTGCTCATTTTATTCTCAATCAATCAAGTATGTGGTATCTCTTTCCTGAGGGAATTCTTTGCTCAATTTTTATTACTTAGATATAAAACCTCACACTTCAATTATCCTTAATATTTAAAAATTCTAATCTCATGTACTGTCTCTAATTTTGGACTCATTTGGTTTTTGATAGATAGATAGACAGATATAAATATATATGTGCATTATATAATATTTTATATTTGCCTCCTCAATATCTTGATATTAACTCACTTCTATGCTTCTACCATAGTTCAGTTTATTGTATATTACCTAAGTCTGTTTTGGCTACGCAGCCTACTTCTTCAGACAGTTTCCTGCCAGGAGCAATATTCTGAACCAATTCCTAATCTCCCTGTTGACCAGAACCAACCCTTTCTCTAAGATTCCTTCTGCATGAATAAAACAAGAAAATAATAAGGGGTTTATAAACTTAGACCACATTAGCAAAGGAAGTTTTGAATACCTCTCTCCATTTTCTTTTCATGGCCCAAATAAAAAAGGGATAGCTTTCCAATTTACTTTATTTTTCTCCTCCTCCAAAAGCTGCTTATCTCCCACTATAACTTCATGAATCACTAATCTAAAGAAAGTTACTCTGCTTTTGAATAAACTGTTATTATTTTTTGTGATGAGCAAGATGATGCTTACATATTCCTTTAGATAATTAGACTGAGAACTAACATTTGGGATAAAATTCAACCCAAAATTTACCTTTATTAGAAGGTCACAGATTAAAATGTTATACACCTAATAGATGCCAGATGCATGAAATTCATGCAAGGACCTAGGCCCTGCCCGGCTCCCTCCCACAGTCACCACGGCCCCTGCCTCTGCAGCTTCTGCCGCCTCTGCTGGGGCCCCTGCGCACTGCAGCTTTGGCCGGAAGGAAGGACATCCAGAAGGACGTTCAGTCTAATTAGCATAGTATGCTTTTATTATTATAGATAATTCTAAATTCTGACTTCTGTGTGAAAACACCAACACATACTGAATAAATTCCAACTGATTTAGGAAGTTACTAAGTAGGTAAATTCAAAAATTAATGTATAAATTTGCATATAATAAATCTTCTTCTAACAGTACAGATGACACCACTCTGGATCATTCCCCACGAGGCTATTTGCGTGCCAATTGCAGACCCAAGGGCCAGGTGTTCGTTGAGGTGCTGTTTCCACCCAGTGAAGTCAGCTCCTACATCACTCTGGGCACAGCTTCTTAGGGCACTGTATCTACCAGAAAATGCTTTTCTCTTTGCTGATGCGATTTCCTCCTTGGAAACTCAAACATAATGTAATGTTGCTGCAATGTTGTCTCTATATCATGAGCATGCTCCTAACTTGACAAGTAAGTTTGTTCCTCTAAGATAGGTGGCAGTTGTGACATTGAAGTGTGTCCCGGACTTACCGGACTAGCTTCCCTGAAGTCTTAGAAATGACATAAAACAACAGGAACGACGGGTGGTGAAGGTGAACTATTCTTGTTGCTTTTTTTTTCTGACACTGGTCCAGATTTTCCTCTCCCTCATTTACCAGACACTTCTTTTTCAGCCTCTAGGATTGCTACGAGGGCACCTTGCCATTTGTAGGACATTTGGCGTCTGTGTTTTAATACCTGAGCAAATGTTCGGTGCGAACCAACACTTTTATTTCCCTTAGGGAAGTTTTATCCTTTAAAGTATTTCCAGTTTTCCTTTTAGAATATCAAAACAATGTTCATCATATAATTCTGCTTGAAAATGAGCAAGATAACACCTGGTAAAGTGTAGACTTAGATTTATACTTGGAAGTTTCTAAATCTGCTCCATAAAAGTTACATGTCTAACCTGACAAAGAAGAAAATATTTAACTTTCCCTTCACCAGAATAGAAGCAAACTACGTATTTTTAAACATGGTAGTGTAAAGTGATGTTTTTAGAAATAGAACTATTTTTCTTGGGCTAAATTATTGGAGGTCATTTCTGGGAAGAGTGTTCTTAGACTTCACCATTTATATCAAACGTAATAAAAAATTAAAATGATTCAGATATGCATCAACTTTTATAATTTTACTTATCTCTCCAATGTTAAAACACACATTCTAAAAACACAACAGAATACAATTTGGAAAATAAATAAATAATGAGTTTGATATTTACTCAAATGTAAACTAAGTCCAAGTTCTTTAATGAATTTTTGGAGATATTTTCCTTTTTTAAAAAAATATATTTTATTGATTTTTTACAGAGAGGAAGAGAGAGGGATAGAGACTTAGAAATATCAATGAGAGAGAGACATCGATCAGCCACCTCCTGCACTCCCCCTACTGGGATTGTGCCTGCAACCAGGATACATGCCCTTGGCCGGAATCAAACCTGGGACCTATCAGTCTGCAGGCAGACGCTCTATCCACTGAGACAAACCAGTTTCAATGAGATATTTTTCCATCTTTATTTCATTTAACTTGTAGACAGATTCTGGCAATGAATAATTCTTTTCTAAGAGTCAGTCTGTGATTAGCCAACTTCTTTTTCCACACCTAGATCTCATCTTGCTGGGGGAAAAAAAAAATTATCAAAGCAGTTTGCATAAAAATACATTGTTTACTCTTCTCATTTTAATACTAGAGGCCCTTTGCAGGAAGAGAAGATACATTCAATAGGCCTTCCTTCCCCTGGCTACAGGCACTGGTTTTCCTCTGGCACCAGGGACCTGGGCCACAGTGGAGCCAAGCCTTTAGCCTTCAGTTTTCCGTCTTCAGTCTTCACTCTGGTGGAGCCTTCAGTGTTCGCTCCGTGCCTGCATATGCAAATTAACATGCCATTTTGTTGGGTTAATTTGCATACTTCTGATTGGCTGGTGGGCATCTTGGAGATATGGTCAATTTGCATCTTTTTCTTTTATTAGTGTAGATGCACATCACACATGCTACTTAATTTTGCCTAAGCACAGCTCTTGAAGTTAGAGATTTTTTTTTTTTTTTTGTATTGGTAGTATGTGACCAATGTATCCTATTATCATACCCTGGTCTATCTCATTGGAAGGAGATGAAGAAGCATCATGTTGCCCTAACTGGTTTGGCTCAGTGGATAGAGCGTCGGCCTGCAGACTCAAGGGTCTGAGGTTCGATTCCAGGTTTGATTCCGATCAAGGGCATGTGCCTTGGTTGTGGGTATATATTCCCAATAGAGGGTGTGCAGGATGCAGCTGATCAATGTTTCTCCGTCATTGATGTTTCTAACTCTCTATCCCTCTCCCTTCCTCTCTGTAAATATTCAATAAAATATATTTTTAAAAAAAAGAAGCATCATGGAAATTCTTTTAGTGTAAAGTGTCTTTTAAACACTGTTATATGGAGACAAAAGTCACAAAAGACAGCATGGCCTACTTTTTAAGAACATGTGTGCATTGGAGCCAGAGTCTGAGCTTTCATGCTAGCTACCCAGTTGATAGCTTTGTGATTCTAAGAAAAGTACCTAGCTGTTCTATGTCTCCATTTTGCCATCTGTAAAATGAAGGCGATGGTGACCACTCAACAATACCACTGTCAACTTGCTATCGTCAGTATTATAATTAGGTATCTTTCTCACAGCCAAGATGGAAGAAATATTTTTTCTGCAAATATGAGACACAAGAAAAGATTAACATATAATTTGAAAGTATTTATTTACAACAAAAGTTTAATTATACAAAAAGCTTGAGAGTATATTTGGACAAATAGATTATTGCAAAAAAAAAAAGGGGGTTTTCGCCCACAGAAAGTCCTTGGGCTTGCTCTATAAAATATAACAACTCAAAGGTAACGAAAATGCAGTTAATGAGAGGCTGAGGTAAATTCTGATGTATTTCATTGAACCTGGAGTGGTAGATATTGCCAAACATGTAAATAAATATCTTCCTAAGATATAGAATACAAATATTTCAATTTTTCAGGGGAAAAAAATCTCAAGCCTCTTAGTACATTTATTTTATCAAATATTACAAATAGAGTTTCTATAAGTTAGGCCTGTATGCTTGCCTATATTTTATTAATTCTTAAATAATTATTGAAGCAAAATATTCAGCTTTTAATACAAATTCACACTATCTTTAGCCATAAAATGCTTCAACATTTGATTGAAACTATGCAATGACAGCACCATTTGAAAAAGTAATGTTAATTACAAAGGATATATGAACTAAAGCACATATAATCACTGATTGACGGATATTTAATTTCAGATTGACATATGATAACAACAACCAACATATTTATTAAAGTTTATTAAATGCACTTTAAGTAATTATTTTATTTAACATAAATATAGTCCTGTTAGGTGGACATTAGGGTCTCTAAAAAGACCAAAAACGACACTCTGCTTCCCAGGTTCTGAACATTTTATATTAAAAAATAAAAAAGCCCTGACCAGGTACCAGGTATCTCAGTTGGTCAGGGTGTGGTCTCACACACCTAAAAGGTTACAGCTTCCATCCAGTCTGCACAGGAGGCAACTGATCTCTCTCTCTCTCTCTCTCACTTTCTCTCTCTTTTTCTCTCTCTCAAATTCAATAAAAACATATCCTTAAGTGAGGATTTTTGTTTTTTAAAGAAAACAGAGGCATAGACTTTGGAATACTATCACCTTGAAAAAAGGTCTGTTGGAATATAGGGATAAGGCTTGATAAACAAATGTGCTCACTGAACCCCAGAGTTAACTAGAAATACCTTCATAGCTCCAAGCAAGAGTGAACCTGGCAAGACCTTCTCCACATTAGCACCATTTGTTTCCAAAGGAAGAAGGAAAGAGTGATGTTCACCATGACATTTCATTTTCCCCAACTCTTACCAATTCAGTAATTCACTTTTGTTCCCATTGGGGAGCATGGGTAGAGGAAAGAAAGCCCATGCATTTTGCTAAAATGAGTTCAATCTGTAGAAAGGGAATCTTAAAGGTAAGGATTAAACATTCTCCCAACAGTAAACAGCATCATTATTCCCATTTTTAAAGATGCGGAAATTGTAACTTAAAGATAGTATTAATTTGGGTCATATGATAAATGAATGGAGGGAAGATTCAAATCAAGGTTTTTTCTGATCCAAATAAAAATTCTAGGTAATACGTTATATTCCCTCCGGGTCACAATTTTTAAAGGACACCTACAAAGCATTACAATTTGCTAGATAATGTAAATGTCATAATGTGAATAACCACAATAAACTTCAGTATGTAAACTTATACATCAAATAATGAATGAATGGCTTTAATTTATGCAACCAATGCCTATGTTGTTTCAGAATTCCCCTGGCATACTACATTTGATGATCTTTGGTGGTACTGCCAAAACTCCATACTGTTATATCAAGAAATGTGCTTAATACCAATCTTAGTATGTTCAGTGAGTTCAAGAAAGCCAAACCAAAAACTATTGAATAAATGATAACTGACAGTCCACACACTGTCATTTTGTATCAATTCTTAGCAATTTCAAGTCATATCCCAGAAAAGCCACCTGTTAAAATATACCATTTACTACAACACTGAGTTTGATTGATTTTTCTTCCTGTTACTTCCAGTAAGGTTTGGTTATTTTTTTTCACCTCAATTTGTTTATACTGTGAAATGATGAACAAATTGATTTTTGACCAAAAAGTCAGGTCAGGAAATGATATTCAGTAGTCTATCTGAACCTTGCTGAGGGCTGTCAGCTGGAATTTGAGTGGAGGTTACAAAAAGAAGTTAAAAATATATTTATCAATATTATCAAACATCGAATCCAAGATTTTAAAGGCCTATTTTAATATTATATTTCTGTTTTTATTTCATTAAAGGTATTTATTAAAATAGTACATTATATACTTACATGGAATAGGTTGTACCTAGCTTTCATCTATTTAATTATCTATTTAATTATCCTGATCTTTGATGTGTATGCGATAGCATTTTAAACCTGTAATAAAAGACAACGTCAATCTCTTTATTAAGACTATCTATTAAATGGTTTCCTTTATTATGCCATTTTCTGCACAATGCCCTGTTTCTGAACTCAAGTAGACACATGTGCACACATGTGTAGCCACACACATCACAAATATTTTAATGCAGTCTAGAATCTTCTCCTCCCACAAAGACCTAAGTTACTTGACCTTTGCCCTCCAATGTCTCTCCAGGGCTCTCTAACAAGGCCATAGCAATCATAACTCATTGGCTGCTTGAGTGGTTTACATTATTCTTCAATATGTGTTTTTTGGGGAATGTCTGTGTCCAAATGAATGAGTTTAGTGTTAAAAATTAGAAGCATCCAGGCCATCTGATCATGAATCCCTTAGGAAAAGGTTCTATGGCATGTCTCCCTTGTAGAACTAGAAGAACCTTAGAAATATTTTTTCCTCCCTTTCCATATTTTATTACCTTACTTAGTTTTAATATTAATCAGCTACAGTTTTTAGTTTCAGGTTCAAGAATTTCAAAAGCCTTAAGAACTCCTTGCTTTAAAAAAAAAAATCTTTATTGTTAAAAGTACTACATATGTCCCCTTTTTTTCTCCATTGACACTTTCTAGCTCACCCCTATCCCCTGCCCCAGGCCATCACTACACTATTGTCTGTGTCCATGGATTATTCATATATGCATACAAGTTCTTCGGTTGGTCTCTTTCTACCCACCCCTGCCTTCCCTCTGAGATTCAATAGTCTGCTCCATACTTCTATGTCTCTGGATCTATTTTGTTCATCAGTCTATAACTTCCCTTATTTTAAAGGTAAGGAAACTAAAGGTCAATAAAATTGGATGTATTGCTCTTAAAATGTACAAAATAATCTCTCTGTAGTTACTGAGTGACATAAAATAAGACCTTACCCTGATCTTTACCTATATGGGTTACATGTCAATTGACCTAGATCATACATGTTAACTTGTCAAAAGGAATAATTCAAACCTCCTTGCATGTCATCTACAAAGGGCTTTATAGATTATTCCCAAATGATTTTACCAGCCTCATTTCTCACTGGATAACAATTAAACATGTCTATACTGTATATCCATGGAGAATATCTTATTTTTTCTAACACAAAATCTTCTGCCATGTATGTTTGTACAGAGTCTGCGTCTCTATTTATGATGCTAAATGTAAATGACTAAATGTAAATGACTGGTTTGGCTCAGGTGGATAGAGTGCCAGCCTGCGGACTGAAGGGTCTTGTGTTTGATCCGGTCAAGGGCATGTACCTTGGTTGTGGGCTTGTCCCCAGTAGAGGGTGTGCAGCAGGCAGCTTATTGATGTTTCTCTCTCATCGATGTTTCTGGGTCTCTATCCCTCTCCCTTCCTCTCTGTGAAAAATCAATTATATGAATATATATATGTATATATGTATATACAATTATATGTATATATATATATGTATATATATATATATATATATATATATATATATATATATATATATATATATTTGCTAACTGTGGACATTTCTACATTCCACCTCTTCTGCAAAACATATCCAAGCTTGAAAGCTGATGTTCTTGTTTGCTGTGCTGCTTCCATAGAGCCTGTGGCAAATCTCTACTGCAGCATGAAGACCATGGAGTTGGGATAAACTGTTTGCTTATTTGTTTCTTTCCTTTACCAGAGGATTTTGAGAGTGAGGATCACTTATGTTTTATCCCTGATCTCCAGCATACTGCTTGGCCCATAGTAGGCCTGCATTAATGCCTGTAGAACCAATAAATAAGTAAAATAAAGAGTAAAACCCATGTGTTTATACTATAAATCTGGAAAGCTTTCTACTACAATGTGCTGACTTGATTCTTCCTAAAATCCTATCCCTTGGTGTCTTCCCTGCGCCAACCAATACTCTGTATGATGCCAATGAGTCTCAGTTTAAACTCACATTTAACTCAAATGTCATGAATCCAAACCTTCATTCAAACTTTCAATTGGAAAGTTTGGTTTGCGTTAAGATAGCTACATTCATTCATTCATTCATTCATTCATTCTTCTACACACACTTCAGTTCCCGCTAAGCTCATTTGAGACAGCTGTCTGTCTCAGAGGCATTTTCTGTTCTAGTCTCATTTCATTGCTCCACATGACAAGGCCTGCAGGGGCGAGCTACTGTCTGGGCTTTCCAGACAAAACAATTTGGCTCCTCGCCCTTTCTCCCAATAGATTTTTGTTTGTTTTGGGGGGAGGGGAGTTTATTGCGTATTTAGTAGTGTCTTATAGCAATATCCTCAATACAGACTGTATTCTTTTTCCATGCGCTACATGTACTCAACCATCCCAAGTTTCATTACTTAGACTTATTCTCTGTAAATTCAGAGAGACAAATTACTAAATTATAGAGTGTTAACTAACTTGTAATGTTACCGTAAACAAGAATAAATATCTGTTCATTCCAATTATAAGATAAAATCATTTAATCAAGTCCCCTTGAGGATTCTGATGGAATTAAAAAATTTCCTATTCCAGGGAACATATCTCTACGTATTATTAAATAACCAGATATGTCATTGGAACCTAACCCAGATCATAATTCTCTTACTCCAGGAAAATGAAAAAAATGTAAAGGAAATAGTAGAACAAGCCAGATGGGATTCAAACATGAAGAAATTAACAGCCAGAGCCAATTTTCTAGCAGAAAACAGAAAAAAAAATCAGTGGACATATGGCTTGGAGACATATGGCACATCATTTTGACTAGACAAGCTAGATAAGGGGAAGAAGGATTGTTTCAATTCTCAGGTCTCAGGACACTGTCCCTCTAATTTCAATGAAATATACCCATCCGGGAATAAGAAATTTAAATTACTTATCTTTTTAACTGTTTACAGTGAAGATAGTTTCGCATGACATATTTGATCAGTCTTTCCTCAAACTCTATTCATTTCAAGTGTGGGTGCTGTTTTATCCTGAAACTGGCAAATAAAGGAGCAACTTGGACTTTCTCCGGGATAACAGCCTGCAAGCTGCCTGCTTCTCTGATGCCCTGTTTCAAGGTCTTCTGGTAAACAGGGATGAGGGGTTCCCAATAGTTCTTCCCATCTGAAATTATGCAAAAACAATTATTTTTTAAGGTGTAAACTGGCAAATTTTTTCTGTTGATAAGAAATCCAGAATATATTTTGACTTGAATCTATCCTAGAAATAAACTGAACAGTATTCTCATTGTGAAAATAACTGCTTTCTATTATCCACAGGCAGGTAATCTATATATATAAAAACCTAAGTGACTGGTCCACCAAACGACCGAATGACCTAATGATCGATCATCAGTTGACCAGTCACTATGACGTGCACTGATCACCAGGGGACAGACGCTCAATGCACAGGATTGGGGTCCCTCCTATCTGGATCAAGCCTGTGGGTATCAGACCAAAACTGGCTATCTGACATCCCCCAAGGGGTCCTGGATTGTAAGAGGGGCAGGCCAGTGCAGGGGACCTCACTGGAGCATGAGTCCGTGCACCAGGCCTCTAGTAAATAAATAAACTTATCATCCTTACCATGGTAACATGAATTCCCATGAAACAAAAATAGATTTAAGACTATAATCAGACTCTACAAACTGTGGGATTTCTTGTCTTTTTGTATCCAGAAATTCAGCCTAATGAAATCACTGAGGAGAAACAAGCTTGTTGAGAGCAGCAATGTTATCAGTCAATTGACTCAAAGAATTGAAATAGAGTTTTCTCTCATTCCTCCTCCCCCTAGACAACACATAGAATTCCCCCATGTTTTTCTGACTATTCCCCTCCAGAATGTCATCAGTCCATCATTTTGGCTGTTTAACGTTCCCCTGGACTTCAAGGTGTAAGAATGGTTCCATTCTTGCAGTGAAACTATAATCTTTCTGAGAAATGGTTCTCTTTCTAAACACTTGGGGACACTTATTCTTCCTTAAATTATGTATGCTCTTTACAGACTCCCTACTTTCCTAAATATATATCAAACTGTCTTATTCCACTTTATATGCACAGTATTCAGAACAGAGTCTTACACTCAGGAGATTATTATATATAACATTTTTCTGACAATTCTGCTTTGAGGCAGTATTGCATGATGGTGAACAGCAACACTCTGAAATCTTATTGCCTACTTTTGAAACCTAGCATCACTATTTACTCATTGTGTGACCGTGGACAAATTACTTTATTGTCATACACCTAGGCTTTCTCATCATACAATGGATATGAAAATCATACATCCCTCTTGGTATATAAGAATGAAATGAATTAATACATACATAGTACCAAGCACAAAGTAAATGTTCTGTGAGTGTTAGAAATTACTAAATAAACAGACAACAGGGCGGTGAGTGCATGAGTGGGGGGGGAGGGTAGGAGCTAAGGGGGAAATAAGAACACATATGTAACACCTTAATCAATAAAGAAATTTTTAAAAAAGGAACAGCTTCTTTATGAAGCTCTGATATGTATGAGGCACTGAACTATTTTATATCTATTACCTCATATAATTTCCAGAAAAAATATGATGAGTTCTATATTATCAGTATTCTAAAGGTGAAGACTTTTATGATCAGAGGACACAAAACATAAGGGGGTATAAAGTAGAATTAGGATTGAGTCCATATATGTTTAACCTTTTGTCTGTAAACAATGACACCTATGAGTGCATATTGGTTACTCAGAGCATTTTATACATATCAATTTTTGTAATATTCATAATGTTCTTGCAATACCAGAGGTACTATTATTCTTACATTACCTCTGGAAAAAACCTGATGCTTATAAAAAACAGTTTATCTAAGTTCAAGAGACAAGATTGTGAACCAAGTCTCTCAACCCCCACGGCAGTGTTCCTTCTGCCACATGAGGCACGATGACAGCTCTACTCTTTGCACATTATTAATGAACACCGCTCTCCTGTTCATTTAGTGAGAGTGAGCACTTCACATCTCCCTTGAGAATATGCGCATGTCTGGCCTGGAATGTGCAATGCTCCCAATGATGACGGATTTTCTTCCCTTCCATCACATGGAACCAAACTATCCTTGCAGTGTTTATTTTGCATGTTCCCAAGCTCCTTAATTAACTTCCCCTGGTGACTTACCTCATCAGTCAACATTTCAAAAGCCGGTCCCAGGTTTTAGTGAATCTCAAAAGACCTCACCCGTATGCAGGAATGATCATCTATTTCTTTGTGCTTACACCCACTCCTGGTGTTGTAGCCAGACTACATGTTAGAAGCTGCGTTTAGTTGTCAACTGTATCAAGCATGTCTGTGTCTTACTTATAGAATTATTAGATATGTCACTGTGGATAAGAAATAAGCACCATTATATTTTTAAAAATTATAAGCAATAAATAAAAGCCACTCATAAAGACATTTTATATTATTTAGAAATTTTTAAATAGAAAAAGAACACGTTTTATATTAATAACTGAAAACCTGTTTTAAGTAATAATTAATCATGGTTGTTAGGAATAAAGTATTTTAGAGAAATTACTCTGTGATATAATAGTAATACATTTTTCTTCCAATAAAAATGACTCTGAAAATACTATTTGTTTAGCTTATTAATGATTGCTTTCTTGCTCTTATTATCTTGACTACTAATAACCTCTAATAGAATTTTTTTTCATATTTCTGCCTCTTTATTTCATATCCTCAAATCTTTTTACTTATGTGACCAGTGGTTAATATTTGGTCCCATTTTTATGGGTGTATGTGTGTATATATATATAATGTAAAAATAAAAATACTTGTTTGGAAAATGCAAAAAAAATGACAATAATTGTTCTTATTACTATAATAATCCTATATAATAAAAGGCTAGGGACCATAAGTATAACGGTTGGAAGGACCACTCAGCAATGGCCATGAGGTTCATTGACCACCTCTCAGTCCCTCCCCTACAAACCGCAAGCTCCAATTGCAGCATGGCAAAAGGGGAGCCACGGCAAACCGAGGTGAGAGGCTGAATGATGACCTCTTGGTTCTGCCCCCAGCCTTCAGGCTCTGGGGAACCAGAGCCATGCTGCAATAGGAAACCACAACGAACTGGGGGGCAAAGGTTAGGTGGTACTGGGTACTGGCAAGTGGGCAGAAGTGGCCCTGATCACACGCTAGGCCTGGGGACCCTACCCATGCATGATTTTGTGCACTGGGCCTCTAGTAGTATGTATGATGGCATGAAAAATAATACATATTGGAAACATGTTGTCAATAGAGGTGTAAATAGAGGTGTCATGTCAATAGAGGTATAAATGAGTGAATTCCTTTCACTTAAATAGCTATTCTTTTTTTTAACTCCCTTCAGAAACACTCATCAGCCAGGGTGACAATTTCATTAGAATTGCTGCATGTATTTCTTTAATTTTTGTGTAATTCCCATATATTTTTTAAGTTATTTCTCTTTTACATCTACTGAAACCAAAATAATATATAGTGAACTAATTCAAACAGAAATTCTTCAGATCAGTCATAATTCACATTTATATGCAGCAATGTCCTTTTTCCAAAAGGTCCCCTTGATACCACAGGTACTGTGTATTCAGAAATCTTGCCACTCAATTTGCCTTCTTATCACTCATGAAAATATATACTCTTGAATTAAAACAAAATAGGATAAATACCAGACTCTGCTTACACAAAGTATGTAATTTTAAATTGAGCTAAAATACACTTTCTGCAATCCTAAAGTTGGCTAATCAAACATTAATATTTTAAAAGCTATCTACTAGAGGCTTGGCCAGGATTCCGGAATGTGTAGTTTCCTTTCACAGCTGGCATCATCGGAACCCCATGACTTGCTCAGCACTGATTATAGAGGTATAATTAATCTAAACTGAAGGCAAAAAGTTTGAGTAGTTCTAGCTTCATGCTTCCATTAATCTGGGGCCTGGACAGCCATTTTTAAGAGTGGATTTTATTCCAGAACGATTGCACTAGGAAGAAAGAAGCATCAGTACAGAACTGAGCTCAATATTTCAGTGAATAGGAATTTTAATTCATGACTGCAATTCACTTGAATTAATTGAAGTGTCTTTGTCAAACCGTCTTGAACGTGACATTGTTTTCCAGTTTTATCTGAGAAATCTTTTCAAAACAAACAGAAAAACAAATATTTTGAAATAACCTTTCCATCACTAAATAAGTTAAAATGTAGACTTAGCTTACAGTGTCTATTCTACCTTAAGCCTTATGTTAACAGCATATAAGTCTGTCTCAAGAAATAGAATGTTAAACTTTTATTAGTTTTTCCTTGAAGCATGAAATTTACATTTACGTCAAATCTTTTTTGTAAATTGTAAGTCTTGTTTTGATTAAAAAAGTTGCACCCAGTCTTTCCCTTTTTTTGCAACACATCATATGCTTGAATTTTCGACATAGGCATTTTAGCAAAAGCCAATTTATTTCATCTCAGTCAATTGGACACAATGCATCAGCCATTCTCCTAAAGTGGGGTTTTGGTTTTTTATCACCTGGTTAATCCTTACAGACTTGAAGTGCCAGCCTGAACATGAGGCTCTCATCTCAACAGTACATTCAACCAAGAAAGTAAGCAAGATATTTCAATAGGAAGATATTGAAACTCACCACATCCATAGAGGTACATCTAAAATACAATTTATTGCTGAATACACAGTCTCCTGCTCACCATTTCTTTTCAACATATACTCTTATTCATTTGCAATCTCCGAAGTCATGTCTAAAAATTGACAAAGAAGGGTGCTTATCTATCACTTTCCTACTTGTGAACATATATGTATGTTCATATTATCAAGGCATTTGAATGAAATTATAATATCTTTAGGAATCATTCATTATTGAATTAAACCGCCACTTATATTTTAAACTACATAGTAGGTAATGCTGTTTGAACATATGAAACATGCCTTTTATGGTAGATTTTTCATTTTAAAAGATTTTTTTTACTAGACTCAGTGACTTGAGATTGAGTTCAAATTCCTTAAGAATCAACACATTTTATAATCTGGCTCCAAATTTTCAGATTTCTTTGCTATAATCCTCATGAACTTACAATTAATTCTATTTAAACTTTTCTGCTTATGATTCTCCTGAAACACTTTGTTAGTTTCCCACTACCTGCTTTTATCCATGCTGTTTTCCCAGCTGAGTAATCAACTTCCCTCCTTTCCACTTAATTAAAATGTACATGTACTCAAGACATAAGTCTATTTACAGCTCTTTGGGATGTTCCTTCTTTTTAAATTAGTTAAGTGATCTCTATTTTTCTGAAATCATTTCAATACTATATCCATATATAAAACATTGTATTTGTCTGTTAGTATACTATTCAAAATAATCTGGGTATATATTTAACCAAATTTAGGTGCTGTATATATGATAAGCTCTCTGTCCTAAACAAAGCTTGGTACTACTCCAATGAATGGGCTGCCATCTTCCAGAGCAGCTGAAACAGGGGTATTGATTTGTACCAGTATTAGAGGGTATATGAAGTTTGGTCTCTCTTCCAGGCTGTTGAGCATATAGAAATTAATATGGGGAAAAGAAAAAGGCTGGGATACTTCTAAGAAACAGACATTTATTCCTCTATATAGCTGGGATTATAAAACAGTTCTCTTGTCTATAAGTGTGCCATTAGTGTGAAGATACCATGAACACAGAAAATATATATTGGATCCAAAAATGGTTTCAAATTTTCAAATCAGATGTCCAAATGTTGATGTTTAAATTGCAAGAGCTGTTTCTCACATAAAAAACACTATAGAGTATTTATTGTTCAGGATGAGAACAGAAGAGAATTATTTACAAAATGGAGGAGGCTAGAACAATTTATATACTTCAAGTCAAATGAGTACTATATTAAAATACTGCTTCTGTTTTTGTCTTGAATAATTAATGTGTACTCATTTAACTTCTGATGGCTCTCTACTTTGCTCTTCAAATATATTGTACATTATTGAGAGATCTTATTTTATATACCCTCACAGAGCAGTGATATGAAGAAATCACTGACTAGTGAAAATATCTCTATTAATAAAATACCTTCAAGTAACAAAGAGGCTGGGTGAAAATTCATGGATATTGAAAGGAAATTAATTAGAAGAAATTTCTTAATATCACTTTTTTCCCTTTCTCTATAATATAAATGTCAACAAATTCATGATCAACAATGACAGATTGAATCACATGCATGTGATTGGCACCAGTGAAAGCTTTACTCTATATGTATCGTACCAGCACAAGTCAACATTTATTTTTAAATTCCCAGTGTGTGTCATATGTACCAGCTGGTCAGTTGGTCAGACGGTTGGGCAGATGGATGGTTGGACACTTAGCCTTTTATATACATACTAGAAGCCCGGTGCACAAAATTCATGGGGGGGTGGGTAAGGAAAGGGTCCCCTCAGCCCAGTCCACATCCTCTCCAATATATGACTCCTCAGGGGATGTCTAACTGCCGGTTTAGACCCGAACCAGGGAATTGGGCCTAAACCGGCAGTGGGACATCCCTCTCACAATCCAGGCCTGGCTCCTAACTGCTCATCTGCCTGCCTGCTTGATCACCCCTAACTGCCCCCACGTAGCCTGCTGTTCTGTTGTTTGGTCACCCCTCGCCAATCTCCCTGCTAGTTTAGTCACCGCATGCAGCCTGTTTGGTCATTGCGATGGTCACTTAAGCTTTTATTATTATAGATATAGATTTTACTCCAATTAAATTAATTAAAAAAACTAATTACAAAAGAAAAAAATGTCTTTTGGTTTGGGAAAAACAAATGAAAAAGTATTTATTTACTTACTTATTTATTTTATAAACACATTAAGTGCTTATCATATGCCAGGCTCTTCAGTAAGAACCAAGATAAATTTATTTTTTAAACTTGCATCCTAGCTCAGTCTCCACATTTATAAAATATAGATGTAATTTAACTATTAGTTTTCTATTGTGTCCTTAACTAATTACCACAAACTTAATGACTCAAACAATACCAACTTGTCTTACAATTTCAGTCAGAAGTCCAACATGGGTCTCAACAAGCTAAAACCAAGGTGTAAACTGGGCTGTATCTTTTCTAGAGACTCTGAAAAGAATTCCTGTTTTGCTCTTTCAGGTCCTTGGGAGAATTCAGATTCCTATGATGTAGACCTAAGGTCTCCATTTCCTTGCTGGCTACCAGCTGAGGGTTATTCCTTGGCTTACAACCTTCTTTCTTCATATTCAAAGTCAACAATGCAGGTTGCACCTCATGCTCCTTCTTCTGTAGTCATCTCTCTTTGATCTATCTTCCACTTTCCTCTTTCACATCTAAAGGCCCACACAGATAACAGGGATTTTCTATTTATTTAAGATTCTTAATTTTAATTTTACCTGCAAACACCTTTCTGCCATTCAAGGTAACATTTTCACTGGTTCGAGAAATTAGGGGACATCTTTGGGGATCTATTATTTAGTCTTCCATATCCTCCTAAATTTATTATGAATATGAAGTGTGGTGATTTATATAAAGCACTCAGAGCACTGTAGAGCAAACACAAGGAGCTCAACAAATGTTAGATATTACTGTTGTTACTAATACTATCAAGTTCACCTGACTGCAAGAAAAAAGTAATGAAATAACAAAAGTAATAGTTATCTACTAAAAATATTCCAACTTTATATTGCAAGGATACTAAACTAACCTATTTTACAATAATGCATGGAAGAAGATATCTTGCCAAATGTCTTATTAGAGTTGAACAGGAATATGTTTTAAAAAAAAGTCTCCCTGGGTTTTTTCCCAGTCTTAAGGAAGAAACACTATCAGAGGATTGAGAATGAATATTTTCTGATACAAATTTATAATCTAACAATTACTATTAGATTATTAAAGTGAGCAAGAAAAGTAACATACCATCAAGCTTAATAAAATCCATCACACAGTCACTAAACATATTCCCAATGTATAACTCTGGAAACAAATAAGAAACAATGATCTGGTTTAACATTGATTATCAGTATTAGTGTACATGGCATGACTTTTCAACAATTAAAAAAAGCTATCCATAAAAATACTATGAAATTTTTTAATATATATTTTTATTGATTTTTTACAGAGAGGAAGGGAGAGGAAAAGAGAGTCAGAAACATCGATGAAAGAGAGACATTGACCAGCTGCCTCCTGCATGCCCCCTACTGGGGATGTGCCCACAATCAAGTTACATGCCCTTGACTGGAATCGAACCCGGGACCTTTCAGTCTGCAGGCTGACGACTGAGCCAAACCGGTTTCGACAAAAATACTATGAAATTTAAAAAAATAACTTTGCACTCAGTTTTGTGGAAAATATAGGGTCACGCTTACAAAGTCATGATATAAATTTTACTACACTGATTAAGTTTTGTGGAAACTAGAATATGATTGGATTACTTTAGACCTGTCTTATAAATAAATATATGTAATGGTAAAAAAAATAAAACACTAAGGAGTTTAAGTGAAGTTTCTAAGATTAACACTAAGTCAATGCCATTACAAAAAATGAGTGAAAAAATAGATATTTCTACTTCATATGAATTGGCTGACTTGGACAACCCATCCACTCAGCAAGAAGACCATTAGCTTCTGCCCAAACTTGCCATATTTATAGATTGACTGAAAAGATGAGATGGCACTTCAGTCAATAACCTTTGACACAAATTCAGACAAATCTTGTGCTCCTCACAATGACAAATTACTCTAGAAAATTAGCTGTCAGAAGTGCAGCAATCTGATAAAGATTGATTATTTTATTCTTGCAAGTCTGCTTTGAGTTAGAGTAACAGCCTCATTTGGACATAGATGGCACCAAAAGGGAAGCACAGATCAAGCCTTCATCTCAGGTGAAAAGGAGAAAAAGGATTTTTATGAGATAACAAGGGTGATGATTCTTTTTCCCAGAGAAGGAGCTTGTGTTTCATGAGTACTTTAATATTATCTTTTATAGTCTCAGCAAAGAGGAAGATTATATTTTTAAACATTTTGCCACCATCTCTGAATGAACCACTTAAAGGCAATTTTACCTACTTGTGTCATCTTTTCTAGAAAGCAGAGTTTGAGAAACTTTCTTTTAACATTTATATCTCTCACTAACACAATATAATGATTTCAAATATTTTTAAATTGCATATAGGGTTTTCATAAATGATATAAAAAGGTACATATTAGATTTTACATTTTTTCCTTCAAAGATTACAAATAATAGCCTACAGATTAAGTTCTATGAGGAATTTAAATCTTCCTTGAAATTCTGGTAGGTATATTGGAAAGGGCATTAATCGTTTCAAACAAAAAATTAGTAAGAATCTCCTTTTTGAGTTACTATATTCCACTAATTATTTGATATCACATCACTACCTCCCACTGCTAAATGCCCATAATAAAATATTATTTCATAAAGGAAACATATGAAAAGTAAAAGCATTACCCCCAAAAGTTACTGGAAGCTAACTGAAGTATCACAAATACAAATCTGAAATTATTTTTCTAAGGGAATGATTCCCATTGTATTTTTACCCCCATTACAGACCTACAAACAAATAGGGAGAGACTAGGGGAAAATAATGGAACTATGTTACCATAAAGATGAGAAATCTAAAATTCTTGAATAATAGAGGCTGTGAAGATCTAAAGATGGGAGAAGGGCAGAGGAATGGAGAATGTGGGGAAATGACAGCTTCAGCATATATTTGCAAGGACACTACAGAACCAGATGTGGTCTGGAAGAGCTGTCAAGAGTGTGAAGCAGGAAATGTGTCCCAATTCTCAAGAAGCAAACTCCTCAAATAAACACACATGGGGGCTAATTAACCGAAGGAGTGCAATCTTCTCAATTACAAGCTCTCAAACATCTAGAACAGAAGAAATGCAGGCGTGATCATCAGAATGCATGGAATCATGTAGTTAAAATATCTGATGCCCAAATACTTCTAATCAGGCTCTTTTGGCAGAATTTGGTCTTGGCAGATGCTGTGTATATTACAGTGTGGAGCTATTACAGAACTAATATGTTGTGATAACTTCTAAGCATACTAGAAGAAATCACCAAAGACTCAACAATCTCTTTATTTGATCATCATTTCTCCTCAAAGCAATTGGAGATATCAGTTCCCAAGCTGCTGGGAATACTAGCTACTGACTGCTGATAATTGCTCCGTCATTTGGTCGCCCCTCTCTGTCCCCGCCCCTACTGGCCTGGTCACCCCCAACTGCCCTTGTTCTAAGTTCTTATTTGGAATTGCTCTTGATTGTAGGAGACATGCTTACCTAAAGTTATATCCCAATTTCCCAGGACAGCCTACATGCAATGATTGGTCAATGGGGGAGGTTATAAATACTCACCCATCAATGCTCAATTTACAATAACTCTGAGTCATCCCAGGTCCAAAGCTCACCTGAGACCCATGCTCGGTGTTGTAGTTCAATTTCTCATTCTGATCAACTCTCTCCCTCTTTCCCAAGTGCTTCTGAAAGCATTCCTGAGTAAATGTGCATACAATTTTTCTTCTTGAGACTATTTCCTGAGGAACTCAAGAGTACTTACCACAAGTGGTTAAGGGAGCAGTTTAAAAATGAGAGTTTGGAGCTAGATATCATCTTCAGATGGCTGGTCAACAAGAACAGCATCTGGGTCATGATTGGAGTGATGGTTAGCAACTGACATGTTTTAGCAGTGAAATTTTTTAAATGTACACTGATTGTAAAGTGGGATGGGAAGCCAAGCAGTTGCACTGTCTCAGGCATTTGATAGTTTCTGAAGAGGTAGTTATTATAACTTCAATGGAATAGGATGGCAGTTGTTCATGCTATTGATGCATAGAGGAAAGAAAATGATGCTCACATCTGCTGATGCCAGAGGCCCAAAAAGCTAAGAATCAGATCTAAGACTTAAGCATAAGCAAAGTAAAGTTCCAATGAAGCTTGATTTGTCACCCCTGGATATTGTGCTATCAGTTCTCAGATTAGGGAGGAGGTAGACCATGAAACTTTGGTGGAGACACCGAGATAGCTGGCATGAACCAGTCAGGGACCTTGAGACCTGAGCTTCCTCTTGACCTCTAGGCTTTCAGAAGTGAACAATTTATCCCATTGAAGACTAAAACTCTCCCATTTTTTGAGGTGATGCAGAAGCCTCCATCTTGTAGGACAATACTCATTCTTCTTGGGATCTGCCTCCATTGATCTTTCAAGATATCATACAAAAATTAAGACCAACTCATAATATAATCCAAAGAGATACTGGTTTAAAAAGGAAAAGAACTAGAACAAAGAAGCTATAGGGTATTGCCAACACATATCTGTAAGACCTACAGTAATAAGAGTGGTTGTGGAATCTGAAGTTCTGGATCATGGTGGCTTAAGTGTAAAGTTGGATATGGAGAATGTATTTGATCCAGGGACACTCTTCCCCTTGTGAAAAACATATAGAAGGAGAAAGGCCAAGCTTGCTTTCTAAATGGGTCAGTTCATTATATGAACTAACAAGCTGAAATATATATTGCTGATATACAACAGTCCCACTCGAGATGGCCCTGAAAGCTGCCATGTGGGAAATCATCCTAGTGGAAAAGCTTTTGGGCACTGCACTTGATATTCCATGCTATTTAGAAAGAGAAGTTGTCTAAGCCAAAATATATAGAAATTAGTGATGCAAAATGACTTGGTTTCTTGTTCAGGGGCATGGATAGAGAAAGATCAGCAGACAAGAACAAAGGAGTTCTGAGAGAATATTGTGTCTAGACCTATTTGAGTCATGAAGAATAAAGATATTTGTATTGCATGTCAGTGCTCAGCAGAGAGTACCTATCACTTGAGGGGCACTTGACTAAGTAGACAGAATGGCTTAGCCAGTTGACATTAACCAGCCTCTGTCTTTGGACATCCCTATTTTATAACAATGGATTCTTGACTAAAATAGTCATGGTGGTGGAATGAAGGCTATTCCTAGGCCCAGAAGCTAGAGGTCCCACTCACCAAGGCTGATTTAGTTACTGCTGAAACAAAGATAAATTCAGAGCCCTGATATTGCGATATCTTGTCAACTAACCAATTGGTGGCAAGCTGGTTTCACAGAAAGCTCCACTCTGAAAGCTATTCATCTTGATGGAACAACATATATTCTAGGTAGGTATTTGTTTTTCTTTCTTGTAGAGCATCAGCTAGCCACCAGGGAACTTAAACTAAGACACTCAGGAACTGTGTTCCACAGTCATTGCAGGTTCCAACAAAAGAGATAAATAAGAGGAATCCTCAGAATGATGTTTAAAGAAAATACAAAATGACCATTCTGAAGTCAGCCTAAAGAGGTAGTTGTCCACAGTCTTCCAGAGGAGACTTCCTAAAACGTTATGGGAAAAATCAGGCCGTGTGTGTGTGTGTGTGTGTGTGTGTGTGTTTGTTTTACAAACACTGTAAAAATAGATGGAATAACATTCATTAGAAAAATCATGGCATGAACTATATTATAGCATATAATTCTCTCTTATTTTTTTCTGATTATTTTATAAATTTATGCCTTGCTTTGTTCTAAAGTGAATATGGTGAACTCAGCTCACTATAAAATTTTTATACATAACTTTCAATTTTTACTCCAACTGGACAAGGTAGGAATTAATTTTATTCTTGCTTATTTTAGAGTATAATCAATGTGTCTGAGGGTTTAAATAACTGGTTCAAAGTCACCCAGGAGGCTAAGTCATACTTCAAACCAGAAGAGTAGTTCTGTTAGAGTTTTACAGTTAATTTTTCTACCTCTATTTATCAAACTTTCTAAAATGTGACTATGCTGATTTTATAGTGAAAATAAATTTGTAAAATAAGAAAAAATAGATTCACTAGATGTTCAATACATATTCATAGTATTTCCAAGGAAACAGAAACACAGAAAAATTGTTATTCAAGGTCATTTGATTCTATTTTTTTAAATACTGGTTAAATTTCATGCTAGAAAATTGTGTTCTCAGCCTGAACTGTCTATATAATTTCAAGCAAGTATGTCAGTTTTACCCCTTAATCTAATAACTCTAAATCATTACATTTAACAACTTAACTATTTATACTTTAGAGCTGGCTGAAAAGATTATTTAAACAGTGTTATAATGAAGCATCCATCTTATATAAAAACTGCTGTTTGAAATTTTAACCTTGCTATTTGGCTCTGTAAATGTTTGCTTGCTTAAATAATAAGGAAAATGACACTATTCTCACTTCAGAGAGGCCATTAAACCTTCCCTGGACAAAATTATCAGTGCTGGCACCAGGCCAAGCCTTTGGTTGAGGTCTCAAGGCCTCAGCACATAGGGACCCTTTAAGAACGTGCAAAGGGGCGGGAAACATCCCATATTTGGGAGACAAAGAAGGTAAAAACATATAAATAGGGAAAATTTCTGCCTGTTGGGGCCCAGAATTTGAGAAACATTTTCTTCTGGACCCATGTAATAAATGTAACTCCAAACTCTACAAGCATTGTTTGATTATTCTGGTTCTCTGTAACAATAATATATATACTGTTTATAATCAGAGTTTTCTATAACAATGGAAAACACTCTCTTTAAGTAAAAGAAGAAAATATTGTCATATTACATCACTCAGTTTCATTGGTAACTCTTTGGTTTCTCTCTTTAATTTATATAATGTATCCTATGTATTCTTTAGATAAAAAATAAATAAATAAAATGGTTGGTTTGGTAGCTGCTAGATAGTCAGCCTCATTAAAAACCTAACTCATCATGTCTACTCTAGAAATAAAAAGTACAAGAGCTAGGAGGAACAAGAGAATATATTGAGTTAAAAGCTGATAATATGACCCTATCATCTCCTCTCTTTCAAAATTACAAATGGATCTTATGGAAAAGAGTTTTGTTTTGTTTTTAAGAATATGCCATGAATCATAATTGGGCTTCCTTACTACATTAAGAATCAAAATGTACCTGGATTCAGGTGCTTGAACTTTAATGAAATAATTTTCTTCCTTTTAGCTACTCAGTGTAAGAACAGCTATGTACTTAATAGTCTAAATCATACTTGTTTTTATTACCCTATATGACTTTGCGGGTCATTATTTTAAGAAGCAAATGGGTCAAATATCTCTTGAGTAATTTTATGTAATAAACAGGTGTTGGGGTATGAGTGGGCCTAACAACTACTATTATTTCCCCAAGTGAAGTGCAGAACAAAGATATGAGCATGAGAGTGAAGCATATGGAGGTCAAGATACTACTTCCATTACTTGATAATACCAGTATTGAGATAGAGTGAATGCTAATGGAGCAAGCTAGTGGTTTGCCCATAATTATGGAGGTGAGTAAGGGTCAGAGAAAAAACATGTGCTTCTCAAATGGAAGACTGAGTCACATGGAAACCTGAAGAAAAGCACCAATAGTTCCTTTCAAACAGAATGCCCTGGGCATTTATGCAAGATCAAACACCTACAAGATGTAACCACCTCATCAACTCTAGTTAATGATTCAAGCTGGAAAAACCAAATTGTAGTCCATAAATTTACTAAAACACTTGTTTTCTGCTGGCACTGAAAGTTTTTGGTGGCAAAGATTGATAAATACATCAACAAATTCTAACTATACTTTATAAATAATGAGTAAAAGAAAATGGAAAAGTAAGAACAACAAATGGTTTGGAGACAGGAGAGGAAATTGCTTAGTGGGTGTTCAGAGCCAGTGTCCCAGAGAAGGAAGGGCTTAGTCAGAGTTTGAAAAAAAAGTGGGATGTGAAGAGTGAACAAAAAGGGGAAAAGAAGCTTTTTAAGTAGTGGAAATGGATATTAGTAAAACCACAGATGCATGCTAGTCATAAATAGTACTTTCTTGAGAGAATGGGTAAACCTTATGGTCTGGAGTGAAAAGGTCTCATTGTGATGACAATGTGATATGACAGATAGAAGTCTAGAACTCAACTACTGAAGAAAATAAGGATTTCAAGGGTGAAAGATGCTTTGGTTTATATTATTGTATAGACAGAAATGAGATATTGAGGATTTTAAAGCAAAACTTTTTAATATAAAAATAGTATTTTAGGAGGGAAATACATAAGTTGGCAGCAAACTACCAAATGAATCAGAATATCAAGCCTGAGATAGAGAGACAAGGATGAAAGAGTTAAGGTTCTCTTAACTTTTTCAGTCTTAGACATCTAGACACACGTGATAATCAGATAAAAGGGGTATAGGTGTATTTACTGCAGTAATTTATTTTCATTTCTAAAAATTTACATCAAGCTATAGCCAGTGTTACTCAGTTGGTTGGAGTGTCTTCTTGTGCACCAGAAGGTCATGGGTTCGATTCCGGTTCCAGGACACATACCTAGGTTGTTAGTTTGATCCCCAGTTGGGGCACATATAGGAAGCAACCAATTGACATATATATATATTTTACAGAGAAGAAGGGAGAGGGATAGAGAATTGGAAACATCGATGATCAGCTGCCTTCTGCATGTCCCCTCCTGGGAATCAAGCCCACAATCAAGGTAGATGCCCTAGATTAAAACTGAATCTGGGCGGTACTTTTCAGTCCACAGCCCAACCCTCTGTCCACTGAGCCAAACCAGTCAGGGCTGATATATCTCTTTTTAGCTCTCTTTCTCACCTTCTTCCCTCTCTAAATCAATGATTTAAAAAAAGAAAACTGGGATTAAATTTTTTTTACACCAACAATTATTTTTCTCTTATCCATTGGGCTTCCTTTTAATTGAAATATTCATGTTCAGCTCTTAAAATTAACTCCTAAAATATTTAATAGTGAAAGGCCAGAGAAATTCAGATACAAAATGTCCTTCTGTTTACTACTTTGCCTTTTTCTTCACCTCTCTTCTTATTTAATTTTTTAAAGTCTTTGGACAGGGTGTGGGGGGAGGCGAGAAGGCATTGAAAAATTTCTAGTAAATCTGATTTTATGTGGGTGACTTGGCCTTATGCTCCACCACAGAGAGCATCTACCCTCTTGCTTATTCCCTCATCTAATTAATCACCATCTTTTCCTTTTTATATCCCATCTGTTTACTTTAGATGTTATAATCACTCTGCAGAAACAGGATGAACCCCAATTCAGATGTCAACACTGATGACACCACAACTTTCCAAGAGGTCAATGAATGTTTTATTACAGGACTTGCATAATAAAGTTTTCCGAGGATTTAAGGGCAGGCTTCCCAACAGGTCTGAAAACAGCTTGAGAGAACAAGGAAAAGAGACTCGCTTGATTTTTGTTTTGTTTTGTTTTTTAAATTGAGATTAGGATCAGAGGCCAGGATGAGGGTTCTGGTGTGTGAACAGGGGCTTGCATAGTTTGAATTGTATGACAAGAGCCACAAGAGCAAGTACCAAACTTTCTTTATACATGTGTGTGTGTGTGTGTGTGTGTGTGTGTGTGTGTGTGTGTGTATATATATATTTTTAATTGATTTTTTTACAGAGAGGAAGGGAGAGGGATAGAGAGCTAGAAACATCGATGAGAGAGAGACATTGATCAGCTGCCTCCTGCATGCCCCCTATTAGAGATGTGCCCACAACCAAGGTACATGCCTTTGACCAGAATCGAACCTGGGACCTTTCAATCTGCAGGCTGGCTGACGCTCTATCCACTGAGCCAAACCGGTTTTGGCAAAAGTACCAAACTTTCTTACCAGCTTTCTCAAATATGAGGCACAAGGGGAGATTTAAGGCTTAAATGCTGTCATTAGTCAAACAGCATAAACTGGAGTCAACTCCTCATTACATTATACATTGGCTCTTTTGCACTGTTGGCATAGCCTCCTAAAAAGTCTCCCTCTTCTCTATACAACATACCAGTCCATCTTTCCCATCGTGCCAGGCTTGTACACTTGCAAATCTGAGGATGCCGTGACTTGTTCAAAATTCTTCAGTGGTTCTGCATCCCTAAGTAGTAATTCGCAACTGGTTGGGATTTAGGGAACAGAATCTTGGAGACAGAGGAATGCTCAAAGTGGCTCACTACAAAATGAAATAATTTTCAGGACTATTGAGTTAATTTAAATATCATGTCAATTTTGTCCTCTACTACCAATAGTCATATGAGTTTTACCATAAAAATAACCTTCTACATACCAATTTAAAATAAACTTGATAGGGGAAGGGGATCAGGGGAGGTGAAAAAAGCTGGGGCGGGGGGTGGATAAATGATGATGGAAAATAAAATAAAATATAATAAGAAAAAATAATCAAATAGACTAAAAATGTATAGTATCCTTGCATCTTTTTGAAGGAGTCTTGTATTGATCCTATAGTTTTTGGTACTTAATCAAGCATACCCTGAGGGCATGTATTCTTTAGTTTGAGAAGTATAATCTTACTCAATATAAAGGGTTCCATTAGAATAGGAAATTCCTCACTAGCCTAATCCCTGTCCTCCCTCAGGCTTTATCATCATGGTCTGCCTCTCCAAAGGATACACAGTCAGCACTCCATGCTGCTCCACTTCTCTGTGGCTTCATTTGATGTTTCCTTTGTTGAGGTGCCCTACCTCCACCCCTTACTAGACACAACTCCTCTTTCTGGGCCTGGTATACCCTATTCTTTTTTTTTTTAAATATGTTTTTATTGATTTCAGAGAGGAAAGGAGAGGAAGAGATAGAAACATCAATGATGAGAAAGAACCATTGATTTTCTGCCTCCTGCACACACACCGATCCCTCCCTCCCCTTCCCCTCTGCCCCAGTCCCACTGGGGATCAAGCCCGCAATACAGGCATGTGCCCTTGACCAGAATCAGACCTGGGACCTTTCAGTCTGCAGTCTGATGCTCTATCTAACTGACTAGGGCAATATTTTCCTTTTAAATATTGTAAAAGAAACATCTCCAGTAATAACATGGTTGACAATTTTAATTTACCTAACATGAAAGGTGACTTAAATATAGTTGAGCCTTGGCTGGTTTGGCTCAGTGGATAGATCATTGGCCTGAGGACTAGAGGGTGGCAGGTTCGATTCTGGCAAAGGGCACATGCCCAGGTTGTGAGCTCTATCCCCAATAGGGGACATGTAGGAGGCAGCCGATTAATGATTCTCTCTCATCATTGATGTTTCTATCTCTCTATCTATCTCCCTTCCTCTCTGACGTAAATAAAGAAATATATTTTTAAGCATATATATATATAGTTGAAATTAGAGGGTACATTTATTATGAAAAATCCTGAGAGAAGAAAAAAAAAAGGAACAAATAACAGAACACCAAGAAGGAAGGAAGGAAGGGAGAAACCTTGAGGAAAAAGGAAAAGTTTGAGCCAAAAAAAATAAAACTTTTGAAAATTCTCGAGTGAAGAGCAGCAGGAAGGAAATTTATACAATCTCTCAAGGCTGAGTGGTATGGGATGAGAAAGAAAATTTACACAAATCAAAAGGGAACCAACTGGGGCAGAAGAGGCAAAAAAATTTAAATGGGAAGCAAGCCCATGAAAATATAATGATATTTGCTGATAAGGGAACAGTGGGCTTCAGGTGGGCAAAGAGATTAGCTGGATGCACTATTCTATTGCAATATATAAGTAAATGATGAACATTTCACTACTGGTTTTAAGATATAAGTTGCAACATCTTTATTCACGTTGATTTGTGCAACGTGTCCCATCCTCAGACTCTAGGGTGTTTCCTCTAAATCTTTTTACTTACATAATGGTAATAAAAAGGACAACAATAATGAACATAGAAGAATAATCACAATAATAATAAAACATTTGTAAATTTAGTCAACAAAGTCAATTGTGTTAGAAATATATTTTTCTATGACATTAAGTGATTATTATTTACAGCCCCAAAATACTTAGTTGGGAGACAATAATTTTAATTTCTTTGATATCTCTCTTCCAAACAACTCCCAAGATTAAAAATTTAATGAAAGTATCAAGAAGAAAGAAATCAGTTCCCACATTGGCCTCTAATATATCCTCCATTTTTGCACATAAGCCCCTTCCCAGTATGGCAGCTCTCAGGAACCCTCTGCTGTTACATATATGGCTCACTGCTCTCATCTGTCCTAAGGCTCACAGTAATTTATTTCTAGATTCAGAAGGAATCATCCCTGCAAATTATAGGTTTGGATATATTGCCTTTACCCAGATCCCTCTCTTCTCTCTGGAAAGAAAGGTTATAAAAGCTAAGGGAATTAATGACTTTTTTCTCAGCACTTAAGGCAATAGCATTGTGCTGTATGGGGAGGGGTCAATAAATCATATGGGAGAGAAAGATTATCATCTCTTAACCATTATCTGGCCATGGTAGTTATCATTTATTGTATACTCCATGCCAGGCAGAGGTCATCACTTCATGCTGGTTAGTGTGAGGGTGCTATTGCTCATCTAGGGAGTCTCTTGTATTGAAGAAGAGAACATTCTCAGTAGTAGTTAGTAGAGATTATGTAAGTTAAATTCATTGGATTCAGAAGCAAGTGCACAGAGGTCAGAGACACACCAGGGAGAAGCAGAGAGCAAAGAAAAGAAGGCAGAGAATTTGCAGGAATATGGCAGTTAAGGTCATAGTTGTGGTTTTACCAAATAAAACTGAGGGCTCAGCAAAGATTGAACTAAGATGGACCCTACTTAGTAGTCCTTAGCAACAGGGCTCTCTCCTTATACAGATGTTATTATAGTGAAAAAAGTCATATGTGAATCAAATTAGTAGTAACTAGCAAGAGAGCATTTTGCAGAAAGGTGCTGTTTAGATGGTGCTAACTTTGGAGAGAACCTGAGAAGAATGAATTAGAGAATTGTGTTCATCCAACAAAGAAAAAATATAAGGAAGCAAATAATGTGAGTTATATACCAAAATGAAATTGGGTCTGAATGCTAGTAAACTTCTTCCATCCCAGAGGCCTAATTTATCTTTTGATGATCCTTTACAGTCTATGTAAATAACTCCATATATCCTAGCTCCATTATTCTTCAACTGTATCTTCTGATATTATTACATGAAGAAAATTCTTCAGGGAATATGGAATTGGCTTAACACTTGAAAGGCAACATACTATGTCACCCCTACATACGCCACTTTTAATGAGGATTATTTGGGCTAAAGTAACGTGAAAAACAGCAGGTGCCTTTACTTCCTGAAAGTAGGAGATAAAATCTCCAGGTGGGAGATGTCCTTTTTACAGCAAAAGGAAATAAATATTTGTATCACCAAAGACAGGAGTCTCACACCTGCTAGAAATGTATATCATCAAAAGGACAAGAGATTAAATGTTGCTGAGAATATGGAGAAAAGGGAACCTTTGTGCAGTGATGATGGAAATATAAATTGGAACAGCCACTATGAAAAATAGTATGCAGATTCCTCAAAACATTGAAAGTAGAACTACATTTTGATCCAGTGAGCCTACTTCTGGGAACATATATAGTCAAAGTAAATGAAAACAGAATCTTGAAGAGATATGTTCATTGTAGCATTCTTTACAACAGCTGAGATATAGAAACAACCTAAGTGCCAACCAACAAATGCATGGATAAAGAAGGTTATGCCAGATGTACATATTAGTCAACTATGAGAAAAAAATGAAATTCTACCATTAAAACAACATAGATGAAACTTGAAGGCATTATGCTGTTGGTCAGACATGCCCTAACTGGTTTGGCTCAATGGATAGAGCATCTGCCTGTGGACTGAAAGGTTCCAGGTTCAGTTCCAGTCAAAGGCATACCTTGGCTGCAGGCATATTTCCAGTAGGTGTGCAGGAGGCAGCTGATCGATGCTTCTAACTCTCTCTTTCCCTTCCTCTCTGTAAAAAATCAATACAATATATTTAAAAATAAATAAGACAAAGAAAAATACTGTATGATCTCACTTATATATAAAATAAATGTTTAAAAAGTTGATTTCCTAGAAAGAGAGTAGCTAGTTACCAGGGCCTGAAAACTGAGAAAAATGGAGAAATGTTAGTCAAAGTGTAAACTTCAAGTTATCTGATGAACAATTTCTGAGGAATTTAATGTACAGTGTGGAGATTATTGTTAATATTACTTAAATATATTCAAAAGTTTCTAAGAGGGTAGCTCTTAAATGTTCTGATCACAAATAAATGGTTATTATGTGACATGATGGAGGTGTTAACTAACAGTGTGGGGATAATCATTTTTTAAAATATAAGTGTATCAAATCAAGATACTGTACATCTTACACTTCTCAACATGTCAATTATATCTCAATAAAGATGGAGAAAAAAAATAAGCAGAGAAGAAAAAAGAGTACTGAGATATGTTCATCAGTAAAAACAAAAATATCAATCAAAATGTGAAGGCTATACTAGAAAATGTCTAATAAAATGTGTTTTTAAAAGCATTTATAGTTTTTAAAATAATAATAATAATAATAATAATAACTCAAGAGCCAGTGCTATTTTATTTGGGAAATTTTATCTTAGTTACCATGGAGATGGTTTCAGAGAGAGCCCATATATTTTAGAAGGTCATGAGATGATGCCAATAATTTTTTAATTCACATGTGAAATGTTTAGAGCATGTAAAGTAGAGGTCAACATTGAAGAGCTGCTGTGCAATTTTAAAGCAGCTGTTTAAAATTTTAAAATCAGATTTGACTTGTGGTAGTGAACCACAATACAGTACAGATGATGTATTGTAGAATTGTGCCCCGGAACCCTGTATAATTTTATTAATCAGTGTGACCCAAATAATTTAATATAATGGAACAATATATATGATAAAATAAAATTTAGGATCAGGTATTTACTATAAGCATATGATTTATATGTTATCTTATGACATTTGGCTAAAATTCATTCTATTAAAAGAGTAAATAGTAGCTTGCTGTTACAAACAAAAGAGTTAAAGTTAAAATTCTTTATATTTTTTAATTAAAAAATCAGATCAAGCACAAGGACCCAGAGTCATTCTTCATCTGATTTTGCTCCTTATTTCTCCTGTTAGTGGTGGGAGAGGGGTCTGAACTGTGTGTGAAGGGAGGTGACATTTTAAGATACCAGAAGAGAGTGAACTGCATAATAAAAAGTGAAAATTAAGCTAAGAAATGTCAAAAAGACAAAGGTACTAAACCTCATTTGTTTCAGCTTGTCAAACTCAATTTTATCTACTACATGTGAAAGATCCTTTGGAAAATAATTAAGTTCAAGAGGCTGCATGGTCTAAAATGATTCCTAGGGTTATTATAATTCTTAATAAAAATTTCAGGGAGTGTAAATATATCTAGTATCACACAAAGCTAAAGCTTTATGTGTGAATGAACAAGAACTCCAAAAGTAGCGAGATGAGCCTTCATCAACATCTACTGCTAGTGACAAAGGACAATGGAGCTCTGCATGTTTGAGAAGCAGGGGAGAGGAAGGGTTGGCTAAGAATAAGGTTTAAAGACAACACACTTCTCTAATTGTAATTTTATTAAGAAATCACTTCTAGGAAACATGTTTTTCAAAGAAGCTAGACGACTTCATTTTCTTTTCTGTTTAATGTCAGCTTTATTTAAGATAATGGATATAATATGGTTTAATATATTTAATGTGTATTTAATATACATATACATTATGAAAGGACCCCCTCGTGTCATTAATTAACACATCCATCACCTCATATACTTATCTTTATTTTTTCTGAGTACATTTAAGTTTTACTCTCTTAGCAAATTTTATTTACAAAGTATAATGTTTTTCCTTTTAGTCAGCATGTTTTACATAGATCCTCAGAACTTATTCATCTAAGTTCTGTACCCTTTCGCCAACCTTCCTATTTCCCCATCAGCATCTCCACCCCTGGCAACCACTTTCCCCCTCTCTGTTTCTATGTGTTTTCTAAGAGCATGCAAAACAACTCAAGTTTATAATGATTTTGGTAAAGATACCAAGAAAACTTTAAAAAAATTCTGCTGTGATAAATACAGCAATAAGGAAAAAAGATGAATAAAAGAAAAAGTTGCAGAAGTGTTTCTTGTTCCCAAGTCTGGTGCCCACATGAATGGAACTGTCCAGAGATGATACATTCTTTGTTTTAAATTGACATCAAAGCTGTCTAGACCAGCAATGCCACTCACATATTTTGGAAACTGTTTATGCACTTGCAGTGGTACAAATGACCACAGAACAGCTTTAATAGTTTTCTACAAGACCAAAGGATGCTATTTTCCAGGTAGAACATTCTTAGCCACCTTAGTTACAACCTCTTTGAGGTCCACTCCTGAACTGTTTTATAATTGAGCATTGCCATTTTATTTCAATATCAAAGGCATGTGAATGTAAGATTAAGTTGCACCAAGTAATTCTCTAACATGAGAGGGATTTGTTTCTAATTTGTTGGAAAATAAGTCCAGCTGGCAATAGTCAGCAAAAGTCCGAATGTCAAAATGACTCTTGCCATCCAACAGTATCAAAAACTGGGCTTTTTGTGTCCTTTTGTGAAGGAAGTAGGGGTCAAGGAAGATGAGAGCTAAAAAAAAGTCCTAGAATTTGAAATCTATGCCAATTTTTTCCCTTTTTATCTCCTTGTCCTGCCCCCAATATTTTTATCAATGGCTTCCTGTTGTCAAAATGAGGACAAACTTGTCTATAGTAAAGTCTTCATATTTCTTATCTTTCTTTGGTATTTGTATATTTCATTGCAATGTATTATTTCTTTAAGGTTATCTAGGTCAGATTATAAAATTATTTAAGCTATTGCTGAAAGGTTTCATCATCTTTTTGACTCCTAAACATATTGTGGTTGCTGCATTTTATTGCGGCTGAAATGAAGTATGTGGAGGCAGAAACAGAAACTTTTTCAATTCGTACACTACTCTAAAAATGGAATCCTATATAATAAAGAGCTAATATGCTAATTAGACTGGATGGCAGAACGACCTTTCAGAACAACCTGCTAGAACGACTAGTGGGCAAGGCCAGTGAACCTGCGCAGCCAGTGAGCTTGCACTGCCAGGCCAGCCATGGTGGTCCTGGCACTTCCCCTTCCATAGAGGTGGCGGGAGAAGCCGTGGCATGGGCTGATCCCAGTCCCAACGTCATGCCTTCCGTAAAGGCAGCTGCAGGGGAGTGGCCCTAAGCCACAGTCAGACATTACCCAAAGGCTCCTGGGCAGTCGGAGGGATGCCTGACTGCCAGCTTAGGCCTGATCCTCCAGGGAGCGGGCCTAACCTGTCAGGTGGACATCCCCTAAGGGGTCTTGGATTGTGAGCAGGCACAGATAGGCTGAGGGACACCCCACCCAAGAGCATGAATTTTTGTATACCAGGCCTCTAGTGGGATTATAAGAGAATGAGGAACTCAATGATAAATCTGTTCAAGCTGCACTTTGATGACTTTTTATAAGGAATAATAATATCATTTATTGAGCACCTATTATGTTCTAAGTAATATATTGTGTGCTTTATTAATGCCATTTTCTTGCTATTTAGAGCAATCATGGTGAGAAAATATAATTTTTTTCTTTTTTAAGCTTCACCTGAGGATATTTTAGAGAGAGAGTGAAAGAGAGAGAGAATGACAAAGAGAAATATTTAAGCAAGATAAACACATTGGTTGGGTGCCTCTTGCACACACCCTGATCAGGTCCTAGGCTGGGAAGGAGCCTGCAACTGAGGTAGGTGCCCCTGAATGGAATCGAAGATGAGACCCTTCAGTCCTCAGGCCAATGCTCTGTTCACTGAGCCAAACCAGCTAGGGAAAATAAATATAATTTAATTAATTCAACTGATGTGAAAAGTTACATAAATTGTCCAATACCAATTGTATAATAAGAGGCTGAGTTTGATTCAACTCTAATTTGGTGGCATCAAAACATGTGTTCTCCAGAGAGAGGAATTTTGGGTCGAATGTCCATTTTAGTCATCAATATCAACATCAATATGATACCTTGTTCTGTTAAGTTATCAATATTCATGTTTCTGTAGAAGACTACTTCCTATTTTTGTAGTTAGGTCTCTGTTACATCTAGAACAAATTAACAAAGCCCTAAATTTCCTACAAAAATAAGATTCATTCTGTGTCATTTGTACTGTAAGCCCTTTTCTTAAGAGAAAAATAAATTAGTGAGTTTTTATATTTTTACAAGGTACAATAACTTTCTTTTATAACCTAATAAAAAAAAAGAGTACCAGAAATCCTACTGCTTCCTGTGAATTTGAGTGACTTGAAATTTTACCATCAGGGTCTCTAGAATGAGATGAGCTACTTGCAGATAATAAGGAAGGCATTAGTGAAATCATTTACATGATTGAATGAAGTGTGTGAGAGAGGAAATCATCATGAGGCATAGCATTTTCTTTCTTTCTTTTGGTTCATAGATTTAATTCCTCAAATATATGGAGAGAAAACAGGCTAGTATCTTGAGATTTCACATAGGACATCTAGCACTGCTGCAATGACAAACACACCCTGTGGCAAATATTTTCTTTGCGCAGCATCCTTCTTGTCATGTTATTTTTGATGGAAAATGATTTATTAGGAAGGTCCTACAGTATGGAGCCTGAATAATTGATGTTGGCTGGATATTAAGGAATGATAACAATCAACTGTAGAGGTGAAGTTCATTAGCTGTTAAAAATCTGTGTGAGTCACCGTCACTTCAGCCTAACACAGTGGTTCTCAAAGTGCAGTCTCTACACTGACATCAGCAGCAACTGGGAGTTTGTTTAACATGCAAATATTTAGGCCCTCACTCCAGACCTGCTGAATCATACATTTCTGGAGATTGGGCCCTGCAATGTGTGTGTGTTTTATTTGTTTTTGTTAATCTCTATCTGAGAATATTTTTCCGTTGATATTTAGAGGGAGTGGAAGGGAAGGGGATAAATAGAGAAGCATCTATGTGAGAGAGACACATCAATTGATTGTCTACCTCACTCACCCTAATCTGGGCCAGGGAGCAAACCTGCAACTAAGTCATATGCTCTTAATTGGAATCAAATGGGGACCATTCAGTCCACAGGCCGACACTCTATTGACTGAGACAAACTGGCTAGGGCATCAATCTGTGTTTTAATAAACCCTCCAGCAGATGCTAATGTTGCTAAAGTTTGAGGAAGACTACTCTAATCCGTGATTAGAGCTCAAAAAAAATGTATATCTTGTTTCCTCTTCATATTTAATAGTGGTTCTTAATCTGGTTGAACATTAGAATAATCTGCTAGTCCTTTTTTAAAAATTACTTATGCTCAAACCTACTCCAGACAAAGGGAATCAGCATCTCCCAGGTAGATCTGGATCTAATAACTGGTGGGAATATCTAGCAGCATTGTTTGTGGTGGGAAGGATTTTTAGTACAGTGTCAGCATATCTGAATCAGAATCCCAATCCAAATTTCTATTCATGAATAACTTCAGGCAAATAAAATCTTGAAGATTTCTACATCACAAATTTACTTTTAACCTTTATTGTTGAAAGTATTACAAAACTTTACAAGTGCCCACGGAGTAGAATTATGTAGTAATGCCTTGTAAATTACAAATCTTGTTACTCATGGTTCAAGACAAGGACTTTCTGATCCTGGTTGGAACTATAGAACCTCTAGTTTTACTAGAGAGTTGGTGGGATAGAATCCGCATTTTAAAGTAATCTGTCATTCAATTACATATTCATGTTTGAGAAGCACTGTTATAAAGCTTGAGGCCAAGATAAGTCACCGTCATAAGACATGAAAAAGAAAATGTGCTTGCATAAAATTTTTGCACAATATGCCCCAAAATTGTACCTTTTTGTATACCCAATTTTATGCTTTGAAAATACAGGAACAATGCTTATAAGGTAGAGTATGATTAAGGAAATATTTATTTAGTGAAGAAAAAAAATCATAAATAAGATAAGATTTTAAAATTCCATAGGCTTAGAAGTCCTAAATTGTTTGGAATGACTAACGTTTTGCACAATAAATTATGCCTTGCACAGTAAATTATAGCTAACTTTTTGCACTATAAATTATACCTCGCTTTAAATGAGTGTGGGATAAAAAAAGGGGGATAAATTTAGAATAAGAATTTCAGCCTCACAGTTCCAGTGTGAGCTTCCACTTTAGAACTGAAAACAGAAAGTCTCTATCAGTTTGCTTGTCCAGAAAATATAAATGGCTACAGGTCCCCTCAGTGCTTATGGGGTTACTAAGAATGTTAAGAGCAATTCAAGTTGAAAAAATAATTCTCTTCCTGGCTGCTGTTCAAAGATTGGCAGAGTTAGAGAATGTAAGGATGAGCTGATAAACAATTAGGAATAGTAAAAGTCTGCAGGAAATTAGTTGTCAGTAAACATCTGCACACTTATTATTACTAATGACTATCATAAATAGACATACAAGTTAAAATCAACACATTATCGGAAATGTCACTTATAATAACATATGGGAAAAAAGGTTAACAGAAAGTAACCAGAAAATGTGACTCATATAGATGATTTAATATGCTTGGTTTCCTTCAGCAGGTACACCTTGCTCCTTATGCAAATGCAATTATTAAGGCACAAGATATGAGGTTTCTTATAATAAAGTTTCTGTATCCTCTGCTCTTTAGAGAAAGTAATAAACTGTTAGATGGACACTAAGTCCAGTGAATACTCCCATACACTTCAGCACATCAGTTGTGTAAATTGTATCGACTTACTAGGATCGTATCATTTTGATTTACTTACTGAAGGATGGAAAACTGAAGTAAAGGTGGATAAATGCATCCCATTGGCCCATAAATAAATATTCAACCAAAAGAGCTGGGGAGAGTAACTTTGTATTCCACCATCTGCTGCTGCAGAGAATGTTATCAAAGCAGCAGTAGGTGGTGGTGTGAAAACATCCGTTTCATTTTCATCCTTGAGAAAACAGTAGCATTTGGAAAACACATACATCCTCTTTTCTGGGCCAGCTACCTAGATATCACCTAAAATAAAAGGATTTATTTTGTCAATACTTTTCCACTTTAGTGAGTCCCACCATGTTAGAGAAGAGGGAAGTGTTAGGACAGGTAAACCTGACATCTAACATGTCCTATTTTCACGAATAATGCAGAACTCCAAGGCTGGGACAAACTGGTGGAAAGTTTAAAAGTGGAACATGTAGAGAAGCCATTGAATCCTCAGAGGACCAGGAGGTCACACCTCAGAACTTAACCTGCATTAACTCCACATTAGTTAAAGCATAAATGACGTCCTGAAAATTAAGTATGAACCTACTGATCAATCCATTCTTCTTTCTTTCATAATCCAGTCATTCCAAGCAATTTAAGACTTCTAAGGAATTTTGAAATCTTACCTTGTTTATGATTTTTTTCTTCACTAAATAAAAATTTCCTTAATCAGACTCTACCTTATAAGCATTGTTCCTGTATTTTCAAAGCATAGAATTGGATGTACAAAAGGTATAATTTAATGTTTTGATGAGTTCTATCTTATATACTTTTAGGCCCATTCTGATGGATGCAGAAAACTTATTGAAGTCATTTTTAGGTCAAAGCCTGAATGAAGGGCTGAGATGAATTAAAAAAAAAAGAGCATTCTGGTTCATGTCTCCATATTTTGCCACACTTATATTTAGAAAGGATCCACAACCAATTCTTCCAACTGTTTTACATTCCTTTATCAAATGCTATGGTGACCAGCATCTTGTATAGTAGAGAGTGCACTGAATGAAAACTGATGGAAAGACAGAGGTTCTAATATAAGATCTTGAGCTAACATGAAAGATTGGGTAAAATATGTCCCTTTACTATGTTTCAGTTTTCACATGTAAAAAAATATTTGATTAGATATGACAACATCTTTATTTTTTTTAACCAAAAGCTTTATGGTTATATAAATTTCAAATCCTCTAAGGTTTCTTGTATATGTTCATCAGTGAAAATTACCTCTAGGAAACAGAAAAAAAACATACTGCTGAATGCCTTACATGTAGCCATACCACTAACAACTTATTATAATTGAGCATTTACTAGAATTCAGGTACTGTTCTGAGCACATTTTACATATTATCTTGCTTTACAATCATAAAACTCTATGTGTATTTTACATGTAGAAAAATTGAATCTCAAACAAGTTAGCTAACTTTTTTATTGCCTCATAGCTAATGAGAGATGATGCTAGAGCTTAAATCCAGAAAATCAGTTTTTGGAGCTTATAATAGTAACATTTTACAGCTGTGATGTGCCATCTAAAATTATTTTTACACCCAGCCAGCGTGGCTCAATGGTTGAGCATCAACCTATGAACCAGGAGGTCACAGTTTGATTCCAGGTCAGGAAATATGCCTGAGTTATAGGCTTGATCCCCAATATGGGGCATGCAGGAGGCAGCTAATCAATAATTTTCTCTAAGCATTGATGTTTCTATCTCTCTCCCTCTCCCTTCCTCTCTGAAATCAATAAAAATATATTAAATAAAAATATTTTACTTCAATATATTTAAGTCTGAGTTACAATATTTTCAATGCATATTTCCATCATTTTTATTTTGTCATCCAGAGAGGAACATAAGGTCCTACAAAAACTATGATTGTTTCAATTGACTAGTTTATATAGAAGCATTTCAAATAATAAGGTATATACTGAAAAAGTAACTAAATTTGCTTCCAATAGTACCTGATATTTCCAGAGAGCAGTTTTTCATCATGGAGAATAATTTATTCAATCAGGTAATATAAATATAATTCAAAATGTAGTACCCTTGAGGCTAAGCCCACAATCCACCTTAGTCCTACAGTGGATACATTTCAATTCTACTTAATAAGTATATGGTTAAAAAGTATATACTGGTGTGTATTATGCATGTATTATTTCTTTTTACAGACCTCTATTTTTACCCTTCATTTATCATCTGTAAAGGGGAGTCAACCAGTGTCCAGTAAAGAAAGTGTGCCCAATGGTAGTCCTCATTCAGCATTTACTGACAAATCCAAGTCTGGCTAGATTACCTAACTTGAAAACTATGATAAAGGAAAGAGAATATTTTGAAGATTCAAAGGAAAAGACTGAAATTTAGCCAATATCCTTCTATAAAAATGAGCCTGCAGCAAAATAACAGTTAACTGTGGAGTTCAGTTTCTAAAAACAAATTGAATAACCTATACTAGAAGCAAACGTAATTGAACAGACAAATCAAGAAATAAGAGCAAACTTAATGAATAACTTCAAAGAAGTAATAGAGACTATTAGTGGCATGGAGAAAGAAGAACAGTTTTAATGAAGATCTAGTGGGAATATAAAATGTGATAAAACATAATTGCTGAACTAAAGAATTCAATATGTGTCAAATCAATTCAAAAAGCAAATCAGTGAACAAAAGATCTCTCGAGAAGGATTCAGAAATGAGTATGTAAAGAAAAAACACACACAATAAAAGAAAAAAGACATGGAGGTCTGAAATAGAAATGTCAGCATCCATATAGTAGGAATCTAGCTAAAGCAAATATTAAAAACTGAAAAATGTATTAGAGGTTTTCAAATAAAAATGACATATTAACTAAAAAAGAATAAAATTTAGCCTGGCAAAGACTTCTCAATAATAGTGAAAGCCAGAAGGCAAAAATATGATATTGTCCAAATAATTAAAGAAAATTGTTATTTTGGAATCCTATATAATAAAAGCGTAATATACTAAGTCCAATAGGTCAACTGTTTGGTCAACTACTCAACCAGTTACTATGATGCGCACTGGCCACCAGGGAGCAGACATTCCAACCAGTAGGTTAGCTTGCTGCTGGGGTCTGGCAATTTGGACTGGGTGAGAGGGCTAGACATGCCCTGGAGCCTTCCAATGGTCCCTTCCTGGCTGACCAACCCATATAGGGATTGGGCAAATGGCCCAGATCAGCCCCCATCGCCAGTCAGACCAAGGGACCCCACCCATGCACAAATTCGTACACCAGGCCTCTAGCCCTATATAATAAAAGGATAATATACAAGTTGACCCTAACAACAGAATGACCAGGTATGACATGCACTTATCACTAGGGAGCAGATGCTCAGTGCAGGAATATAAAGATCTGCCTCCTGGAGGTCAGTGCACTTCCATAGGTGGAGCGCTGCTCAGCCAAAAGACAACTCATGGCTGCCAACCCAGCAGCAGTGGTGGGAGCCTCTCCTGCCTCTGTGGCAGTGCTAAGGATGTCTAACTAATGGGTTAGGCCTGATCCCCCAGGAAGCGGGCCTAAGCCAGCAGGTGGACATTCCCCAAAGGTTCCCAGACTGGGAGAAGGTGCAGGTTGGGCTAAGAGTGTACTGCCCTCCCTTACTCCCTGCCCCCACCCCGCCCCACACACACACCGCAAGTGCACAAATTTGCATGCACTGGGCCTCTAATTTTATATATAGCCAGATTATCATTCGACAGCTTTGTGGAAACCAAGATGTTTTTAAACAATAGTAGTTAAAACAAAGAGAATTTACTATCAACAGATCTCACTAGTGATATTTTTAAAGGATGTACTTCATAAAGAAAGCAGGAGATCAGTACACCTCATACATGTATGCCTTAAAAAATAAAACAATTTCTATCCATTGATCTACACCAGATCTTTATATTTCTCATATTGACATATCATATCTACATACTATATTTAGAGATAAAATACGATCTCATATCTACCTTGATTGCAAATTCTATTTTCTCTCCCTGTTCTCATATACCAGGTGAATTCTTAATAATCATTACAGCCTCAGATCAAAGTTTTTCCCCCTTTGACTGCGTTTCCAAACCATCCTGAGACCAACTGAATAAACTTTGTGCATACCTCTATTGCAGCCTTTGTGCATCCATTATTTATTTAATAAATACTTACTAAGCAGCTATTTTTGTTTCAGGCACTGTTTTTTGTACTAAGAATATAATCACAGCCATATGGAGTCTCTGCTCTCATAAAGTTTCCATTAGTAAACAATTAAAAATTGTGTTATTGTAGTAAATAGTTAAGGAATATTTACTACTAGTCAAGTCCCTAAAAGCAAGGGAAAATTAATTAATCTTTGCACTCTCATGTTTAGAATCACTTAATGCTCAGCTTACTACAATCTGTTACATTCAGATGGACATACATGTAGAGCAGATAAATAGATCCACTTAATTATTTTTATTAGTAGAATAAATCCTGGTAATTAATGGACAAGAATCACTATCTTATATCAAAATGCAATAGCTCATTATTTATTTTAGGTCAGCCATCTCTGAGCTATAAACCACACTTGAATTTTTCAAAGTAAAAGAATTGTTCAATAGGTATCTGGTCCTAAGTATCTCATTTGATTTTAACTTGAAAATAAAAGCACTGCATATTTTATATTTTAAAGCTGAAAGAAAAGTTTGTATTATTCAGAATTAGTTTATTATTTTGAACTAGAGTTCCAGTGCATGAAAATTCATGCACTGGAGCAGGGGCCCCTCAGCTCAGTCTGCCCCCTCTCACAGTCTGGGAGGCCTCAGGGACAGGAGGCAACCTGATGATCAGGAGAAGGCGACGCCCCCATCACACCTCCTCTGCTGCCACTGCAGGCAGTGCAAGCCTTGGCTAGCCCTGGTTACCTGAGCCTTGGGCCCACCCTGGGTGGCTGAGCAGCTGACATTTGAAGCTTGCTGCACCTAGGGCTGGCCCTGGCAGCTGGGGGCTAAGGGGACTGAGGGACTCTGGAGGAAGGCACACAGACCTGAGGCGATTGGGCACCACCATCTTGTGGCTGTGGACACCGCCATCTTTGAGGGTGGGAGTCAATTAGCATATTCCCTCCTTATTGGCTGTGGGCACCACCATCTTTGTGAGGTTGTCACGGTCATTTAGCATGTTCCCTCTTTATTAGATAGGATTATTTAGGATTAGTGAGAAATACTGTGTTTTCTGCCACCTCAAAGTGATTTTGGGGGAAAGTACTTAACTAGGCTTTGTTTGTTTAATCTGTTAAATGTATTACCAATAAAGCCTGCCCCAACCAACCTTTATGGGAATTATAATAGATAGAAATGAACATAGAGAGAGGGCAAGTTCTTTAAAATCTCAAAAGAATAATGCAAACAAGATTCTACTGCAATGTAAGCTCCAAAAAGGCAAGAATTGTTATCTGTTTTGTTCACTGCTAAATACTAGTACACAATCACACTCAGACTTGGCACTGAATCAGTACTTGTGCGTACCTTCAGAAAATATTGGTGCTGTTAATATATTATTAACAGAAGTAAATCTATATAATTAATGCCTAAGCAGAACAACCAGAACGACTGGTTGCTATGATGTGCATTGACCACCAGGGGGGCAGACGCTCAATGCAGGAGCTGCTCCCTGGTGATCAGTGTGCTCCCACAGGGGAAGCGCCCCTCACCCAGCAGTGGGGCTCACAGCTGGTGAGTACAGCAGCGGTGGTAGTAGCCCCGCCCACCTTCGCTGTAGAAGGGCATTAAGAAATAAGGGGTCCTGGACTACTAGAACCCAGGATTGCGAGAGGGGTGTCTGACAGGCAGACATCCACCATCCTGGACTGTGAGATGGCACAGGCCAGGCCTCTAGTAAAAATATAAAAGCCCAATAATTTATTCTTTCCAATTACAAGTCTCCAAACTAAATTTAGCCATAAAATTTGAGAAGTTTGAAGAGTTTCTGAATTTGAAATCTGAAAGAATTTTCTTTTGTCAAATGAGTCAATGAGTAAAGGATATTTATAAAGCCAAAATGAGCATGTCCTTCTATAATGTTGAAAAATGAATTGTACTAGAGATTAATGATGAAAAAAACAGGCAGGGTTTTGATGGAGGCTTGTGTGTGTGTGTGTGTGTGTGTGCGTGAGTGAAGCTTTCGAGAACATCCCTGCATCTGTTAAATTCAGTGCCACCTTAACATGGTCTATTATACTTAAGACAGTTATCAGATATTCAAAACAGTGCAGTGCAAGCTATGTCATTAAATTTTGTTGGCTCCCGTTCTATTTCTGCAAATACTCAGTCTACTGCCCCCAAAATGGATCAAGTCATCCTGCAACCTATGCCTTCTTTCTAGTGAAGTAACCATCTCCCTACTGCTTCCCTAAAACCTCTTTACCATTCAAATCCCCAAGGTGCAGGCAGTGTCAGTCCTCCCTATGGGCTTCCAGATATTCGTGCCACTTGTACAAATTTCCCATGATATGATGCATTAAGCAAGATATTCATCAACAGAATACTTCTTAAAAGAAACTGTGACTATCTATTCAACTCTGGGGGACAGTCATCATTACTGCAAGGTTCAGCCTGATAATGATAGAAATGTATTATGAGCAACAATTATTAAGATTTCAGCAGAGTAGTGTCAGTCTCTCAGAAAAACCCTGAATATGTGGCATCATATGAATTATTTATCACTCACAAGATAATATGTTAGCATGCATTGCCAAGAAGAAGTGGCCAGATAGAAAATGTTGCTCTAAAAATAGCACAGTTACTCCTTCAACAACCCTGGGAAGGATACTTACTACAAATCAGTGAATGGAGCAAGGGGGGAAGCTGGAAGCTTGAGTTCAGATTTTTACATTCTAATTTGTTCTCTTTCTCTATTCAGAGAAAGTGGTGCTGCTGTCACAGGACAGAACTTGATCTGAAGTCTCTAAGGATCACTAAGGTAGAGTAGCCTGTTTTGTCAGCTTAAATGACAATATTCACCACCCCTCCTGACACCTCCTGATTGCTATTGCTAATAAGGAAGAATTACCTTTCCTGGGAATTGGACTTTTACTGAAACTGCCTTGGGCTGGGAGATCCAATACTAGTCTGGCTTTATTTATTTATTTTTAATTCTTTATTGTTTAAAGTATTACATATGTCTCCCTTTCTCCCCATTGACCTCACCCCAGTTGCACCTACTCCCCAGTACATACCCTCACCACCCTACTGTCTGTGTCCATTGGTTATGTGCATATGCATGCATACAAGTCCTTTGATTGATCTCTTACCTCTCCTGCTCCAATCTCACACCTTCCCTCTTAGGTTGGACAGTCTGTTCCATGCTTCTATAATTCTGGCTCTATTTTTGTTCATCAATTTCTGTTGTTCATTATATTCTGAAAATGAATGAGATCATATGATATGTATCTTTCATTGCCTGACTTATTTCACTTAGCATAATGCTCTCCAGGTCCATTCATGCTGTTGCAAATGGTAAGAGTTCCTTCTTTTTTACAGCAGTGTAGTATTCCATTGTGTAGATGTACCACAGGTCTTTCAGCCATTCATCCGCTGATGGGCACTTAGGCTGTTTCCAAATCTTAGCTACTGTAAATCGTGCTGATATGAACATAGAGATGCATATATCCTTTCTGACTGGTGTTTCCGTTTTCTTGGGATATATTCCTACAAGTAGGATTACTGGGTCAAATGGGTGTTCCATTTTTAACTTTTTGAGGAAACTTCATACTGTTCTCCACAGAGGCTGTAACAGTCTGCATTCCCACCAGCAATGCACAAGGATTCCTTTTTCTCCACATCCTCACTAGTATTTGTTTGTTGATTCCTTGATGATAGCCATTCTGACAGGTGTGAGATGGTACCTCATTGTCATTTTGATTTCCTAAACCTGTCAGATGATTATTGACTTTGACCATGTTTTCATATGTCTCTTGGCCTTCTGTATGTCTTCTTTTAAAAAGTGTCTATTTAGGTCCTTTGTCCACTTTTTGATTGGGTTGTGTGTTTTCCTTTTGTTAAGTTATATGAGTTCACTGTAAATATTGGAGATTAAACCCTTATTGGTGATAACATTGGCAAATATGTTCTATTCAGTGAGCTTTCTTGTTTTGGTGATGGTTTCTTTTGCTGTAAGGAAGCTTTTTATTTTGATGTGGTCCCATTTGTTTATTTTCTCCTTAGATTCCATTGTCCTAGAAGCTGTATCAGTAAAAATATTGCTATGACATATGTCTGATATTTTGCTGCCTATGGATTCTTCTAAGATTTTTATGGTTTCCTGTCCTACTTTTAAGTCTTTATCCATCTTCAATTTATTTTTGTGTATGGTGTAAATTGGTGGTTTAGTTTCATTGTTTTGCATATATCTGTCCAATTTTTACAACACCATTTATTGAAGTGACCATGTCTGAACTCCACTGTATGCTCTTGCCTCCTTTGTCAAAATATTAATTGAACATAATGGCTTGGGTTGATTTCTGGGTTCTCTGTTCTGTTCCATTGGTCTATATGTCTATTCTTATGCCAGTAGCAGGCAGTTTTGAGAACAGTGGCTTCATAATATAGCTTAACATCTGGTATTATGATTCCTCCAAATTTGTTCTTCTTTCTCAGGATTGCTGTGGTTATTTGGGGTCTTTTTTTTTTTCAATTCCATGTGACTTTTTGGAGAGATTGTTACAAGTCTATGAAATATGCCATTGGTATTTTAATGGGGATTACATTGAATCTGTAGATTGGTTTGGGAAGTATAGACATTGTAATGATGTTGATTCTATCAGTCTATGAACACAGTGTATTCTTCCATTTGTTTATGTCTTCCTCTATTTTTTTTTCAATATCCTATAGTTTTCTGATACAGGTCTTTTTCCTCCTTAGTTAAATTTATTCCTAGGTATCTTAATTTTTTTTTGTTGCAATGGTAAATGTGAATGCTTTTTAGTTTTTCTTTCTGTAAGTTCATTACTTATGTATAAAAAAGCCATATATTTCTGGGGGTTAATTTTGTATCCTGCTACATGGCCAAATTCATTTATTAAATCTAGTTGTTTTTTTTATGGAGTTGTTAGGGTTTTCCATCTACAATATCATCTCATCTGCAAATAAGGACAGCTTTACTTCTTTTCCAATATGGATGCCTTTTTTTTCTTCTTCTTCTTCTTGTCTGTTCTCAATGGCTAGCACTTCCAGTACTATGTGGAACAGGAGTAGTGAAAGTTGGCATCCCTGTCTTGTATCTGTTCTTGGAAAATAGTCTTACTTTTTGCCAGTTGAGTATGATATTGGCTGTAGGTTTGTCATATAAGGCTTTATTATGTTGAGGTATGATCCCTCTATTCCCACTTGCTGAGAGTTTTTATCAGGAAAGGGTGTTGGATTTTGTCATCAATTGATACGATTATGTGATTTTTGTCTCTCAATTTATTTGTGTGATGTATCATGTTTATTGATTTGCAGATACTGTACCAGTCTTATATCCCCAAATACCAGTAAATCCCACTTAGTCATGGTGTATATTTCTGTCATAATGCTGGATCCGATTTGCTAGAATTTTGTTGAGGATTTTAGCATTTATGTTCATCAGGGATATTGGCCTGTGACTTTCTTTTGTCTAGTTTTGGGATTATGGTAATGCTGGCTTCATAAAAAGTGCTTGGAATTATGCCTTCCTCTTGAAATTTTTGGAATAGTCTGAGAAGTGATACCGAATTTTTGGATTGGAACCCAGATTCTTTGTCTGCTGGAATCAAATAATTAATCTACGGACAGAAAGTGGTATGGCAAAGTTGGAAATTTATTGAAGAACAAGTACAGACTACCACTTGGGAAGAGGGAAGAGTTCCACAGAACTGACTCCCAAGTAGGGAGTGGGAAAAGGGTCCCACTGGATTCCTCTTCCCATTGGCTTATAAAGGCTGCAGATCCTAGCCTCAAAGGTTGAACCTCACATGGGACAAGTGAGGTTCTCCCCCTCTCCTCCCCCACCCTTTCTTTTTGTTTTTCTATTCCCTTTGGACTGTTCTTCTCCTCTCTCTGAATGAAGGGCTTCCTTCTCTTTATTTTGTAAATATGTATAGACCTTTCTTGGCTACTTCCAGTTCTCCTGTCTTATGGAGATGTGACTGTTGCAGCTTTCTTATTTTATGGAGATATAACTGCACCTGGCTTCCTGTGTTATGGAAATGTACCTTCTCCCTGTCTGCAGCCCTGTGCTTCCTCCATGGTCCCCTCAATTTCTAAAATTTCTAATATTTCCTAAACCTGTCCTATTTTACTGCCAAAATTCCTGTTTGAGAAGGATAGATTTTAGTTCTTCTTTGAATGTTTGATGAAACTCCTCTGTGAAGCCATCCAGTCCAGGGCTTTTGTTTGATGGAAGTTTTTTATTTTTTTATTTTTTTATTACAGTTTCAATTTCATCAGTATTGATCAGTCTATTCAGGTTTTTTACTCTTCCTGATTGAGTTTTGGAAGCTTGTATTTTTCTAAGAATATGTCCATTTCATCTAGGTTGTCAGTTTGTTAGCATAGAATTTTTTATAGTATTTTTTAATAATCCTTTGTATGTCTGTGGAGTCAGTTGTTACTTTATCTCTTTCATTTCTGATTTTGTTTACTTGAGTCTTCTCCCTGTTTCTTGGTAAGCCTGGCTAGTGATTCATAGGTTCGTAAATCTTATTTATCTAGGCTGCCTTTAAATGCTTATTAACTTTTTCTGACCAAAACAAAACAAACAAACAAACAACAAAAAAAAACAACCAACAAAATCCTCAAACATTATACAGACATGTGAGCAGATGAGCATCCTTACCTAAGTGAAAAGATTATCTTCAGAAGTCCAGGAGCAATATACTAAACTCATGTACTGAAAAGAGGGTAGAAAAATATAGAACTAGATTGTAACTCTTAAAGCATCCATCTTACAGAAAACCTGCTGTTTGAAATTTTAACTTTGCTATTGGCTTCTATAAATGTTTGCTTGCTTTAATAATAAAAAAAAATGAGACTATTCTCACTTCAGAAAGGCCATTAAACCTTTCCCTGGACAAAATTATCAGTGCTGGCACCAGGCCAGGCTTTTGGTTGAGGTCTCAAGGCCTCAGCAATTGGGGCCCTTTAAGAACTTGCAAAGGGGCGGGAAACATCCCATATTTGGAAGACAAAGAAGATAAAAACATAAACAGAAAATTTCTGCATGTTGGGGCCCAGAATTTGAGAAACATTTTCCTCTGGACCCACACGTAATAAATGTAACTCCAAACTCTCCGAGCATGGTTTGTTTATTCTGGTTTTCTGTAACCCTCTAACATACACTAAAGTATTAGATGATTTTAGTAAGTCATTTTACTTCTTTGTATTTATTTTCTACTTTATAGCATAAAAGAAGAATGGACAAAAAGAGAGTTTCAGATCAGAAAAAATAACTAAAGATTTAAGAGATTGGAGTTAGGTAGGGAAGATACTTTGGTTGCCTTCTGAGCCCTCAGCCAGTGCATTACAACTAAGTGCAATGAATGGCGTGGGCAAAGATGACCCTGAGCCAGTAATATATGATTAAGTTATATTCAGAATGTACTCATTGAGAAGTAATGCCTTTTAGAAATAGAACTCTTTGAAATGATTTTATTGATTATGTTTTACTAATTCGTTCCCCTATAGATTTCACTTATCTGGAAAAATACACTCCATAGGAAAGTTTGGGAGTTAAGTCAATTACATTCAATTATTAAAATGAATAACAAGATGATAGAAATCATCACGGGGGTCTGGGCTCCTGAGAATCATAGAGGTAGTTCATAAAGCAGGTTTTCATTAAAGAACTAGTTTTTATTCATGTTGCTGCTCACTCCATACTATCAGAATCAGTCAAAGAGGGATGATTAGGAGGCAGGAAGCATCTGCCCACTAAAGAATGTCCTAATTCTTTCCTCCTGGTTCCAGACCTGAGCTACAGTTTGGACCTAATCACCAAATACCAAACTATCTTAGCCCCAGGATAGGAGGAGACTGCAACCACATAGCAAAAGAATATTGTGATAATTTCCTCAGTTCTTTCAGAAAAGGGATCTATATTGGTAAGTGTACATTTGAAAAGGCAGAATACCAAGATGAGAAGGCTAAAAAAGGGCTAATTCCAAGGTAACCCTGATATCTGGGGATAGCGATTGGAATCCATGCCAGCAAGTTCACTGTACATTCTTGATAACGAATAATTAAGTCACTACCTGCTTCCCAGATACTGGTCTTGCAGAACCTGTTGCAGAAGCCATAAAACTGTGAACAGTGCACTGCCCAGGAAGGAAGGTTATTAACGCTGGCACCAGGCCAGACCATCAGATATGGCCTGGAGACCCCCAACACCTGGGGGCCTTCAATGCAAGGCCTGTGAAAAGGACTGGAAGTATAATCCATATTTGTGAGACAAAGACCACAGGGAAATATAAAAAGAAGCCCCCTGTATGTTTCTTCATGCAAATTTGGAAAGCTATTCCTTGGTCTACAGGTATATTAAACAGTATCCCTCCTTTTCTTTAAAGCATCGCTTGGTTTTTCTTTGGTGTTCTGCAACAAAGACATTTCAAGGACTTTTTACACATAGGATATGAGTTTATTTCAATAGCCATACAAGTAGTACTGTTCTGTGCATGATCTTAGCTCCTAGGCATCCAGTGAAGTTAGCTAAGGCCTTTATTGTAGTCCTACTCTTTGAATTCTACTCTTTCTCTTGCTCACTTTTCTTTTCCTCTTAATCCCATAGATATAAATCCTAAGCACCTTCCTAATATACTCCCTACATGTATATATCCATCTCAGAATCTATTTTGCTCTGAAGTTTTGTGCTTATTCATTAAAAACTTTAAGCTGTTCAAATATGAAACGGGCAAACAGGCTTTATGAGAAATGAGGGTTTAATATAATCAAGCATGATTTTTATTTTAAAACTTTCCAGTTCATAAAAACTAAACAACAGGAAGAAAAAGTGCTGAACAAGCACAATTTTAAAATTAACCATTTTTATAGACAGTGTGTGACAGCCCAAAGCGGGAGTGGAAAATAAAAAGATAAAATTATACATGACAGCGCCATAGAATATTAATAATGTATGTGAAAACTAACTTTTTTTTAAGGAAAATGAACTTTGATTCATGTTAGTTTTTCTTAGTACTACTATAAAATTTGGATTTTAAATAGTTTATTCATCTGTAATAATTAGTAGGATGTAAAGAACATGATTAGTAGCACCCTAAATTCTTCACTTACATCTCACGCTCCTTTCTTGCTCCCCTATAAACCTTGTACCAAATTGGAAAATGATCAGAATGTGGAAACTTAACCTGTCATGTGCTCAGAAGAGATTAATCTCTCCATCTGCAAAAATGAATAAAGGCAACAAGACTCCCAAATGCTCTGGCTTTACAAAATGCTGAAATACAGAGAAAACACTGCAGTGTTTCTTTTTAGACTCAAGATAAAGGAAAAAATGGGCTGCAGTTGAAATTTTACTTGCCAAATTAGGTCTAATTGTTGCCCTATTCCCAACACAAATGTCAGCATAAAGTCCTCAGTGAATTTATAACTTAGTAATCAAAACAAGACACAAATAATATGCACAAAAACATAACAAATATATATTACTATTTTCAACATTTTATGAAAACCTACTATGTAGCAGCTGCTATACTTGGTGTTGGAAGTTGCAGAAATAATTTTAAAAATGTTAATTTTACTTAAAGACTTGATGACTTCAGGATTTTGTTTATAAAATTAGGGAATTACAAGGATAAAATTTCATAATTGAAATAGCCTCAAGACAGAAAATGTCAGACAGAAAATGAACAGAGATGAAACATGATTTTTTCCCTTATGTTAAAATATAACTGCTAAGGAGAGATAGTGAATTCTAGAAATAGAAGGAACCTTAAGAGTCATTTACTGAAAACCATACATTTTCCCAATGAAGGACTGGGTACATAGATATACAATGAAATGGCAAAAGCTGTAGAGATTTAGTCATTCATTTGTTACCTATGTAAATTTGAGCAATTCATTTTTCCTTTCTGGGTCTCAGGTTCTTAGTCTGTAATTTGACAATATATTATTGTCTTTCTTGCTGGATCGTCTTGACTATTGAATGAAGAAATATACACTAAAAGATTAAAATGGTGCTTGGCAAATGATAAGTCCTCAATAAGAGTAAGTTAATATTAATGCTGTTGTCAAGAGAGCCAACATCCAGGTTTCTCCACCACAATTCGATTACCTTTGGTATGTTGTACTAACAATTTTTTAGGAGAGTATATTTTACGATATGTATTCTTATTATAAAAAATAATAGTAAAGACGATAAGAGGAAGTTTTTGGAGGTGAAGGCATCATGAATGGATGGATAGTTTAAGAGAAAAAGAATTCTCTTCACCAGGCAGCATTGTCCTCAATGCACAGACTCATATATGCTTAAACTTTAAGACTTGCATAATAACCCTCCCCCCACCAAAAAAAAAAAAGAGTCAGCAAGTGGTATTTTATTAGAAGAAGTGCTAAAAAAGGGACACTATACAAAAGCAATAACAGAGTCAGAAACAAAAGAGCAGAAGACGGGATCAGTGTCAGGAAAACACTGAGTGTCAAAGATCTTCATTTCATCGACTATCAGCAAATACGATAATCTTACTTCTTGTAACCATAGATAAACACACAAATTACTTGAAAATGTAAAAGAGAGATAGAAAGCAAATCTCTTCAGTTCCTATTTTATTTTTTTAATTTAATAAATTTTTATTGTTCAGATTATTACAATTGTTCCCCTTTTTTTCCCCATAGCTCCCCTCTACCCAGTTCCCACCTTATAGCCACTTTGCTCATTCATAGGTGTATGATCTTATTCCAGTCTCTTTTTACACCCCACATATCCCTTTCCCCCACGAATTGTCAGTCCATTCCCTTTCTATGCCCCTGATTCTATTATATTCATCAGATTTTTTATTCATTTGATTTTTTAGATTCACTTATTGATAGATATGTATTTGTTATTCATAATTTTTATCTTTACTTTTTTCTTCTTCTTCCTTTTAAAGAATACCTTTCAGCATTTCATATAATACTGGTTTGGTGGTGATGAACTCCATTAGTTTTTTCTTCTCAGTGAAGCTCTTTATCAGACCGTCAATTCTGAATGATAGCTTTGCTGGGTAGAGTAATTTTTGTTGTAGGTTCATGCTATTCATCATTTTGAATATTTCTTACCACTCCCATCTGGCCTGCATAGTTTCTGTTGAGAAATCAGCTGACAGTAGTATGGGTGCTCCCTTGTAGGTAATTAACTGTTTTTCTCTTGCTGCTTTTAATATTCTCCCTTTGTCTTTTGCTCTTGGCATTTTAATTATGATGTGTATTGGTGTGGATTCCTTTTGTTTGGGGTTCTCTGTGCTTCCTAGACTTGTAAGTCTATTTTTTTCACCAGGTGGGGGAAGTTTTCGATTATGTTTCTTCAAATAGTTTTTCAGTAATTTGCTCTCTCTCTTCTTCTGGCAGCCCCATAATTCGGATATTGATACTCTTGAAGTTGTCTCAGAGGCTCCTTATACTACCTGCATATTTTTGGATTCTTTTTTCTTTCAGGTTGAATTTTTTTTGCTTCTTTGTATTTCAAATCTTTGCCTTGATTCTTGTTATCCTCTAGTCTGCTCTTAGATCTCTGTATAATATTTTTTTATTTCAGTCAGTGTATGCTTAATTTCTAGCTCATCCTTTTCCATATCATCAAGGGTCTCGCTAAATTTATCATCATTTTCTAGAAAATTTTGAGGAAACCTTATAACCGTGGTTTTAAACTCTATATCCAGTAGTTTGCTTTCTTCTATTTCTTTCATTTGTGATCTGTTTCTTTGTCTCTGTATTTTGCCTGCTTCCTTAAGTTGATAGAGTGGCTTTTGTGCTAGGTGTCCTAAAGAGCCCAGTGGCTCAGCCTCCCCAGTTACCTGAGGTGGACACTGTTGGTGCAGCCCTTTGTGGGCTGTCTGCACAGTCTTGTTGTAGTTAAGCCTTGATTGTTGTTGGTATCACTGGGAGGAATTGACCTCTAGGCTAACTGGCTGTGAGGATCAACTGTGTCTACACTGGGAGAACTTCTGTGCTGGAGACACACTTATGAGGCATGACTTGCAAAAGCCTCTGTACTCAGCTTGGATAGGGCAAGTCTTAGGATGGAGCAAACAGTATTGGTTTCCTGTCAGCCCTGCCCTTATAGGCCCCTGTGCCTGAATGTCCAGGTTCATCACTGCAAGCACCTCTGAGAGAAAGCCACCCTCAAGTTCCGTTTGCTGCCAGACAGTCCAGTTTCTCCCTGAATGAGTCTGGGTCCCCAAAGTCTCACCCACAACTGGAGTTCAGTGCAGTTGGGAGTTATTGTCTCCCTCCTGCTTGAGAAACCCAGCTGCACACTTAGTTGCCCACCCTCTCCGCACAAGCATCTCGGTATTCTGCCTTCTGCAGGTGCTCTGAGTGTCAGTATATTTTTCTCTTTCCTGACAGTCTAGTTTCACCCTGTCTGAGTCTGGGTCCCCAGAGTCCTGCCTGGAACTGGAGTTCAGTGCAGTCAGGAGCTTTGTCTCCCTCCTGCTTGAGAAAACCAGCTGTACACTCAGTTGCCAGTCCCCTCTGCATGTGTGTATGCACTTTGTTATATCTTTTTTGCAGTTCCTTTGAGTTTCAGTGTGCTTTTCTCTTTCTTTCTAGTTGTAGAATTTCCACTCAGCCAGCCTTCCTGTGGTTCTGGATGATGTTCGTTTTGTCTTTTAATTGTAGTTTTGAAATTGTTGTGCGAGGCAGCAGTTTAGGTGTTTACCTATGCTGCCATCTTGGTTCCTTCAGTCTTCAGATCCTATTTTAATTCTCCATCTTCATTATGATATGGGAAAATTAGACTGGAACCCATGGTGTTCCCCTGGACAGGTTGGTTCCTATACTCTTATCCAGGTGGGTCGAAGAATGAAAACAAAGAGGGACAAAAGGTGTTATAGCAAAAGGTGGAAATTTATTGAGAAATAAGCACATACTCCCAAGTGAGGGCGGGAAAAGAGTCCCACTGAGTCCTTTTTCTTTATGGTTTATAAAGGCTGCAGATCTTTGTGCCTTGATATCCCCTCTGATTGGTCACTATCCCTCTTAGATTGATGAGTAGCAATTCTAGAGTTCAGACCTCATGTGAAATATGTGAGAATCCCTCCTTCTTCTCCCTTATTGTTTCCCTATTCCCTCTGGGCTTTCTTATTACCTCGATGAATGCTGAGCTTCCTTCCCTTTATTCTGTAAATGTATATCTTTCTGCAGATCTCAGCTCCCTTCTCTTATGGGACTGTACCTTCTGCTACTGCCAGCTCTCTTACCTTATGGAAATGTACCCTTTGCAGCTCTGTAGCTCATTTTTTTTCCAAGGACCCCTTAATTCTTAAAATTTCCTCAACCTGCCTATTTTTAAACCCCTAAAAACTCCTTTCATTTGGGATAATAAAAAAAAATGATAAGAAGAATTTGAAATCCACCCCGAGAGAGTACCTTTTCTCTTTTAATGAAAATACAAATTCTGGGGATTTGAAATAGTTTTATTATACATCACCTGAGGATTATCTGAGCAGTTGAGTGTGATAGTTGAGAACAAACAATTTAGGATCATATAGAAACTACTTGAGCACAAGCTTTGCACAGTTCTGTTATATGTAAAATGGGGTTAATAATACTACTGCTCTTACAACAAAAGTTTAAAAAGGAAAGTAATGTTTAATAAAATATGCATTGTACAGTGAGAGGCACAGAGGAAGTACACAACTATTAATAATTCAAAAAAATCTGGTTCAAAACTAGCTAAAGAAAAAAAGTTTAACCTACCTAATTTAACTTTCCTTTTTAAGACTAAAATAGAAATAAAAATAGTCTTGTTTCTCAAAATTATTACAGCCAACATTTGAGCCATATTAGCATTGGAGGAGTGTGTAAAGGCCGGCCTAAAGAGAGGGGGAAACATCACAGTGACAGTGGGAAGATCAGAGTCAGGAAACAGCAGACAAAAGCAGGGGAGATCACTGTACCCAGAAAACTGTCCCATGCCAAGACGGAGTTGAAGGAGATCAAGTTGTGAAATAATTGGAAAAAAATGTTTTTTTAGAAGACATTAAATATCCCAACAATATTTCAAATAGAGATTTTAATCTATAAATCTGTAACTGAATAGAAGTCTTTAGAAAAAAGATTGCACTGAAAATATGCCATTGCTCTAGGCATTCCTTGCAGCCCAGCAGCTTTGTGAGGCACTGCAATGGAAGGCGGCAGTCTGCCATCAGCCTGAACCAACAGTGGGGATACCGAATTTTAGAATGGAACCTAGATTCTTTGTCCACAGGAAATGAAGAATGAATCCAGGGACAGAAAGTGGTAGAGCAAAGGTGGAAATTTATTAAAGAACAGGTACAGACTCCCACATGGGGAGGGGGAAGAGTCCCACTGGGTTCCCTTTCCCTATGGCTTAGAAAGGCTACAGATCCTGGTGTCTTGATATCCTTTCTGATTGGTCACTATTCTCATAGACTGGTTACCATAGTAACTTCTGGGCTTAAAAGGTTGAACCTCATAGGGAGCATGTGAGGTTCTCCCCCTTCCTTCCCTATTGTTTTCCTATTCCCTTTGGGCTTTCTTCTTCTCCTTCTGAACGAAGGGCTTCCTTCTCTTTATTTTGTAAATGTAGATATTTCTCAGCTACTTCCATTTCCCTTGTCTTCTGGAAATATACCTGTTGCTGCTTCCTTATCTTATGGAGATGTAACTGCACCTGGCTTCCTTGTGTGATGGAAATGTACTTTCTCCCAGTCTATGGCCCTATAGTTTTTTCCCATGGACTCCAATTCTAACAACAACAACAAAAATCCCTAAGCCTGATTACAGTGGTACCTCGAGATATGAATGCCCTAACATACGAGATTTTTGAGATACGAGCCATCGAGCGAGCGATTTTTGCTTTGAAATACGAGCAGCAGTTGAGATACGAGTAATTGTGCAGATCGGCCAGCTGCACACGACCCACCAGTTTACCGTGACTCGAGCGTCTCATAGTTTCCCATGCCTCAAGGTTACGGAACGAATTAAACTCGTATCTCAAGGTACCACTGTAGATTCCCCTAAAATTCATGCTTCTTTGGGATGAGGGGGGCACCTCTGATAGGCAGTTTGTCCTAAAGAACATCACACTTAAATAGCATTCCTCCTGCTTCACCTCTCCTGAGAGGAAGGAGTAGCATGACCTACACCTATTCTAAGAAGAAAGACAAAACAAAAAAGTTGATTTTTAGGGGAACATATGTAAGACTGAAATCCCATATTCAGTCTCAACCAACAATGTTACACTATAGTAACCCTTGTGGAAACATGATATAAATCATTGTATTATTCTTGTTAACTATAAACTTATTTGTCAGAGCAATCAAATTTGAAGGTATAATATTGTTTACACGTAAAGCTTTAAATGTACTTTCTCCAGGGACCCCAAAAGGTCAATCAATATTTGTTAAAGAATGCAGTGGTTTAAGTAACTGAAGATTTGAAATCTTTGGTAATAAAATAAACTTTATCCTATTTGAATATTTTCTTCAAGTCATGTGTTCACTCATTCATTAAAAGTCATCAATTGAATTATGTAGTTATCAAACCATCACCATCACAAGCCCTCGTTAAAAAGCAGGGCCACCACATATGTTCAGCCTATACAAATATTTTGAGTCATTCCTATGATGTCATTAGCAACTGTGACTTATTTGTGAAGCAGAGTAACCTCCATCTTGTGTTAAAACTGCTGTTTGAAATTTTAACCCTGCTATTTTGGCTTCTGTAATGCTTCCTTGCTTAAATAATAGGAAAAATAAGACCACTCCCATTCCAGAGAGACCATAAACTATACCACAGACAGAGGCCAGCCCTTGAGATATACTCTCATGGCCTCTTCTCAGCACACAGGCCTTCTTTCTCAGAAGGTCCAGAAGTCTCTTTCCAAATTTGTAAGACAAAAGACTGAAAAAAGTATAAATAGAGAGAGCTTCCCCTATGCATTTTTGTGTGTAGACTTTGGATACAATATTCCTCTAAGCCTGCCAATGTATTAAAGGACACCAAAATTTGGCTTTTTAAGGCATCTCATATCAGCTTGCTTATTTACAATACAACATTTGTAAATAGTGTATTCAAAGCTGTATAAGAGAGATTAAGGATCTTTGAACCTAGCTCTTAAGAAGCTTCCCTTTCTATAGCTAAACTAAGAGAGATGAGTTCATGGTCAATCCCAAGTGCTGAGATGCTGTTCTTGAAAAGGAAAAGCACTCTTGGAACCCAAGAAAATTAAGACATTTTGCCTTCCTTTAGCTAAAAAGAAACAGAGTTTTGGGAAATTAGTGAAAAATGTCTCCTGGTGTCACACCAATCAAGCTCCCAGGAATCTGTGAGACTGCAGATGGATTTGATAGAGAGAGCTGCAGAAGTTTATAGCCCACAGTTAAGAAGTGCTGAGACACACACACATGAACCTGCAACCTTGGGATCCTCAGGATCAGAAGCTGCAGAAGCAGCTGTGCCAGTCCCACAGCTCAGCACTTTCCCCTCCAGCCACCTTCAAAATGAGCCTGAGCTAAAGGCAGGAGCTGGCCAGGATGGAGCAGAGACCTGGATGCATCCAAAAGACAAGGCCACTGGAAAATGGCATCCACTGCTTTGGAGAAAGTCTTTGCAGATACACGGGAGACCTGAGATAGTATTGTTGCAACAGATTATGCAACAACAAGAACTACTTCTCCCAGAAGAACATATAAGCTTTCGACCAAAACCTAAAGTTAAAACCAATTAACCTCCATCAGAAGTTTAGATTTCAACCAGATATTTGAAAGGCAGAATTTTAAAAGCATTTCTTCTCATCTTCAAACCCTAATACAGAAATAAAAGAGTTCAGATACAAGATTAGCCTTGGAGATGAGGAGTGACAATCTTTTTCTCACAGAAAGAAAAGAGGGAAGATAGGTAAAATATGAGGACTCATTTTAAGGCTGAAAATTGATTAGTAGAGTTGGACCCTCTTGGGAGAGAGCAACTGGTGAAATAAAAATGGTTAGATTAGAAGCTTGTGGTGTATATAATAGCCAAGAAGACAAATGTTATCACTGGCTGCAATGCAATGGCTAGAGGGTCTCAAGGTCCTTGAAACCATGTGTAGAGTTGGGTAAATTTACATAGCAGAAGGTGATTCAGGGTACTGGGAGTCAGAGAAAATCAAAGAAAGATGGGGCTCAAGGGTTGGAGGACAACATGGCTAATCAGGTTGTCCCATGTATATAAGGAGGCAAGTGAAAGCAAAACGTGGTTAATGAACTAGAGTAAGGATTATAATTCAAATGTCTTCTGATTAGGGAGGTAAAATGAATAAGCAATTAGAGGAATAAATATAAAATAATAACAAACAGGGCAACTAGAGAGTAAGCCCTGCTTAAATGAGGAAAAAGAGAAAACTAATGTACTATACTAAACAAAACACTTAGATTTGGTCTGACTTAAGAGTTTTAGATCCATGGACTGGAAATATAGAGAGACCAAAGGTTATCCAGAAGGTATGTAGCATGTGTGGTAAGAGTGTGGACTGGAAGTATAAAAAGATAAGATGCATTTGGGATAAAAAATAGGCAGACACATAAAAAAACTCAGTCTTTGTTAGTTATTCAAAATTCAATTTTAACTGATTGTACTGTATTTATATGGCAACTCTAGTCATATGGCAAAGCTAAAGGGATTTTGCAGATATAATTAAGGTTTCTAATCAGTGACTTTGAGTGAATCAATGGCAGACTATCCTACCTAATAAATAGTAATATGCAAATTAACCATCACTCCACTATACCACAAGCCACACTCATTAGCCAATCAAGAGCAAGTATGCAAATTAACCCAACCAAAATGGCTGCAGCCAAGGAGTGAGCAGGAGGCTTGGGTTTCCTCAGCAATAGAAGAATCCAAGCTTTCCACACACCCTGGCAGGCCCAGACCTCCACTCAAGGCTAGTTTTAATTATAAAAGATAAATAAATCCCAACAAAAATGGCAGCAGCCAAGAAGCTGGAGAGAGTAAGAGGTTTGAGTTGGCCCCTAGCAATGGAGGAAGCCATGCTCCCACAGCTCTGGCCTCCTTTGGCTTCACTCAAGTCTACAAAATTTCAATTATAAAAGATAAATAAATCCCAACAAAAATGCCTGCAGCCATGGAGCTAGCAGGAGGCTTGGCTCTGCTCAAGGCTACAAAGTTTCAATTATAGAAAATAAATAAATCCCAGATACCAGGGCTTTCACTTTGGTTGCTGGGAGGTGTGGTCAGCCTGCAAACCACCACAGGCCCCTTACCCAAGAGAACACCCACCCTGATACATGACACCTTTCAGAGCAAACCAGCTGGCCCTTACCTGTACTGAGCCTCTATCCTACCTAATAAAAGAGCACTATGCAAGTTGACCATCACTCCAAGACACCAGATGGCTGCCCCCATGTAGTCAAAGATCCTGCCCCCATGTGGACACAAGATAGCTGCCACAAGATGACCAGCAGGGGAAGGCATTTGAAAGGGACCAGGCCTACAAGGGAGGGTAGTTGGGGGTGACAGGGCCTGCAGGGAAGGGTAGTTTGGGAGGAATCATGCCTGCAAGAGAGGGCAGTTAGGTGTGACCAGGCCTGCAGGGGAGGGCAGTTAGGGGCAAACAGGCTGGCAGGGGAGCAGTTAAGCACCAATCAGGCTGGCAGGGGAGTGGTTAGGGGGTGGTCAGGCTGGCAGGTAGAAGTGGTTAGGGGCAATAAGGAAGGCAGGCAGATGAGCAGTTGGGATCCAGTAGTCCTAGATTGTGAGAGGTGTGTCCAACTGCCTAAACAGGCAGTCGGACATCCCTGAAAGGGTCCCAGATTGGAGAGGGTAGAGGCTGGGCTGAGGGACATACCCCCCCCCCGCCCATGCCATGCACATATTTTGTGCACCAGGGCTCTAGTCGTGTTTAAGACTCACTTAATCCAGAGAGCCCTTTAAAGAGTGAAGTATCAGATATTCTCCTCCTTGCTTCCAGAGAGAATCAAACCATGATACTGTCAACTTCCAATGGAAGGGGAAACCTCTAGAACAGTGGTTCTCAACCTTCCTAAGGCCACAACCCTTGCATACAGTTCCTCATGTGGTGGTGACCACCAACCATGAAATTTTGCTACTGTTATGCATCGTGATGTAAATATCTGCATTTTCCGATGCTCTTAGGCGACCCCTGTGAAAGGATCGTTTGACCACCAAAGGGGTCACGACCCACAGGTTGAGAACCGCTGCTCTTGAACCTGAGAGCCTCAAACCTACAACTAAAAGGAACTGATGTCTGCCAACAACCAAATAAACTTGGAAGAGGATCTGAGCTTCAGATGAGACTATAGCCCAAACTAACAATATGAGACCTGGCACAGAGGAATCAGCTAAGTGGTACCCAGAATCCTATTCCATAGAAACTGGGAAAGAAGAAGTGCATACTTAAACTACCAAGCTTGGTACATGGCATTAGAAAAGTAATATAAAGTGTTATCTCAGAATTTCTTAGTGAATTTAGAAATCAGAAGTTGGTTTTTAACTCCGATATTTTTTAGATTTATGGGTTCAAAATATACTATTATTTTAAGAGATCGGTATAGATCTAACCTCAAATCCAAGTTCTTCTGTTTCCTAAGAGAGAAGGCCTCATGCCACAAATGCTAGACAGTGTAGAATAAAGCAAGTACCACTATCCTTTAACTTTCCTTACAACTGGCCCATCAACATTTCCAACATTAGTGTTGGAAATTCCTCTGTGCCTTCTTTAGAAAAGGAAGATTCTAGTTTCTACAAAAATTGGCTACACAATAAATAATAGCCATCTTAGGTTGATAGTAAATTCTTAATGAGTCCACAGAACAACTATGCAAGGCTGAGATTATTATTCACATTTTATTAGTGAGGAAACAGGGCTCAGAGGGATTAAGTGACTTGCGCGAGGTCATACAGATAGTAAATTGTGGAGCTGGGACTAGAAAGTAGTATGGACTCTCCTAAAAATTTATGGTCTCACTATCATGAAACAAGCCTTCTCACTAAAACATAGACACCTCTATCTTAAACCTCTGTCCATGATCCACCTACCCCCCATTCAATGATTTTATAATAGGACCAAACATCAAGACTATTCTTATATTCCAGGTTACCAATAATTTTACCCAGAAGAAGTCTGTACATCTTCCATGGGTACTTGATATGATGAACCTGTGGAAGACCAGATAGTGGCAAATTTTCCTTTCTGGAAAGGCTTCTGCTGAGGATCTCAGTGCTTATCTAATTCCATGAAGCTTATGCTTCTTAGATATAAAGAAAAATTATGTGTTTTACAAAGAAAAATTACAAATGGTTTTTGCAACCAAGAATAACTAGTAACACATGCCCAGTGTTTAATTATCCTCAGCATATAATGATTATACTCATAATTCTATAAGAATGATTTTGTTTTAGTATCCTATATTTTCTATAGATTTATAATTCTCTAGAAAAAAAAAGAAACAGTGATTTGCAACATTTGCTCTAGTAGAAAAAAAGCATAAAACACTTTATGAGAAAACAGGGTTTGAGTATGTAGGTCAGTCAATAAGATTGCATTACATTTTATCAGATTCTAGTAGCAATGATGGTATTGATTTTTTTCCAGATAATCTTTTACAAAATATATGTCTTAAAGAAATATTATCTAGCAGGAGAAACATGTCTAATAGGGTATCAACATTGATAATTTTTACTCTACATAGTGATTTTCAATGAAAATATTTATTTCCAAGGTTCATATCATGATTAAAAGGCTACAGCAGACAGAAAAAAATAAGCATATAGACATAGTATATGTAATAATAAATGTACACAAACATATATCTTCACATATGCAGATCTGTGTGCCATATGCATATATGTGTGTGATGATAAATTCCCATGATTCCCCCCAATACTGACTGGTATAACTACAGAGTGCCCTTTTGTTCATCTAAAGGTTTTGGTGATGGGTAAATTCCCCATTCTTCTCTGATTTAAGATAAAGCAAAAAAATGTAAGATCCATCAGGTAGAGATTTTTTATCTCATATTCCACATGTGTTAGAGTAATGCCCTGGACACAGTAACTATATGCTGAATGAATATAATGAATATGATAAGTGAATGTCCTAAAATTATGTTAGTTGTCCATTTGTGCAAACTGAAAATCAGAAGAAGATATGCTAAGATGCTAGCAAAACATCTTGATTTAAAATTGCAACAGCAGTTAATTTTGTGAGCTTTTATCCTGGGTAAAGGTATAGCCTAACTTATTCTATTTCCACAGGAAAGGTGATGAGGTAAGATGATAGCAGAATGCTCTTTGTAATCATTTTTCACTATTAGTAAGATCATTTTAAAAAACAGCAGTTAGAGAAATGAGAGATAATTGACATATTTTTCATTTTTCTCTTCATTATCCTTTAAATTTTATTTTAAAATAAAGGCTGCCATTCTACATGAATTTATTTGCACATTTTACATATCCTTGTAAATACTAGTTTTTATCTTAATATCAAAGGCACACAGGCATAACAAACAAGTGCAAGCATATTACTAACTAAAAAGGATTGAACAAATAAGAAATATTTATCTTGCCTTGAGGGATACACTTTATCTCTGGAAAAATATTGACAAGTACATCATGAACCTTTCATTAATGTATTGAATATGGTGCTAAAACCTACTTAGCATGTATGTGTTACTGCAGAAACAACAGCATTTAATTATGCCTTTAATCTTAAAATCTTAATATTGAACCAAAAGTTTCCATAACACCTTAATTAGTTGGTGTTACAAATTATTTTGTTGCATTCTTTTCAAAATGTATCTTTGTTGAATTTATTAAGGCAGAGCAGTTCATTGGTTAAATCACAGGAGATTAATTTTTAAAATCAGAAATTTCCTCTAGCTCTAATTAGAGAGTTAACCCCATAAAATTGTTTTAAGGGTCAATATCCTGCCACTCTGCCTAATTTACCCAAAGGGAACAGTATGAGACTGATGAGTCAGAGAAATGAGTCAGAACTGCTAAGCTGTATGTGGTGGTGAAATCCTGCAAGCAGTTATTTCATTTCCAGACACCATTTAGATAAATAATGCATAACATCGTAACCCAGCATGGGGCTCAAAATTTTGACTTAGGGACAGTTTTGTTCTTTTTCAGAGGACAATTAATATCTGGTTAGCTGCCACAGTGAATGATGAATTGTTTCTTAAAATGTTGTCTGATTTCTTTTCACCTCTTCACTTTGGTGCTCTGTTGCATATAATTTTTTCATGAAATCTTGAGTGCCTAGATAGCAGTACAAGTGCATTCAAGCACCATGGAAATAGCCTTGAGACATGAACTTGAGGCCAGACCTTTTCTGCATCACAGAAGCAAATAGATGTCTTATAAGAAAGGAGAAATCAGAAAACCTGATTTCAGGGTTAACACTAAGATTCATGCAGAAGTATTTTATTGAGAGTATTCCTTAAATATGACATAGATTTTCTTCCCCAGTATCCATTTGCTCCCCTGCAGTTCATGTGCCAATTTTGTATATGCCCTTGCTATTGCTTAGGCTTCAAGTTCATGTGTCTGCAAACCCACATGAAAAATGTGTTATCTGTCAATCCATGAGCTGGGGAGAGGGGAGAGGGAGGAATGTGCAAGCAAAGCTATCTTGTGCTCTGGGAAAAAAAATGCAGTGGCTTGAACTCCTAGAAGTTCCTATTATTCTTGACAATAAATCACAGACACATGGCTCAGATCTTCACAACTTCTTTCTACTGTGAAGGCACATTGCACTATTACTCTCCATTGTCACTTCCCCCTTGCTGAGATGAAGACCCTTGAACTACAAGAAGTGGCATTTGCCTTGAACAGGTCAAAATAAAGCACCAGCAATTCTGCAGGTCTGGTCATTGCAGGAATAGCAGTAATGCTCACAGAACTGGTCAATTAAAGGGGGCAGAATACAGATTTCAAAAAGAACTTTTTGACAATAAGCTTTCTAACCAAATTAGTAAACAAAAGGTCTTTCAAAATTCATACTTCTGAATAACTTACCTTAAAAACTGACTAAAATACATTTCAAATGAACACAAAATCTGATTTCTGATGATCAAAAAATAGTAGTCCAGGTTTGCACCATAAAGCAAAGTAGCATATCTTTTTGGGTAACTTCTTTAACACAGTATTGAAATACTGAAACAAAATAGCAAATACAGAAACACAGGAAACAAGCTGTTTACAGTTCATTGAAGGGGAAGTCATAAGGCACCAAGGGTCACATGGCAATGCTACAAGCTTCACAAAACAAAACATTGGTTGTGGGGTTGTATTCAGTAGTGAATAAAAGCATGTTTTCTTATATTTTCTCTAGTTTCCATTTGCCTTTATCCATCAATTGCTATAAAAGAATACCAAAGATTGGGTAGCTTATAAATAACATTTATTTCTCCCAGTTCTGGAATCTCAAAAGTCCGAGATCAAGAAGCCAACACATTCATATCTGGTCAGAGTGCCCCTTCCTAGTTCTTGCTGCATCCACCAATGGAGCTCTCTGGGCCCCTTGATTGAGGGCGCTAATCCCATTCATGAGGTCTCCACCTTCATGACCTAATCACCTCCAAGAGGCCTCACCTCTAAATACCATCACAATGGGGATTAGACTTTCAACATATGAATGGATGCTGGGGCAGGGGTGGGAATGGGTGGGAGAGCTGTGGACACATTCAGACCATTGCACCACTGAAAAACAGAGAGCAATTGGAAACAAAAGGAAGGAAAATATTTTAAAAACGTCTCTAGAGAGAAAGAATTCAACTAGAGTTGTCAGTGAAATCATAATTTCTTCATTATTTTAAGTCTATGTGTTCTTTCAGATATAAACTACTCTTCATTCATTTGTATGCTTACTCTTCCTCTATTTTTTAAACATATTTTTATTGATTTAAGAGAGGAAGGAAGAGGGAGAGAGAGATAACATCAAAGATAAGAGAGAATCATTGATTGGATGCCTTCTGCACACCCCTTATTGGGGATTAAGCCCACAACCCAGGCATGTGCCCTTGACCAGAATCAAACCCAGGACCCTTTAGTCTGCAGGCCAACACTCCATCCACTGAGCCAAATCAACCAGGGCCTCTTCCTCTCTTTATATTGGATTGGAAAGTATGTTATAGATATGGCAAGTAATATTTAAAATAAGGTTATTTTTAATAGATGTGTTTTCCCAGAGAAATAGGTAAATAGATACAAAGCATGTACACATATATATGTATACTAATTATTCTCCTGAAGAACTGATCTTGTTTCCTACACCAGGAAAGAGAGATACCAAGACATACATCTATCCATCTACTAAAACACTGGCACTTTAATTCCACAAAGAATTCTTACTAAAAATGGGTATGCTGGAGAAAAGGAAGGAAAGCCAGAACTCCTCCCACTCCCCTTCTTGAAGGTGGAAGAAACAGCTGCTGAATCACCAATGGCACACAGGCCCCAGGCAATCTTTAGGGAAATAAAATGAGTACTTGAGAAATCATTTATTCTGAAAGTGACTGATCTTTCCTGTTGGCATAACTTATTACTGCAGTTGTCGTTTTATCCTGTATATGAAACTGTGATGAAAAGGTTAATCACAGGTCACTGGGGTTTATTACAGTTTGAGGGCATTGATGGTTTGAATGGAGTCCAGACCCTTCACACCCTCCAGCATATTAAAAGACACCCGTGATTAACTGGGCCCAGGCCCTGCACACTAAGAAGTGCAGGGTGATTTCCTCCTGGAACCAATCCGGATACAAAAGAACATGGAAAAAGTCAAAGGGTCTCTTCCAGCACTGTTTACTGCTAGCTGCATAAGTCAAACTGAACATTGTATAAAATATTTGTTTGTTTTTTAAATTGACCTAACGATTTCCAATGAAATACTAAGAGTGCCGGCTCTGGAGGCAGCATGCCTGAATAAGAAACTAAGCTTTGCAAGTTTTTACCTGTATGATCTTGGGCCAATTATTTCACCTCAAAATGCCCCCATTCAGGTTTTCTTTAATCTATAAAATGAAGATAATTGAAGTATTTGATCTTTGAAATGCTGTGAGCATGAACTATAGTAATCCATGGAAAGGGCTTAGCATAGTATCTAACACACAGTAAGTATTCAGTGAGTGTCATTACTTTTGCTACTCTCCCAGTAGGATGAAAATAAAAGATAATTACTTAAAAGTAATCTTAAAACCAGAATTAAAACAACACCTTTAAAAAAATAATACAAAATTCCGTTTATAAATTTGTTTAGCACTAAAATGTATCAACCCCTGATTATTCATCTCTAGGATTTTTTTTTTTAAGTGCTGCCCCTTGCCTATAGATTTTACACTACTGACTGGACTGTCCTCTAGTTTGAACAAGGTTTCTGTCATGCTTATGGCTATTCACTGAGCTGTGTACAACCTTTATTGTGGCAACTGATGCCAAGCTCTTTTCCAAAGAGTAACAGTGTACATGATAAATCACAATAGCTGATGGAAAGACATGACAGTAAACTGCCCCATAAAAAAATGGTATCCCCAACTGTAGCTCCCTTATAATACATGTCTTTATTAGAATGAAGCCAATATATATTTGTATGTTAATATCATCATAAAATGTTAACTATTGTTGGCAAAGCACTTTCAAAGCTAGAGTATTTAATCTTTTGTGGTTTCATAATTTATATTATCTACTAGAGGCCTAGTGCATGAAATTTGTGCACGGGGGTTGTCCCTCAGCCCAGCATACACCTTCTCCAATCTGGGACATCCCTCTCACAATCCAGGACTTCTGGCTTTCAACTGCCTGCCAGCCTGATCACCCTTAACCACTCCCCCTGCCAGCCTGATCAATGCCTAAATTCTCCCCTGTTGGCCCAGTTGCTCCTAACTGTCCTCCCTTGCTGATCTGGTCACCTCTAACTGGCCTCCCCTGCAGGCCTGGTCACCCCCAACTGCCCTCCCCTGCAGACTAGGGTCCCCTTCAACTGTCTCCCCTCCAGGCCTAATCACCCACAATTGCCTTCCCCTGTTGGGCATCTTGTGATGGCTATCTTGTGTCCGCATGGGGGTGGCCATCTTTGACCACATGGGGGCCGCCATCTTGTGTGTTGGAGTGATGGTCAATTTGCATATTACCTCTTTATTAGATAAGATTACCTATACATACAGTTTTCCTGAGTAACTAGATCATACATGTTAGTCATTTTCTTCAATGCTTGGGAGTTCTGCTATTTATGTTGCTCCTTCCTATGGAGCTCAAGTTAGCAGCTTAAAATACTAGAGGATGGGATTTGCCTCTAGAGAGAAGTGACTTAAGTTGGCTAGAAATGGGCCAATGGCATTTCTTATTCAGGACTTCTATGTTTTTCCCAATGCCAGTCATTGCTTTAAAATCCCAGACTTATTTAATTTGCTTTTAATAAGGATTCTCTTCATTTACCACACCTCTTTCTCAGACCTGGCTAGGATAATGGAAGGAGGCTTTTGTAAATACAAGGAAAACTAGAAACTTTTACTTTATTTGCAGGGGATATACTAGTATTAAAGATAGTGGGTCTACTGATTATCTTGCAGGCAGTGTTTTCTAAAGCCAGATGAACAGATATCTTCAGATTCAGAATATTCCATGTTGTCCTTTAAACCATCTCAAAATAGGGCCCTCTGAAAGTAGGACTGGATGGAAATAATGGTAGGCAAGTCTCCTGAGATGAGAAAATAAGGTGAGAAACTTGTTGTCATGAGATGGAGGAAGGGAGGTTGTGAGGGAAAGTGGGTAAGATTGCAGTGGGTTAAGAAATTGCCAAAGCAGAGTGGAGAGATAACAAGCTCAAATGTGGTGCAGTCTGAGATGGAATGAATACTTCCCAGCTGAGGAGGAGATGAATAGAGGACTATCCACTCAAATGACATCAATTTCACTCTGTTCAACTTGGAATTAGGACTCAATAAAAAGTAAAAAATTGGTCTCTGTACATGCTCTTTGTGTTATAAGCTAAATAGTGTGCTTCCAAGATTCATATATTGAAGCTCTAATACCCATTACCTTGGTGTGTAGCCACATATGAAGATAGAGTCTTTAAAGTGGCAATCAAGTTTAAATGAGGTCTTTAGGGTGAACCCTAATCCAACATGACTGGAAATTTGGACACACACCTATGTGCACACAGAGAGAAGACCACATGAAAACAGAGGAAGAGATGGTCATTGACAAGTCAAGAAGAGTCTTCAGAAGAAGCCAACCCTGTTGACTCCTTGATCTTGAACTTCTAGGCTCCAGAACTCTGAGAGAAAGCATTTCTGTTTAAGCCCCCCAGACTGTGGTACTTCCTCTTGGCAGCTCTAGCAAATTAATATACCTGGTCTCTGATGTGCTTTTGGGTAAGTAACAGTATTATCATTTAATGACAGACATTACCACCCCATTAAGCATTCAATTTTTGGTCCCAGAATTTAACAAATATGGAGTGTTATTGTATTTGTGGCATTGTGTTAAGTGCAAAGTTAGCAAGGATGAACATGACATGGCCTGTGCTCTCAAGATACCTACCTTCTCATTGGAGAGACATCAGGCCTGGTCTCTCCCAACTTCCCTTCCCTCTTGGCCTGATCCCCCACAACTGCCCTCCCCAGAACTTTGCCAATCTCTTATGGCAATTATTAATTCAGGTGGAACTTAGTCAGGACTTTATGAAAAGAGTGTGTGGGAAAATCAAAGGGGAAATGACTGCCCCGTGGTTATAGTTAGGGAAACCCCTGCGATATGGCCTGATAGTAAAACCCTCTAAAGCAAGCATGTCAAATTCGTGTAATAAAAATTTTGTACCTTAACTTTTTTATAATATCCTGTTATACATAATCTATCCTATATAATGAAAGCTAATATGCAATTTGTTCTCATAGGCGGGATTTTGACCAACCAGGAGTTAGAAGTGTGCTGACCACCAGGGGACAGCAGTAACAGGTAGATGGGAAAGGGATGCCCCAGTCAGCAGCTGGTAGCCTGGTAGCCGCTAGGGACCTTAACTGTGCATGAATTTGGGCACTGGGCCTCTAGAGTGTGTGTGAGTGTGTGTGTGTGTGTGTGTGTAAGCCTAAGTGACTAATTCAACTGTTCAACTGGTAGCTATGATGCACACTGACCACTAAAGGGGAGATGCTTAACATACAAGCATGAAAACAAATGGATGAATCAAAGAAGGAAGTGAGTAGGGGGGAGGGCAGCAAGAGATTAACCAAAGATCTTATATGCATATTAGAGGCCTCAGTGCACAGATATGTTTACGAGTGGGGTCCCTCGGCCTGGCATGTGGGGATTGGGCAGAAACCAGCAGTATAACATCCCCAAAGGGGTCCTGGATTGCAAGAGGGTGCAGGCCAGGTTGAGGGACCCCACTGGTGCACGCACAGGGCCTTTAGTTATTAATAACGCACTACAACATTTGCTAATGACTGATTACTATAATCATGTTGCATTCATTTCCATTATGCACCTTATGTGCAGGTGCACCATTTCTCTTCACTAATACTAGCAGCAAATATTTTAGTAGCTGATTGCCATACCATTAGTCTTGTACTGACTTGTTTGACATGCACAACAGGAAATATTTCACTTTCAGAGAACAAGAAAAATAGGTTTAATTGTGTTATGCATATTAATGTGTGCAGTTATTCAGTATCTGATATGTTAATGTTCAAGAAAAAATATTTTCATTAAAATGTTCTATGATTTTATGTTAACGATTACTCATTTGTTTCAGCCATTTGTAGTCAGCATGTCTCTATTGAAATAAACCTACATTTCTATGAAAAATTGAAACTTTTGTTTTTTTATAGCCCACATAAACTTTAACCTTATTTATTTGTCTCATGTTAGCTTTTGAGTTTGACATGCTTGCTCTACAGTGCCCTCAAAAGGTACATTGAGAAGCAAAAACTAAAACATTATCTTTGTGTTGCCATATGAAAGATTTCATATACAATAAAATTTTAAAAGCCTAGGGATTTTAAAGCTCTATTATTATTCAAGCTTAATGCCCCTTGAAAAAATAATCCTTTAATATTTGGAATGAAAGTGACATGCTATTTTCACATTTCTTATGGCAATCATTAATGCCTATATATTAAGATGGACCCTTGCCAGCCAATAGAAAACACCTAACTCACACTTGTTCAAGAAATATGAGAACATATTGACTATAGAGGTTAAAAATCCTAGACACATTTACTGAAGGCACAGTAGCATCTTGGAACTCAACTAATGTCATAACCCATCTCACTCTTTTTCTCACTCTTCCCCTCCCTCCTTTCTTCCTTCCTTTCTTTCTTCCCTCCCTCCTTCTGTTTCATTGTCTACTCCATCTCTTGGTAATATTTTCTTCTGGTTGACTTCATTCTCATACAAACTTTTTCTCTAGTGTGATTTCTGGCATTTATAGATTTACATCATAATTAAAATTAGGGATATCTATAGACCCAGAACTTCTCCAATAAAATCAATCAAAACAAATTTTAGTATTTTATCTCTTAATACATATTATTTCAATGTTCACCCTGAGCTAAGTGCAATAGCTAATAAAATAGAGTATACTTATTGTGTTGTACTGACTTGTACTGACTTGTTTGGTGAGACTTGGAGCAGTGCCCACATTAAGAAGTGGGGTTTAGCTTGGGCAAAAGACTAAACTCTACTTTGACCACATGGACTGTGTTAAAATTGTGCAGTGTTCAAATAAAGTGTAATGAAAGATGCAGAGACAAAAATAATAGTCATATGCATCCTAATTCATACAGAATTATTCCTATTTCACATTGACTCCTAAATAAACATTTAATTTGTTTTATATGAAAAAAGCAAATATATCTACAATGTATGCATGCCAAGCTCTGCTTTTTGCACATATTAACTCATTTAATAAGTACAACAAATGTATGTTTCCTTGAATGTCCTAATCTTACAGATAAGGAACATAAGCCAAGCAGGGGATAAGTGACTTTCACAAGGTCACACAGCAATAGGGGGCAGACCCAGAATCAAAAACAGCTTGGTTCCCAAGTTCAGCCTCTTATTTACTATTTTTTTATTACTGCTTCCTGTAGGTAGTGTTCAATTAGAGTGTACATACTAAATGATTAAATCACTGGGGACATGAGAGATACAAGTTCAGCAGCAGAAAAAAGAATTGAATCCAGAATTCTTGACTAGTACTATAAGATTTCATCGTAAGACCTTATTGTCTTTGGATTTATTTATTTATTTAATTAATTTTCTGACTTAGAGTGTCTTTCTATTTTTATGCATTACATCATTACTTACGAATAAGAAGACATTTTTTTAACCAGTGTTCCATTTATTTATTTCATCTCATTTAGTTCAAGTTATTCTAAAAGCTGTAAGAGCCAAAACCGGTTTGGCTCAGTGGATAGAGCATCGGCTTGCGGACTGAAAGGCCCCAGGTTCGATTCTGGTCAAGGGCATGTACCTTGGTTGCAAGCACATCCCCAGTAGGGGGTGTGAAGGAGGCAGCTGATCAATGTCTCTCTCTCATCAATGTTTCTAACTCTCTATCCCTCTCCCTTCCTCTCTGTAAAAAAAAAAATCAATAAAATATATTAAAAATAAATAAATAAATAAATAAATAAATAAATAAATAAATAAAAGCTGTAAGAATCTAGAGAGTTGTAAATCAGGATGCTAATCTGTGAGATTCATTTTATCAAATGTTAATAGCCCTGCCAAAATATTAAAGATGTGATTTATTATACTGTTAGAAACATATTTACAAATGGAAATATTTCACAATCCTTTGGTTTCTGTCTACAAGAAAATAGTATATGTGAGTGTGTGTGCAACTTGTTTTCTGTGTAAATATAATCTTAGTTCCAAAGGACAAATTTCCATTTTGAGTCTTCTTTGGTCTTTTCTACAAAATTCATTAAAGACTGAATTTTATACTTAGAATGGTGTATTAATGGATCTTGGTTACACACACACACACACACACACACACACACACATACACACATAATGTGCACACGCACATGCATGCACTTCTCACCTCCTACTCCTACTCCATGGCCACCTCTACTGATGCTGCTGTGACACACCAGTTCCTTGCTTAATTGACTCAGGGGTATCAAGAGCTCAGAAGAAGACAGCACTGGAGTTTCTCATGAATTAAGAACAGACTATAGCCCTAAAGTGTCAATCTAGATACTAGATAGAAGTTAGGACTAAATAGAAGCAATTCCAAATTTCCTTTTTAATTAGGAGATCCCCTAAGTAGTAAGATCAAATTTGGGGCTCCCTAAATCTGCCTATGCAGTGCAGAATCCAAATGGCAGACAAGTTGGTGTTTCAGTATCCATAACAGGTGATGAATGTCCGAGCTCTGTAAAATACTTTAAGCACTCAATAAAAGAATTCTCATCTTTGGACCTCTTCCTTTATTCCTATTTTTATAAAATATACCAATTCACCAGAAAATAGCTAATAAATAACTAAAAGGTGAATGATAGTAGGTGCATTTTAAAAGTTATCATCAGTGTCTTTTTAAGAATAAGTGAAAATTTTTTAATTTGCTAAAAGACTTTAGGAAATAAGTCACTGCAATCAATGATTCTTACTAAATTTCAATAAACACAGTAAAATAATATAAATATGGAACACAAAATACTATGGGGGCATTCTGTTTGAAATTATACCAAAAATGTAATTTGTAGTGAAACCATTTCTTAAAAAGAAAGAACAGAATTATGTTAGTAAAATTAAAATATAGTCAGACTTTAGTAAAAGTGTTATAGATGTTCAATTTTTATTTTGAATGAATTTTATATAAACTTAACACACTGAGTGGCCAGATTATTATGATCTCTGAATGCATAATAATCTGGCCACTCAGTGTATGTGTGTGTGTGTGTGTGTGTGTGTGTGTGAGCCTGGTGCATGAATTCATGCATGGATGGGGTCCAGCCAGCCTGGCCAGAGGGAAGGAACACAGGTGGTTGGCTGGCCTGCCTGCTAGTTGAACTCCTGTTCAAGGGGACAATTTGCATATTAGCCTTTTATTATACAGAATATACACTGAGTGGCCAGATTATATGCATTCAGAGATCATAATAATCTGACTCAGATTATTATGTTGTGTGTATTAGGTATATTTCATATTTCATACATTTTAAAATTATGAGAGCCAGAGCTCTCAAAATTCAAGTCCAAAGAAGTCATAGAAGATTAACCCTATAGCAGAGTGAGAACAATTTAAAAATCACACACACAAATTTCAATTTGATTTTTCACTTTTTTAAAACCATCCATAAAAGTTTTGTTTGTTTTTTTACTTTAGATAAATAGTCTGTCATAAATATTCTCTTAATCATCCCTATTTGTCCTGGCCCCAGTATACTCTTCTTTGCTTTTAAAGCCAATAGTTAAGCTATTTTTATAATTTACTCCTGTGTTAATAGTTCACTCATTTGACATCAATGTGTAGAGATGAACATTTAGAATCCAGTTATCAGCTTTCTCATCATTTATATTGTCAGTTTCATCCATCTTTCCATGAGCAAGACACTACAAAATAGCATAGACTCATGAAAAAATTGAACTGTGGTCCTCTCAGTGTTTTCAATTTCAGTTCAACATAATTACTAGTTCATTGTGTGCATAGACATTTCATATTTAGAATTTGGAAAAATTATGTATGATTATTACCGAAAAGTCAGCTTTTTAGAGCATATTATTATTTGGAAAATCATGTTAATATTTTAAAAATTGTAATTTTAGAGGTAGAGAAAATGGGCATTTGCTGTCCAGTTTGGGCTCTTGATTGATTGTGTTCAAAAAAAGAAGATTAATATGGTTAGAAAAGTTCTATCAGCAGATGCTGAAGAATCAACATTAGACAACCAGAATCTGTGGCAATAAATATTCTTAACAAAGAACTCTAAATAAAGGAATAAAATAAGTCACTGCAATCAATGACTTTAAGTGGAATGAATATAACGACATCATTTAATAAATAATCTTTTAAAATTAAATGTCCAACTGTACACAGGTTGTGGGAAAAGATATACACACACAATCATCTTTGAAAGGTGAATAAGGAGAGAAATATGCAATGCTGTCAATACTGAGCTAAAATTCCTGCCTGATTAAAATGCATAGGTTGCCAGCTAACCTGCAGTGTGACCTCAACACATGATTTGTCTTCCCTGGGACCCATGGTCAGCGTGAGGCCAGGAGTCCGGTCAGGTCACCAAGGGTCCATGAATTTCTAGTGAGCAGCAAAACAGCCAAGGCAAAAAGGCCCTTTTGAACTTAAATGCATGGAGAAAACAGCAACACTGCTCAGAAATATCGCAACGCAGGTGCCTGCTCCGGAAGCTGTCAAACCATGAATGAAAGGCAGAAAATATCTTGACAAAAATAAGTGAAATTATAAAAGGAAATCAATAAATATTGGAAAGAAAAATAAGTTTTGAGTAGATTTTTGTGTCAGTTATTGTGCTAAGTGCTTTCACTGGTTATATCCTTCAATCCTAGAAATAATTCATGTGAAATGCTCAGTACAAGTTCTGGTACATGGTAGGGTTCTGCAAGATAGCAGTGGCCATTATTATTATTATGATTAGTCATGCCAATTGTTATTAAGTTTTCATTGCAAAGTAATAGTATTAGGTGATGAGGAAAGGAGTATATCTGGGTTGGGAAATGGATGAGATTTACATTTATTGTATGCCTACAATATGCCAGATTTTTACATACTTAATATATATCAACATAATTCTGGGATGTAACTTTACCATTTTCAATTTATAGACGACAGCACTGAATTTTCTTTTTCTTTTGGAATTCTTTTTTTCTCTTTCTGTACTCTCTTACTTTTGCTCTCCTCTTACCTCCTTCTTACCTACCTTCACTTATTGATTTATTATCTTCTTCCTCCCAGGAGGTCAGAAAATAATTGGTTTAGTTTAATTAGAGAAATAAATGTAATTTAAAATAGAATAAATAAGTGCATATTTATAGATACAAATGTGTATAAATATATACAAGTATATACACAAACAGGTACATTTATATGCATATATATTACACATGTTATTTTAATGAAGGGAAAATGATAATGAAAATTATAATGAAACTAAGTTTTACATTAACAGATCAATTCATGAAACATATTCAGCTAGAGAAGAAGTGCAAATTTTTTTCTGAGCTTCTACACATTCATCATCAAGAAATTTGAGCAATCTTACAGGGGTCACTAAATATGTAGAAGAAAAACAAAATCCTATATAATAAAGAGCTAATATGTTAATTAGACTGAACAGAAGAACGACCATCCCGACGACATTCCGGATGATTGTCCGGACAACCTTCCGGTTGAAGCCAGGACTGTGAGGGCTGAGGCAGCCAGGGCTGCAAGGGCTGAGCTCCTGCATGAATTTCATGCATCAGGCTTCTAGTAGATAATAAAGATTATTTTAGTTTTTTCCTTGATACATAACCAAAGTGGATTTAGAATAAAACTATTCTGCTCCATCCCCTCTCAGAAATTACCCCACTAAAGAAGAATGAAAAATGTAACATTCATCTTCAATGAAACAAGGAGATTTTTGTAACCCTGAAACACAATACCTATAAAAAGAAGATGTTAGAGTAAAAGTAAATGGCTTAGCAAAGTTAAAACCTAAGCAAAAAGATAAATAAACAATTCTATTTTCCTGGCCAAACTTCAGAAAGACTTAGGAGTTACGGGTATGAGTTATATTTAAACATAGAAAGGAGGTGAGGGGCTAATACAGGTGAATTGTTCGAAAATATGTTTCAAAGCAATCAGATTGTCTCATAGACCTCATCTGTCTCCCACTTATAGGGTAGGTTGACGATTCTTCCCAGCCCTCGAAGGAGTAGGAAGTATAGACTATGGAGAACCTGAAAGAGAGGCCCTTGCTTTGGAAACAGAGAATGTGGTTGGGGAGAAGGGTGGAAATAGGGGCCTTACTAAGGACAGGGTTAAGGCAGAGTCTCCCTTGCATGAATTGGCTCCAAGAAGTTCTAGCGCAGAATTTACTTGTTAGGCAAGAGAATGAAGGGCTCTTTTCTGGAAAACTGATCCACTATAGAAAAGAGTTCTATAGGTATTTTGGGGTGGGGGGAGGGGGAGTTTATGACATCACAGGGAAATCAATCTACAAGCTAGTATATAATGCAATCAGGTTTGACCATATGGGACATTATAAGAACTGATGCTTTATAGTCTCGTTGCCAGCATTATAAGACTTAGATGCAAGCAGCCAAACATTCCTTTAATCAACCGTACCCTAAACTTTCAATTTACAATCAGTAACTCTCAGTGGCATATTGAAATTTTCCACTTCTGTCTTAAATAGGCTCATCAGCATAGAATGTGAGGTGAAAAACATCACTTCTCTCCACTTATTATCATTATGAAAGGCGTCTTCGTAATGTAGAAAACAAAATTTACAAAGTTGTGCAATAAGATGAGTGAAAAAGTTTTACTTCACTATCTCATATGGAGAAGAGGCTGATTTTCTAACTAAACAGCATGTATGTAGACATTTCTTCATTTAACACTCTCATTTGTCACTTTCCCTAAGTGACAGAAATCAAACTGCGCTTCGGGTTCCTTCAGTGAACAGCTTGTGACTTTTTTTTCAAAGTGTTTTTTAAACCATTTCCACGGGACTAGTATCTGGTGATAGATTGTCTTGAGCTCTCAGAAGCCTGTAGCTATCTGGGTCACTGCTCCACTCTGGACATTGCATCTCTTGGCCATATGCTTTGAGAGTGGCTCACACAAGCTCTGCACAGTTGGAACCACTCATGAGTTGGAACGAGGCTGTGGCATTGATTGTTGCAGATCAAGAAAAATCATACAGGTCCCCCAAACAATTCCTTTTTACTCATTACCTACCCCTCTTTCACAATTGCATCTGAACCTATTCCCATAAAGAATGTTTTTTATAATAAAAAAAGTATATTCAAAAGATAATTAACTATGTTACATTTTAGTAGTTGTCTTCCAGTGTCTACAACTATGCCATGTCCTACATTTTCAGATTAAAAAAAATAATTAAATATATCAAAGGTGGTTTTTAAAATGAGATTGATTTTAAAAATGGGAATCAAAGGTGTGGGAAAAAATGTGAAGATGTGATGTTGCTGTCTTAAACCTTTTTAGAAGCCACTTCCAAATGAATTATTATCTGTCTCCAAGAAGCCTCTGGAGGTGTGTGTGTGTGTGTGTGTGTGTGTGTATACTTATACCAAATGGGCCTACATGCTTGGGATACTAAATGGTATTTAATCCATATTTAAATATCTTTGCAGGCTAAGCTCAAATCTGACTGCAAAAATAGAAGATTGTTATGGTTCATATTTGGGTTTCACAAAAATAGTGTAAGAAAAAGTGAGATTTTTTTTCTTCCACTTTAAGAAATATTTCATGGAATCCTCAGAACAAAATAGACTTTGATACATTTATTTGTAAATTATTTTCTGATATTAGACATTTCTTCTCATACAAATTTCTAGTTCAGGTAGAAACAGACTATAAAGACAGTAAGAATAATCATTAGGCAATTCAACCGTTGCCAACAGCATACAAATTTACCTTTGGTGAAACGATAAATAAACTTGTAGTTAAGTACACTGTGAAGCTCACTTTAGAGAATTTAGGAGACTGAAGAGTTGCTCAACTTGTCTAATTCTCTTGGAGTGTTGAAACCAAAGTTAACTTTAGGTAGTATCTGTTAACTGTCTACAGTTACCTTTAACATGAATGGAAGTCTACAGTATTTCCCCCGAAGGCAGACAAAAGTCTTAATAGTTGTTAGAGCTATTCAAACATCTTTCAGGTATATTTTTAAAGTCTCAATTCTCTTATAATGAATTTTTCATGTCACAGAATTTAATTCTTCCTCTTCTTCATAATTTTTATTCTTTAGCATAAGCTGACATTTAGCAAGGACCCCTGAAGAAAAACAAGATCTCTTTATTAACTTAAGGATCATTCTTCAGACCAAGCACATACTTCTAGATAAAAACAAAACAAAACAGAAATTCCATTATATAGGAAGATTTATCATCAGGTTATTTTGTGAAAACTGGGAGTTTCCAATCATATTTTATATGGCAGATTGGTGAAGCGATATTGTTGAACACTCAAAATTCATTTCTGTCTATTTTGTTTATACCCATTAAGAGTTCAGATGACTTTCGAACCCTGGGATTATCTTTAAAATATTTGTCTGTGACAAAAGCTTTACTGTGGACAGACTGCATTATCCACAAAAGGTTTCATTTTGACATATGGTTCTCTGCATGAGTTCAACTGCTGGCTGACTCCCAATCTGCGAGATTTCCTGCCAGCTAGAATCAATATCATTTTGTAACAGGGGGACAGCCATTATTCTTTTGCAGAAATAGACATTTGTCTCTTGATTCAAAAGTCATCCATGGTCTACACTCCACATTTAGATCCTTAATCAAACAATATCTTATATTTCGTTTCACATTTGTATATTTGGTCTCCCAAGTGAATTCACTATAGACAGGAACTATGTTTTATATGTTTTTTAAACTGCCATAGCTTTATAACAGTGCTAGATACATTGGTAGGTGCTTGTTAACTATTAAATTATAACTTTATGTAGATACTAACCATTAAATGCATTTTATATTTTGTTCCTATAATTTAAAAAGAAAACCCATTATAAAATATGATTTTACAACCTTACCTTCATCCAGATATTAAGTCTTTGGGAAGTCTGAGGAGAAGATAGTAATCATTCAGCGATGCCACAAGTTAAAGTGTGAGAATCCCAGGGATAGGTGAATGTGAAATGTTGTCAGTGCTGTCTTAGAATGTGGGAGGCAGGCGATAAATACAGAAAACACCAGGCCATGTAATTTTTTAATCTAATGGGCCATTCATTATTTTTCTAAGTTTACTATTTATTTTTCCTTTCCATTTTTTCCCCTGCATTGCCTCCATTTCATCCTAATTCACTTTATTTTCTGTCTTTCACAGTGGAGGCTTTTTTGGATGATCCTTTGATTTCTGTTCCTATTTCTGAGTACAGCATTAAAAAGCTCACTGTAAGTTTTTTGTGCATTAAGAAGGAAATGAGGGAGGTAAGTGCTGGGCTTCATTAAAAATCACACTGCAATGCCATAATCTTTATGTGGCTCTGATTCTTGGTCTGATGCCAGAATTCTCTGAACCAAATGGAGAGTGAGGATGTGGTCCTTACCATTCAGTGTTCAGACATTCACATAATCCTGCTGTCTTCACTATGGCAACCCACCTCTGCTTTGCAACTCTGCTTGGTTCTGGACCAGAGGTTATCAGGTTTTACTCTACAGAGAGTGAAGTACCGATCAGGACAGAGGAGTACTCTGCAAACACACATCTGGGCATCCAACTGACTGCTCTTATAAAATTGGACAGAATCACAGCACAATTTATTTATTTAATTTTCTGTTTATTTACTTATTTATCTCCCACTGACCCTTTAAATTTTATTTGATGGTATTTCCCATGACCTGGGGTGTGTAATTTCCGGTTGACCTATAACACGGATTCCATGCAGGTCCACAGTCCCCTTTACCTCACAAACACAGACTCAATTTATAATCATGATGCTCAATCCTAAGCAAACCCTTATATTTAACTTAGCCCTATATTTAATTTACCAATAACTTGTGATCTTCAGCATGCAAAAACCTTTAGTCCAAGAATGGGTCTACAGTCAGTTTTCCTTTTATTCACCCATATCCATTCAGTCTCCCTCCAGTTTGCTTAGGGAAGCTCCTCTCCTCTCAGGTTAAACATCGGTGAAAGGCCTATGTTTGTAAAGAATGCCATTATTATCTGAAATGTCTGGGTGCTTAGGACACAGACATTTCAGACTCACTCTCTTCTGTGCAGCTTTGCGGGATCCTGAGAAATTTCCATGTACCGTGGACTTTGACATGAGAAAGGCATGTTTTCCTTTAAATGGAATAGGCATCTCCCCTCAAACTTTAATTTCCTAGAGTTTCTATCCCACAGGGAACATCACTCTTGAGACACACCTGGCCTTAAGCAGAAGAATTAAACAGCCCTCAGATAGCTCTCAACCTTTGCCCTAACAAATCCATGAAGTATGCAGTAATCTATATTCTACTGCCTTGGGTCATTATTTTTCTCCCTCAAGCAAGAACCATGCATCAGCCATTTTTTGTTCCCTTGAAATCGGAACACACTTCAGTATCTCTCGGTGGTTGAGGGAAGCTCTCTTCACAAGACTTGGAGGAGAGAAAGAGATTAACACAGTGTATAAACTCTCTCCAAAGAAACGAGCTGATAAAACTTTTGTTATTCCCCACTCTCTGAACAGTTGTGTTTTCTACAAATAAGTGATGAGATCAAGAGGCATGAAGCAGATTAGTTCCCAGTTCTTCTTTGTTAGTTCTTAGTTTCTTGATCTTTTTATGAAAAATCTTCACGATTACCACTTATAGTGCCACTGAAGAATCTTTACTCCTTTTTTGTCAGAAACAACATAGGTCTTTGCAGCCCTTTGACTTCATTCTGTTCTTATGTTTCTTTCTCTGTTTTCTTGAGGTCTTCTTCTCATACAGGCCATGTCTTCCAAGTCTAGGTTTAGGTTCATTTTTCTTTGTATAATCCAAGGAATCATAAATCATGCCAAAGCCAGTTGTCTTATCACCACCAAAATGGATTCTAAATCCGTCTGATGTGGTCCTATATATTTCAGTTAGTGTTTTCCGAATTTCTGTCTTAAGTGCTATTGCCTTCCCAGGGTGAACTATGTCAAAGACCATTTGTCTCACTGAAGTAGTCAGTTGGTCATGAATTCTCTGGTCTGGATAGTTACTGTATTATGTGTGATGGCTGCTGACCTTCAAGCAGCCAGGGGGAAAGACCTATTTATTTTATTTATCTTTTGCATTTTTATTGAATTTATTGTAGTTCCATTGGATAGCAAAATTACACAGGTTTCAGGTGCACATTTCTAAAACACATAATCTATACACCGCATTATATGTTCACCACCCAAAGTCAGGTCTCTGTCCATCACTATTTATCCCTGATATACATTATCCCCCTTTCCCCTTCCCATCTCTCTGGCAATCACCACACTGTTGTCTATGCCCTTTAGTTTTTTTCTCCTTCCCCCCCCCTCAATAATGCAACCTTTATAAATAAAGTAATGCCCTTGGCAATCTGGGACCATACCATGAAGTTTCAAATCTTCCATATTGTTTTATCTTTTTAAAATTTTTTTTAATTAATGTGTTATATGTATGCATATCTTCCCATTGCCCAACTCCCTCCCAGGCATACCCTAACCCCCCAGTGTCTTGTGTTCATTGGTTATGCTTATATGCATGCATACAAGTCCTTTGGTTGATCTCTTCTCTACCTCACCTCTCCTTAACCTTCCTGCTGTAATTTGACAGTCTTTTTGATGCTTTACTGCCTCTGTATCTATCCTTTTGTTCATCAGTTTATAATGTTCTTTATTATCCACAAATGAGTGAGATCATGTGGTGTTTCTCCTTCATTGACTGGCTTATTTCACTAAGCATAAGGCTCTCTAGTTCCATCCAGGTTGTGGCAAATGGTAAGAATTCCTTCTTTTTTATGGAAGCATAGAATTCCATTGTGCAGATATACCATAGTTTTCTGATCCACTCATCTGCTGATGGGCACCTAAGCTGTTTCCAAATTGTAGCTATTGTAAATTGTGCTGCTATGAACATAGGGGTGCATAAATCCTTTCTGAATGGTGTTTCTAATTTCTTAGGATATATTCCCAAGAGTGGAATTGTTTTATCTTGGTACAAACTTGGTTGTAAAACTCTGGTACACAAACTTTTCATACCCTGTCACCAGAGATATTTGTTTCCTTAACCTAAGTATACTTAGTTCTGTTATATTTATTACCTTATTTTGTTGATTCCTCTCTTATCCTAGTAGACAACTAGATAAAGAATGACACAAATTAGTAAGTGGATAGATGAGTGGAGGGTTGAATGGATTATAATGAATATTATGTGATAAAAGTTACTAGGAAGTCTGCTGATATTTTCATTAAACCTAGTCCCCTCACCGTATCACATGGATTGAGTTGAATCTGACATTTCAGGGCCCTAATAAATTTTAAGGGATAATTTTCCTTTCTCCCCTCAAAATTTATCTTTCTTATCCCTCAACTGGTCAAATAACAAAAAAGACTCCATGCATTGCACTCACTGATGAAACATCTTTAAGGGTATTAAGAAAAAAAAATATTTAATGATGACAATTTTAGGCACGGGATCAAGTAGGGGAAAACAAATATATTTGGCCAGGAGTTTTGAGGCACTCTAAGGCCTTCCCTCTACCTCTCTCTTTCTGACTGACCTAGAGCCAAGATTAGTGATGAGGTCTGATATCTGATAACTCAAGTTATCTGAGCTTTCTTAGGATCATTCACAGTTCTGGGGAAAAATACACTTCATAAATTTATCTTTTAAGATAATTCATTAAATATGTATGCGGGAAAGACCTGCCCTAAACCCATTGAATACAAAGATGAGAGACACAAAATAATATAGAAAATGTCTCAATAATAACATAGAAAGAATAAAGTGACACCACTAAAAATGAATAACTTTCTCTCTTCAAAAAAGAAACAGTGCAGACTTCACAGAGAAAGTGACATTTTACTAAAACTTAGAAGAATAGGAATTCAAGCATTTGGTTTAGGGAACGTAACAAAAAGAGAAAAGACATTCCAGGCAAAAAGAAACATATGAGTGAGCCCAACCTTTGTGGCTCAGATGTTGAACGAGGAGGTCATGGTTTGATTCCCAGTCAGGGTACATGCCCAGGTTGCAGGCTTTATCCCTAGTGGTGGGCATGCAGGAGATAGCTGGTCAATGATTCTCTCTCATCATTGATGTTATTGATGTTTCTATGTCTCCTTCCCTCTCTTCCCCTTCTATGAAATCAATAAGAACATAAAAAAAAATACACACACCAAAAAACATGAGAGGTTGCATGAATATGTAAAAAAAGAATACTATAGCTAAAGAAGACAGTGTATGGGACTAGTAGTCCTAAATGAGCTTATAAAATAGTCTGATATGAGATTGGAAAAGTCCTTTAATGCTGTGTTAAAAAGTTTACAACATTCCTGTAAGGGGACTAGAGACAATGGAAGTTTTAAGAGAGAGAACAATATCAGACACATGTCACACTGAAAATTAACCCTGAAAAAAGTGACAAGGGTGAACTGAAGACCAGGTTTAACCAATGCTTAACAAGTTATTCAACCATAAAATACGTGTTGAATACTATTACAAGCCAAACCCTAGGCCAGGAGTTAGACATAGTGATGAATAAGGAGGACAAGGCCCTGCCCTCAGGGAGCTTACATTCTAAAGGGAAAAAGTAGACCTGATGAGTGCTGGATGGGAGAAAAACTGGGTGATGGAAAAATAACTTTAGGAAAAGTTGGTAGGAGAAAATGACTTTAGATCAAGTAACCCAGGGAAGTATTTTTCAGAATTTGATCTATGAACCATCTTCCTCAGAATTATATGGGAATCTTGGAATAATGTGAACATCTAGACCCTGGCCCCATATCAATGAATCAGAATCTCTGGAGGTGGGCCCTGGCATTCTGCACATTTTTAGCAAGCATCCCAAGATAAATCTTAACCATGCTGAAGTTTGAAAATGCTGGACTCCCAGGTAAAGGAATGTTGTGCAGGAAAAAAAAACAAAAAAACTTAGGAGCAATGAGGATGGAAAGATTCAAGAAGATTTCAAAGCTATTTAGGGAACAGAATCAATAAAAAGGCAGTATGACCCAGCTATTAACCCTGATGGACATAGTCAATTGCCAAATAATTGAATGTACAGAATGAACAGATTTTCACCACAGTTTTAACAATTTATAACGCCTTGATATATTATTCTCCTTCATCTGCAAAGAAAAATAATTACATTCCAATGGAAGATTCCTAAGGAATAAATCTGTAAATGTAGAAATTTAGGTTCCTGACAAGTGAAGTAAAAGATATTTTAGGCTGGCATAAGTGATTATGATGACAGTGAAGCATAATGCAGAAACACCCAGATGACAGAGCAGGCAGACAATTTAATTCTAGGGGGAAAAAATTGCAACTGCCATACTTCAGTTTGAATGCTACTCTAACAGCATGGGTAATTTTTTATACTAAATATTTGAGTTCCTCTGGGAATTAATGTAATTGCAATGCTGAAGAAAAATGTATGATCAACACAGGCCCCTAGCAAGGTCCTCATTAATCCCCAACATTCATTTTTAAAATTCTTAGCCACAGATGGTCTGAATATATGGCATTATGGTGGTTGTACGCATATCTTTCACTATAGTTATGGAAGATGCCCTTGGAAAGGCAACACTAAAAGTATTTGCTTTTTAGGTACCCAGAAAGTGGCCCATCAGGAGATGCTGACAGAAATCAGTTTCCTTTCTCTGCCTGGGCAGCTTATATGCCCAGTCCCCAAGAATATATATGCTAAGACTATACTTATAGATAGCTGAGTCTGGTGGTACTGTATTCTTTTACAGCCAATGCATTTTGACAAAATGTCCAGTGATCTTTCTGCAAGAAGTCCCACATTTTAAATTACATTGAAGGGAGGAACTTTGCCTTGGGATCTCTTTTACCACCTTTGTTTTAGCTCATTTTCTCTCCCCTCCCCTTCCCTTCTCTCCTTTCCCTCTCTCCTGGTATACCTCCCAAGATAACACTAGTCCTACTTGCAGGTTATGCTGTCCATGAGAAATTGTTCAGCTTTTCCCTTTTTGGGGTAATATTCTGGATGCTGAATTTTTTTGACTTTCAAAATGTAATGGTGCTGTTGACCCAAAAACAAATAAATAAATAAAGTTTAGGGGTGGTATATAGAAATCTGCTTTCTAGATTGAAATTTCAGCGCAGGTCATTTACAGATTGTCTAGGTCTAGATGGACACATCTTTTTGAAGTCAAGAATAAGAAGTTCTTTGCTGTTCTTTGAATTTATGACTTGCTTTTGTGACACTTGATGGCTGCCTTTCTAAATTTTTTTGTATAGCCGGAATGCTTCCTGCCTTACACATTACCCATTATCTTCTGCTCAGTCACCATAAATCTGCTCCAAAATCACTTTCTCAAGCAGACTTGACCTGAACTCCTGTTTGGTTTTGGCTGCTTCTGTCATATGCTACTTTTGTAGTTGTAATTATTTATCAATTGTCTGTCTTCCCACCAGGAAGAATGCTCCCTGGAGATAATGACCAGACCCCCTTCATTAGTGCTGCCCTCCAGTGCCTAATCCATCACCAAACATATAGTATGTACTAAACAAACATTTCTTCAATGAATGACAGAAGAATACCACCATAGTTTTGGGGGGAGGGGCAAAATAATGACCATTTTCCAGAGTGTCTATGAACCAGCCAACACCCTTGATCTTCTGGTTCCCTATTCCCTAACACTCTGAGCATTTCATTTCCTCACCCCTTGCCTATGCTAAGATTCCAAATGAAAGGTCAGGGGAAATAGTCACAAAGGGATTATTGCAGTTTTTTAAATTAACTAGAGGCTCAATGCATGAAATTCTTGCAAGGGTAGGCCTTCGCAGACCCATCTGCCTTGGTCCTCACAGCCCCAGCTTCGTCTGGAAGGTCATCCGGAAGGTCATTCCACCATTTGGCCATTTGGTAGATTTGTATATTACACTTTTATTATTATAGATAACTGGGGGTTGTGTGACAGAAGCTTCAGTGCCTCTCCTGCAGCTGGAACCTGAGCAGAAAACACTTGATTCGCAGTAATGTCTGTCTAATAAATCAGGTTTCAGTGAAGTTAATTAAGTAGAAAGCACATGACTTGGAAAATCCTACTACACCTTTCTAAGATTAAATGCTGATGAGAGGCTGGACCAATATCCAAGTTGAATCTCTGACTTTGCTGTCAATCTTGTAGAATTGGAAAACTTGGCTACTGGTGGAACCACTTGACTACACAGTGATAAGGAATATGTTGAAACAATTTCTCAGACAAATGAGTTTTATATCAAAAGGGTTATGAATTTAACATATGAATTTTGAGGTGACACCACTATTTAGTCCATAATATGCCACTCTGGCTTCCATAAATTAATATTCTTATCATATGCAAAAAAAAATTATTCCATTGCAATAACCCTCAAAATCTTAACACATTCCAGCATAAACTCTAAAGTCTAAAATCTCATTGAAATATCATCTAAATCACATACAAGTGAGACTCAATGGATAATTCATCCTAGGTAAAATTCCTAGAACAAGTGAAACCAAACAATTGTATTTCTCTGAAATATAATGCTGAGACAAGCATAAGATAGATATTCCCATTCATCGGAAAACACAGATATTTACATCACGATTCATATGAAGTAGCAACGAAAATAATTTTATGGTTGGGGGAGGAACTGTATTCAAGGGTCGTGTCATTAGAAAGGTTGAGAACCACTGCTTTAGAATAATCCTTCTGAGCTCCATGCTCTGCTCTCCAGGCACACTGGGAGCGTGCTGCCACCTTCCACCTTGCCGAGGCAGAGGTTCTGCCATAACTCTGTCAAGCAATTCTTTTGAAACTAAGGAGGCAGCCCTGATTATCTCTGAATCATCCATCTTTAGGATCTTTCTTTCCTTATCCTGAAAAAATAGGTCCTAGCTTCTGTTGAGATGGATGGCTAGATCCTTGGCTCATATCCACATGAATCTCCTTGTCAAATGGAGGCTTGGCCCTCACGGTTAATGTTCTCTTCCAAACATGAGTTCTCTCTCTTTTTCTAAATGGATAGGCTAAGAATTTTCCAAATTTTTAAATTCTGATTTTTTTTTTTTAGTTCAACAATTCTTTTTTTAAGTTTTTTTTTTTTCTTACATTTTACTATCAGCAGTCAGGAAGAACTGAGCCATTCTGTCAACACTTTGCTTACAAATCTCCTCAACTAAATACCCAATGCCATTGCTTATGAGTTCTCCTTTCCCCAGAACACTAAGACATGAGCACAGTTCAGTCAGATTCCCTGCCACCTTGTGACAAGGATCACTGTTCCTCCTGTTCTCATTAACATATTCCTCATTTCTGCCTGAGACCTCATCAAAATGACCTTCGCCATCCCTATTCCACCAACATTCTGTCCACGATTATTTAGGCATTCTCTGAGAAAACAGAACTTTCTCTACAGCTCTCCTCTGAGGTCCTACCAGAATCACTTTTAAAAGTCCCTTCCCAATAATATTGGACTAGCATGCATCTCACAACTCTTTTGCCTCTACTTTTTACCCAGTTCCAAAGCTGCTTCTCCATGTTTAGGTATTTTTAATAGCAACATCCCATATCTCAGTACCAATTTTTGTTTTAGTTCGAGTTGCTATAACAAAAATATTTTTTTTCTGTACTCACCTCATCCTCTTTCCAGAGGGCAACAGTAACCATTGCCAGGAAAAGCCAGGAGGTCCTGGATATTTATCTGCCCTACCTCCCCCATCTGGCAATGTCTTTCTTTCCGTTCAGTATAAAGTGTTCAGTGAGCTAGATGTTATGGGAACACAGAGGAAACTGGCACAGTCAGATTTAAAACCTTGCCCAATACCACAGGCTATTTAGGGGCAGCTGTAGCTTTGGGAGCCAGGTGTTCACCTTTTTGGGCACACCGCAGTTTTATTATGCAGGAAGACTCTGCCAGCTGAGCTAGGACACAGAGAATTCCAATGAGGCGCAGGAGAGACATGCAACAGCAGACAGTCATCCAGTTTTCTAAAAAGCACAGATGTGTTGAACAATTTCAATGTTACACTCACTTTATAGAATGAAACTAAATCAAGTACTTAACATGTGCCAGGCACTGTGCTAAGTGCTTTACCTCGATTATCTTTTTCAATTCTCCATTTTTGTTTTGTTTTTTTTTTTTGAGAGCTAAAAGCTAGAAATTCCTCCACTGTACAAATCAACAGAATCCAACACTTGACTACATATTTGAAATCACCTGGTAGAAGAGGGGTTAAAAATGTTCATGTCTAAGTTATACCCAGATAATTTCTTTTCTTTTTTTTTCAGTGTACATTTGTTTATTTTAAATGTTCTACTACATGAGACTATTTATTACCTTTTCAATAAGGAAATGTTTTTAAAGGCAAGCTATTGGGGAAATATTTGCAACACTCTATATTAGAATCTCTTGTGCCAGTTATCAAATTATTGTCTCTTACCTGCAAACCACTTCCTTTTATTTATTTATTTTTATTTTTTTATAATTTTATTTATTTATTATTATTTTACCCCCTATTGCCCTCCCTACCCCCCAGTACATGCCCTCATCCGTCCCCACCACCCACCCACCCGCCTTTCCCCATTGCCCTGTCTCCACTGGTTATGCCTACACACACATGCATACAAGTCCTTCCATTGATCTCCCATAGGCCCCTCCTCCCCAGCTTTCCTTGCCTTCCCACTGTAGCACGACAGTCTGTTCATTGCTTCTTTGCCTCTGCATCTGCTTCCCCCTCTTCACCCCCTGTTTCTTGTCTTTAAAAACATCTTTCCCCTGTAGGCTAGAAATAAACCCACCAGAGTAAAAGAAGAAATGATTGAGTCTCAATTTCAATGTCCAATAGCTTTGAGTCCCAATTTCAATGTCAGACAGTTCCTTATGTGTACATGTCATCAATGGTATCTAGATACTGGAGAGACGGTGGTGATACTGGTTCGACTCTCTCTGGTTTGGTTTTAACAGATATGGAAAGGGGAAGCTATGCAGCAGGAATTTTTAAGTTTTCCCTGGTAGTGCTAATAGGTAGCACAGTTTGAGAACCACAAGGTTAAATTACTAGCACAAGGTCAATGTAGCACTATACAGGTCAACTATTTGAACCCAAGCAACTTGACTAGGGTACCCGTATCTTAGCACTATACTATTCTACTTCTACTTTAGGCATACCTTGTAGCACTTCATACTCTAAGAGACCAGAAGAATAAGTAGATTTATTCCTATTTTGCAGGTGATGCACCTGAGGTAGAAAGACGTTGACTAACTTAGCAGTGATACAGCAAATCAATGGCAGAGTTGGAAGTCTCACCCATCATTTCCTAGGGTTAGCACCCATGGGCAATTGCCTTTTGTTATTCATCAGTGAATACTGGAGGGTAAAGTTTCCAGACTAGTATCTTCACCATTCACAGTAGAGAGAGATAAAAACTATGGAGGATTACTTACTGCTTGTGTGCATAAGATGGTACTTCTATCTCTCCATTGCGATACAGAAAGAAAGAAGTTCCTGTTGTTGCAATGTATTTCCTCAGACACACAGTGCAATGCATAAGAGTGATAGAGAATTAAAAGTGCATTCTCCATATACAACTTCAAGTACATGATGCTTAAATTAATTTCTATAAACTGGCCTGGTAATCAGGGCATCATTTGTAACATTATTTCTAGGGGGAAATAACAAATTCACAAACAAACTTTTGGGTAACTATTGCACGGTAGGGGATTTTCTACACTATATAAAAACCAGATGTTAATAATATTATCAGTGCTGATTTGTGTGTATATAGAGAGATGTGTTTCAAACATATAAATATCAACTGAATTCATCTATTGAGAAAGATTAGATGAATATATCCCTTTCTTATCTTCAGAGGCTGACAGAGTGGCTTTTAAATATTCAATGTGACATTAAAAATTGTTTCTTTGAATTACATGTCCCTACTCCAAGCAGCTAGCATCTGCCGTGCAGGCCACATATGGTGGCTTGGTTAGTGAAGTGATAAATACTTATAGTATGAAGCAATCACCTGATTCAATTCGCCATCAATCATTTAAAACACATCAAGCTTTGTTTTGACTGCCAGAGCCTTTTCACTAACTAGATAAATCACTGATATTCCCTGTTCAAGTTCACAAAGTAAAAATAATTCTTGATTTTTTTATCTCAGTCTCCTCAAATCTTCTCGAAGACATCCTTACTCTTGCTCTTGTCATGTGCAACTTCCCTTTCTTTGCATGGACGACGAGCTTAAAAGCAGATCTTCCTAGCAGCCTTCACAAAAGGTGCTATGTGGAATTTCACCTTCAAGTCCCCTGCCTCCCTCTGGCACAGCAGATTGTGGCTCTGTTATCTTGTGTATCAGAGGCCACCTTGGATATCTTTCATAAATGCCTGCCCTATTCCTAGCATTGATGTCCGCAAGTATTTGGAACATTAAAGGAGCAAATCCTAGATACTCCTAATCTGGCAGGAGATAGAAATGCATAACGAAGATTATTAGAACATACTTGGACTAGAATGAGTGTTAGTGAATATTTTATTTTAAAAGATAATATATTCATATGTTCAAAAGTTACAAAAAGGTAAAACAGTGAAAATTTTGTCTTCTACTTTTCCCCCCAGTTATTCAGCACTTCTTTTCAGAGGCAACCAATGTTAACAGTTCTTATATATCTCAGTGAGAGTCCATAAGTATATGAACAAGTGTATATGCACACATATACATGTGTGTGTGTGTATATATATATATATATATATATATACATATATACATATATATATATACAGAAAAAATTTTAAGAATTTATACAGATATTGTAAAAAAACAAAGGAAGGTTTTATAGCTTGTTTTTTCACTTAATTTTGATATTTTGCTTATCACTTGATCAGTACAGAGAGATATTTTTTTCACTTATTTTAAATTTGGATGTATACCATACCATCACAGGGAATATACTATAATTTATATAGGTAAACCTTGATTGAACGATATTTTGGTTGTTCTCAATACTTTGCCATTACCTAAATATAACAGTGTATAACCTTACATACATATCATGCATGTATATATGCGTGCATATGTAAAATTACTCTTCATATCAAAATTGCCCTGCAAAGAATGCCTACTTTCCCACACCCTTATCAACATGTTACCAAAGTTTTCATCTTGGCCCATCTGATATGGGTGGGATAATCCCAGAACCTCAGTTTAATTTGCATTTATGATGAGTGAACTTGGGTCTCTACTTATATTTGATAACCATTTAATTTTCCTTTTCAATGAGTTTTCTGGACTCATCTATTAGGTTGTTGTTTCTTATTGATTTATAGAAGTACTATAAATCAAGGAAATTAACCTCATGTGACACAAGTTGCACATGTTTCTATCCTCAGTTAATAATTTGTCTTTTGAGTTTGTCTTGCAAAAATATGGGGCTTTATAAAACAAGATTTATCAACTTCAGAATGGCTACAGGCTTTCAAATTGTGACACAAAACACAGAAGCCTTAACTGAACATTTGAAAGATATCTGGCTTTCCAGTGAAAGGAAAGAAGAGAAATTAGAAATTTCTAATGTAAAGTGAATGGAGAAATGTCCCATTTCTACATTCACATTACATATAATACAGAAACAATGCTGAGACTATTAATACTACCTTAAAAAGCAATCAGCTAATACTTATTGTTCTAAAATTCAGGCAGGACACATCGGGAGTGAATGGATTGTCTCTGCTCTGTGATATCAGAGGCTGCTGACAGCAGGTGGAGACCTGAATGGGGCTGCTGGCTTCAACACCTTTATATCTTCACATTGCCTGGGCTTCCTTACAGTGTGAGGGCTGGGTCCCCAGGTGAGTGTCACAAAAAGAGAGACCCAGACTTATCCCAGGATCACATGACACACATCATCCTTCTGCTGGGCCCTGTTGGTCAGAACAGTCATAGATGATCCAGATTCAAAGGGACAGAAAATAGGGGAGGGGAGAGTTCTAGAACAGCATGTGTGACAGGAGGTATTGCTTTGTCCTTTTTGAAAAACACATTCTGTTCAGAGATTTGTCCTGTAGATCTGCAATCCAAAGAGGAGATTAGTCTCTATCTACAGGAAGGACTCACCTGTGGGACCCCTGGATTAGAGGATCATGTCTGGATTTCCTGTTGCATCAGAACAAGGATTGTCCCTGATTAAAGACATAGGGCAGTCTCCCGAGCCACTTCCGCTGAGTGAGTCTGGTTAATGAGCTCCCTTCATCAACCAACTCAGGGTGATATGGGTAGAAACAAGAAACAGTCAATACTTAGTTATTTAGGAACACATTTTTCCTCCCCCACACCCTTCTGCTGGAGATTTTTGTATTCCTTATTCCCTTTATCAAATAATGGGAAAGACAAGATGGAAAAACCCTATCAGCCCACTGGATTATGCATTAGTCACTTTGTGTGGTCAGTGTTCGGGAAAAGAGAAAAATACGATGCTATTTACCCAGGGTGGATTGTATGGATTACCTCTGGGTGGGTTTCAATCACCCTTGTTTTCTCCTGCCCTAATTAGCATCATTAACTAATCCCACTTTTAAAAAGAATTTCCTGTAAAGACTTAATTATTTCATGCAGAGCATACCCTGCTCCGTTAAACTAGTCAATAAATGCAGCATTTCCTTTGGCTGAAATCTACAAGGATGCTTTAATTTAAAAGCAAACAACAAGTGTTGATTTATTACTATGTCTTTTCACCAACAGAACTAACTAACACATTAAATCAAACATCCTAAATTGAATAGATAAGATATAAGGTCTACCAGATCTGGATCTAAAGTGAAGACAATTTTACAGGGTGAGAAAAAGAACAACAGAGGGCAAAGTTCTTGATTCTAAAGAGAGGCATTTAGCAGTAAAAGCAGTATCCAAGGGATACCAGTAGCCTGCGGATCTGTTTTAGAAATTGACAGAGGTAGTCAGCTGATGGGATAGGGTAGCAGTGAATTCAGAACAGAGCATTGTGCCAATCAACCTAGACAGTGTAACACAGCAGGTACCAAAAGATTGAACTGTGAAGGCCAGACCACCTGTCTCAAAAGGTTGCATGTCTCAGCAACTATTAGCCAAATGCACATGGGTTTCTGTAAAAAATACTGGGTGCATTCTACCACTTAGTAAAAGTGGTATATTTATATTAGGAGGAGCATCTAGTCTGAAATAGCAAGCATCCAGGACAATGTCAGATTCTGCCAACTGAGAAAGTGGGAGGTTGAGGTCAGTGACTTTATGAAATCTTGGGTTAGGCAACAAAGGAGAGTCAGGGAATAAGCCCAGTACCCAAGAACAAGCAGTGAGTGGCCCATGGGTTCCAAAACCTGAGCATATGATTTAATTTCAGGTCCTCATCTATTATTTAGAAAAGGTTATTTTTATAATGATTTCCACCTTGCCCCTTTGCAAAGGGGCTTAAAAAACTTATAAAGATCTGAATCTGCTTAAGTAAGTTTGAGTAAAGATTCGAGAGAAGTTATAACAAGACTAGAGGCCCCGTGAATGAAATTCAAGCACGGGGGACAAAAGGGGAGGGGTCCCTCAGGCCAGCCTGCACCCTCTCCAATTCAGGATCCCTTGAAGGATATCAGACTGCCTCTCATAGTCTTGGACTGCTGGCTCCTAACCACTCGCCTGCCTGCCTGATAGCCCCTAACTGCCTCTGCCTCACCTTGCACCCAGGACCCAGGATTCCCTCCTCTAGCTGGTCGCAGGCACCCAGGACCCAGGCCAGCTTCGCCTGGGCTGGCCACAGCCACAGGGAACTGTGAGTGGGAAGCTTTGCCTGGGCCACAGACACAGACGCCCAGGACTGTGGGGTGGGAGGTTTGTCCCTCTCCCGGGCCGCAGGCACAGGCACAGCCACAGCCACTGGTGCCTAGGACTGCAGGATGGGCAAGCTTGTCCCTCTCCCAGGCTGCAGCCTGGCTGGTCCCCATTCCTCTCTCCCAAGCTCATCTGTGCTTGGCTGGTTCATTCCTCTCTCCCCAGTGTTGAGTGTCTGATCCATTAAGGCAGTGGTTCTCAAATCTTTCTAATGTCCAACCCTTTAATACAGTTCCTCATGTTGTGGTGACCCCCAACCATAAAATTATTTTCATTGCTACTTCATAACTGTAATTTTGCTACTGTTGTGAATTGTAATGTAAATATCTGTGTTTTCCGATGGTCTTAGGCTCTACAGTAGCAGTTCTCAACCTGTGGGTCACAACCCATAGGTTAAGAACCGCTAGCAGGGTCACCTAAGACCATCAGAAAACAGAGATATTTACATTACAATTCATAACAGTAGCAAAATGACAGTTATAGAGTAGCAACGGACATAATTTTATCTTTGGGGGTCACCACATAAGGAAGTGTATTCAAGGGTCGTGCATTAGAAAGGTTGAGAACCACTGCCTTAAGGCATGATGGTGTGAAGGTATAATGGCCATTTGCATATTAACTCTTTATTACATAGGATACTAGTAGATTCCAAGAAATGAGGCAGGGGCAGATGGCATGTTTTAAAAGATGTCATAACACACAAAAAAATGGTCTGGACATCTAGTGCTCCTGTTGTTTCACTTCCACTATGTTTCTTTCAATATGTCAGGGCTTGCTAGAAGGGTTGTTAGGATCCGACTCTCTGACAGGACCGCCGCTTTGGACTGTGCGAGCAGACAGTGTGTAATGTTTTGCTTCAGCCTCCTATTAATGGATGAGGATAATTGGGTACTCTCCTCCCAGCAACCAGAACACCATGACATCTGATTTTACGTTTTGTGCCCTTTGCATAATAAAAGACCATTATAAAATCCCTCCTGCTGCCCTGAGCATGTTTGATAGCAGCTGGAAAACTAAACTGTAGCCCTTTACACTAATTTTGTGCCCTTTATAATCCAAATCAATCCGTGTGTCCAGTTTTATTTTAAGATTTGCACTCAGGTCTGATCTTCAGCATCATTTCATCCCCCTTTCTAAGTATTTCTTCCCAAACTGTCAGCAAAAAAAGTACTAACAACCTCAAATTGTTTCCTTATAAATGTGCACATAGGAACCCAACATCATTTTAGTCTTCATATTACAATTTTTGGAACAGAGACACATCATATACAATAAAAGGCTAATATGCAAATCAAACGAATGATGCACACTGACCACCAGGGGGCAGACGCTCAATGCTGGAGCTGCCCCTTGGTGGTCAGTGCACTCCTACAGGGGGAGCACCGCTCAGCCAGAAGCTGGGCTCACATCGCAGCAGCAGTGCTAAGGATGTCTGACTGACAGCAGTACGACATCCTCCCGAGTGCTTCCAACTGCAAGAGGACACAGGCTTGGCCAAGGGACACCTCCCCAAGTGCACGAATTCCGTGAGTGGGCCTCTAGTATAAAATAACAATGATAGTGCACATCCATTGAGGATTACTACACACAAGGCGTTGTTTAAGATTTTTTATATGTAATATATCTAAATATCTTACTTTTACATGTAATATCTCATATATATTGCATGTATAAAATATTACTGATTTTTATGTCACATCTCATGTAAGTCTCACCAGAACCTCACAACACTTATGTCTCACACTAAGAACCATATGAAAATTCCCATTTTACAGATAAATATGTGCAGGTTCAAAGAGATGAAGTTATCAGCTCATGGTAACACAGTTAAGAAATCATGGAGCTTTTAATCTTACTCATTGAGATGTACTGCCTGTGGTGGAAAGAAGGATATCCTGGCATCCATAAAGAACCATGCCCAGGACTATCTGTAGCTAATCGAGGGACTGGCAGCATGGGCGAGCTGGATTTTGGAATTGCTACGGATGAATAGCTGTTATGCCATGGTGCACAAAGGTGAAGAGTGGAGCCATCCGCGTGGATTGAGAGGAGTATTTATCACTGACACGGGTTACACTTGTCTGCGTCTGCTGACAAAGTGCATTCTGAGATTTGGTAGTTATATTATTGTCCTTAAATTCTTACAGACAATGAACTACCTTATTGCCTACACAGTGCAGACAGTCCCATCACCTCAGTTGTTCATGCCCCGCAATGCTGCGCTGTGCCCCTCTCCACTCCTTCTGAAAGCTGGAGTTCATTACACTTATCTGGTTCCTCTCTAATCACTCTAAGTGTGAGGCAGATATCTGCCACCTCAGTTCCCTGGTTGTCTAATCCAGAGGACCTGGGCTTGAGAAGCTGAGTCCCAGAAAATGCTCTCCAGAAGTCTCATCCACGCTATGACCCAATTTAGACTCACATAGGGACTGTGTCAAAGTCAGAAGCCATGAAAGAAGGAGACCCTTGGGAGGTCAGCAAAAGGGATGAGCATATCTTTCACATTTAAGGAGAAATAGGAAATGTTAATAGCAAAGGCATGGCTTGTGCTGGACTGCTTCCTGGAGTCTGTTTGCAGGGATTCAGTTTCTCGAGGCTTGTTAGGAAGTTCACGCTAGGAAACCAGTCCTGGAGAAGGAGAGAAAAGGGGAGGAAGCTAAGAAAAGGTGAAATTTGGATGCAGTCCAACACTCAGTTATATCCCAGGGGTTCTTTCAGGGAGTCTGATCCTGTAAATACGAAAGTAGATATAAATGTCAACAGCCCCAGCTTAAATTTCAATTGGCTGAATATCACAGACATTTTTAAAGCATAATTATGAATGATGTATGTACCCAAACTAGCTCCAAGTACATTTTTGCTCAATGAACTTCTTAAGAATGTTGTTTATATAAAGATGTATCACACATCTATCTATCTATCTATCTATCTATCTATCTATCTATCATCTACTAGAGGCCCAATGCATGAAATTCCTGCAAGGGGCTCAGCACTTGCAGCCCTGGCTTCATCCAGAAAGTCGTCCAGAAGGTCATTTGGCTGCCCAGTCTAATTAGCTTATTAAGCTTTTATTATTATAGATCTATCTACAGGATGTGGCAAAAGTAGGTTTATAGTTGTTCACACAGAAAATAATATAGTAATTAATAAATAATAATACAAGAATAAACTGTTTTCTGAATTTACAACTGTAAACCTGTATTTGCCCACTTCTGTATATATTTATAGTGTAATAACAAAAACAAATAATTTTAATAAATTTTCCTCAATCTCATGGAAAGGGGGGAATGGCCCCCATCCCAGAGCTACACAACTCAGTCTCTGATACCCTGTGAGGACCTCCAGACCTTTCAACTATGGACCCAGACAGCTTTCTTCTCCAAAGGGCATGAGGGAAGTGGAGCAGAGGACAAGGATTCAGAAGGGTGGGGCTAGTGCATTTACCCAGGCTGACACTGTGTGGAGGGGAGTGCTGAAGTGCATCCTCTGTGAGTGGCATGGGAGACAAACTCAGTGCAGGGACACTGGTGGCTATACCTTGGAGCTCTCTCCCTGGAGCAGCATAACCCAGTCTCTCCTGGCAGATCACTGGTCCATTCTGAGCCACCTTCCCTCCACTGGAGCCCAAGTTGAATTGGTTGCAACATATGATTAACTTATATGTGGAATTTAAATAACAATATAAACAAACAAATAAAACAAGTCAGACTCATAGATAAAGAGAGCAGGTTGCCAGAGGACAGGGGGATAGGGCACTGGATGAAGAAGGTGAAGGAATTGAGAAGCACAGATTGGTAGTTACAAAATAGTCATGGGAATGTAAAGTACAGCATAGGAAATGGAGTTAATAAATCTAAACAAATAAAAGCCTAGGTGTCTCTCGTGCCCTCCTGCCCTTGTGCAATGCCCTCACATCATCACAAGATGGCTGCCCCCATGTCATCACAAGATGGCTGCCACAAGATGGCCATCACAAGATGACCGGCAGGGGAGGGCAGTTGTGGGTGATAAGGCCAGCAGAGGAGGACAGTTGGGGGCCACCAGGCCTGCAGGGGAGGGCAGTTGGGGGCAATTAGACTGGGAGAGAAGCAGTTAGGTGTCAATCAGGCATGCATGCAGGTGAGTGGTTAGGAGCCAGCAATTCTATATTGTGAGAGGGATGTCTGAATGATAGTTTAGGCCTGATCCCTGTGGGACAAGTAGTCGGACATCCCCCCAAGAAGTCCCGGATTGGAGAGGGTGCAGGTTGGGCTGAGGGACACCCCTCCTCCATGCACTGGACCTATAGTCTATACATATAAAAGCCTAAGTGACCAAATGACTGAACAACTGAATGACCAGTCAACCAGTCACTATGATGTGTACTGACTACCAGCAAGCAGACACTCAGTTTAGAAGCTGCCCCTGGTGGTCAGTGCACTCCCACAACCAACCTCCCACAGCTGACCAACCTTTCACGGTACCTCTCCCCAGCCAATCTCACTTGGCCCCAATTGGCCCCAATCACTGGCCAGGCCAAGGGGTGCCATCCATGCACAGTTTTGTGCACTGGGCCTCCAGTATTGTAATATCTATGTGTGGTGTCAGGTAGGTACTGAAAATGGCAGGGGAGCACTTTGTAAAGTATATTATTGTCTAACCACTATGCTGTATACCTGAAACTAATGCAAAGTAATACTGAATGTGTACTGTTATCAAAACAAAATAATAAATCTCCTTTACTCAAAAAATAATAGTCTCAAGCTTATATAAAATTATAATTACAGTACAGTTTTTTTTCCTGTCTTATTTGAGATTAAGTTGCTGACCTAATTGTTCAATACCCTCTAATACTTTAGTGTGTATTTCCTAAAAAAATAATATCAATTAATATAGATATATCATTACCTTTTAGTTCTTGGATCTTTTTAAGTTTCACCATTGGGCCCAATAACATTATATATATATAATTGATTTCAGAAAGGAAGAGAGAGGGAGAGATAGAAACATTAATGATGAAAATCATTGATCAGCTGCCTCCTTCATGCCCCCCACTGGGGATTGAGCCCACAATCTGGGGATGTGCCCTAATGGGGACCTCCTAGTGACCTCCTAGTTCATAGGTGGACACTCAACCAGTAAGCAACACCAGCTGTGCCCCAGTAACATCATTTATAGAAAAAGCAATTTATTACATTTATTTGTCATATCTCCTTAGTCTTCTTCAGTCTAGGATAGACCTCAGTTTTTCCTTGAATTTCATAATTTAGACTTTTGAACAGATAGTTATTTTGTAAATGTCCCTCCTTAGTGTTTTATACATTAATATTTTCTTCTCTATATTCACAACCAATGAAGTGATTTGTCTTTGTTTGTTTTATTATGGTTGTTTTCAGCTTTCCTGCCTGAATACTGCAGAGGTTGCTAACTGGTTTCTCTGAATCCAATCTGACTTTGCCAATCCTTTAGATTCTAGACAAATGTTAGAGTGAATGTTCTAAAATTATAATCTGTCCTTTTCCAGATTAAAAGCCTTCATTCAATATTCCACCTTTCTTCTAAGAATTCAAGATCAAGTTAAGGAAATCAAATTTTGAGTTTTATAAATTAACCCAATCTTATAAAGCAGTATGTGGCCAGAAATGAATCCAGGTACTTTTATGCAACGATATGTAAAGATTTTAGGTGAGGATCTCTTAACTTAAACAATTGCTATCAGTTCCTTCTATTTTTCCAGGCCACCCACTTTTTGTAAATAAGTTTCTCATTAAAAAAAAAAGAATAAAAGGAAAAGATAATGAAATCTGTCATTACAATCTACTGTTAATTGTGTCTATTCTATGATTTTGATTTCAAAGCCTGGAATTTCACCATCATACAACAACACAATAGGTACAAATGTCAGCAGTTTTTAAAACCTTCCATTACACAATATGCACTTTATCATCTAAAAAAGAGGGAATTGTCTGCCCTAGCTATGGGAGTAGAATCAGCAAAATCATCCAAGAAGAGTGGTATTATTGACATAAGAAAGTTTGCTGTTGTTGTTTGTAATATACTTTTCAGATATTTCAACCTGAAATATCATTTCAGGACAGTTAGTTCTTTGGGTGTGGTGGCATACTGTAGTTAGTGCTCATTGTTGTCTGTTTGTTTTACTAAGATATTAAAAAGTATCCTGAAAAGCCATCCTACTGTTGTTATTTTTTTTGACAAAATTAATACTTTAAAATATGTACACCAATTATGCATAATTAGATATAATTCTAATTTATGACTAAAATAACATATAAATAACTCTATATATGCAGATAAAATGAGAGATATACGTATTTATGATTAATTTGAGGAGACTGGTAGACCCTGATTTATAACTTCATAATGTTTTAAAAGATACTTAGAATTTTTAGTCTTTGATTATACCTCATAAAATGGGAGAGTCTTGAATCATAATAAAGTTGTAAATTTTATTCAAGATTTCTTTTTACAAAGTGGTCTAATATTTAGTGGGTGATATATTTTTGCATACTAGAATTTACTATGTAAGTTTACCATATAAAATGTCAATGAATCAAAACTAAAGGATCAAATATAAACTCAATTTCCATTATATTTCACAATAAAGAGCTTCAAAAAATAAGTTTATTATTATGCTATTGTTTTAGATTTTTAATGATCTATTGATATTTTCACTTCTTTATAGAATCATCTTATCTGTCTCCTTGATTTACATCATCAAATCATTCTGAGCAGCAATAATTCATCTACCAAAATTTAATATCCTCCACCGTACTAATAGATATCTTGGCATTGTATAACAAAAGAAGATCAGTGGACTGAGAGTCAAAATAGATAAAAGTGCCAAGTGATATTGTAAATAAGATTGAGATAATGTTTTCATAAGCAAGCACATTTTGTAGTGTAAATCAATCCTCAGAGGTTAGCTGCTCTCCTCCCTCAGTAACCAGTAATATCACTACTTCCTTTGCCAAGTGGTATGACCTCCTGCCCACCCTCTTATCCTCCAAAGCAAGTTTCCCTTCGCCACCCTTCTCTTGGCTTTCTGAAGTTTCCTCAGAAGAGCCTCCTCTGTCCCCATTTCAGCCTCCCTCCTCCTGGATTCAGCTGTTAGCATGTAGCTCTTCCTCCGGACCAGCATCACTGCAGGGTGTTCTCTTGTGACGGTACCTATGGCCCAGCCTTTCTACTGCTCCTCAGGCACGATGTTCCCTGCTTTGACAGCCCACCACCTTTTAAGTGTATTACCAAACGAATCCTTACTCTCCTTTTCATGCTGTTTGCCTCTCTTTGAAAACGTTTAGCTTGAGGCTTTCACTGATGAACCATTAAGGATCAAACTTATTATTTCAGGCCCTACATTCTAACAGCTCCAAAACCGACAAGATATTTAGCACTACACTTCATTGAAACAAAATGGCCTTTTTTCTTTTTTCTTTGAAAAGGACAATGACTGGTGTGTGTGTGTGTGTGTGTGTGTGTGTGTGTGTGTGTGTCATAAAGAAACAAATATCTAGAGCTCCAACCTTCTGAATGCTCATGTAAGGTTCTGCTCTCTCCATAACCACTCTCTCTGGCAATTTCCTTCATCTAAAGCAGATACAGAATTTTTTTTGCATTTATTAAACAAATGCATAGGTAGTTGTTGTAATCTATTTTTTGCCCATCTATTTAATACTTATTATATTTTCTCTTCTTTGGTGAAATCCGACCACAATGAGACCAATAATCTTACTTCTCACACCAACTCTGTGTTAAAATGGGGAACCTTTATTCTATCTGAGAACTCCTGTCACATGACAGATGGGCCATCAGAGGGTTAGATGCTCTTGAGGTTAACTCCCCAGAATACCATGGTTCAGGCATTTTATCCGGATTTCTTTCCCAAGCAAAATGTTAGAGGTGAGATGACTGTATCAATTTGTACCCACAAATCTTTCTGTGATGGTATTTGTGTTGCAAGAGCTGGAGGGTAAAAGAGGATAGGATATAGTCTTCTTGACATCTTAAAAGATTAATTTTTCAGTTTCTTAAGAATAACCTAAGACACTGGTATGCCACAAAAATTGTTTTAAATATGCAATACCTGACTACTTAGCCAGGGGCATCAACCTTTTTTTATCTTAAATTGTCAAATAAAAATGGCAACAGCCAACACAATAGCCACAGGGGTAAATAAATAAAAATTAACCTTTTCTTGGCAGATCGGCAAAACACATAATATATTTTATGGTGTGCTGCAGAATTTTAGTAATTAGTTTATGTGTGCCATGAAATGAAAAAGATTGAAAGTCACTGATCTAAGACAATGCAATAAAAGTGCCCCTTTCTTTAAAAGGAGTGGAACATTAGAATTGTGGATAACACACAATTTTGTAAAGACCAAACATGATCTAAATAAACATATTTTGTAACTTTTAAACACTAAAGACAATATAAGATATTAAGAAAAAGCAGAATTGAATTTGAGTCTAAACTTCAATCTAATAAAAGCCTGCTATGCTAAAAACAGAAGCATGATTCTCCTTTTTTTTTCACTTCACAGAATGTAAACCGGTAAGATTTCTGCTAACTTCAATATTTGCTAATCACTCATTTTAGTAGCGTTTATATCAAACCCACCTTCAAAATTATTTAGAGAGCTATTAAACAAAGTAGTGAGAGAAAAATTAAAGACCATTATGAAAACCAAAAGATTCAGGGAGACATACAAAAATCTTAGCATGAAATCATTACTGTTGTACATCATATTTGAGTCTGGTTATCTGAGATGTCAGGAAAGATATCTATAATAATCTATAATAATAAAAGCATAATATGCAAAACGACTGAACGACTGAACAGCAGAACGATTGAACAGATGAATGATGGTCTGGACGACCTTCTGGATAACCACACTATGACACACACTGGCATCAGGCCAGCCAAGGCAGGTGTGATTCAGTTGGTTGGGGGACTTGCCATTGCCCCACCATTGCCCTACAGAGGAAGGCCCAGACCACCCACCAGCAGGGTGATCAATAGGGAGGCTCCGCAATTGCCCCAAAGAGGAAAGTATAGGCCACTTTCTGTGGGACAATTATTCAGAGGGCTCCATGGAACAAGGGAACTGGGAGTGTGTGGCAGCAGATGCAGGCAGCGCCAGGCCAAGGAAGGTGCTGGCAGAGGGGAGGGCCATGGGGCAGTCTAGACCAAAGGCAGCCAGGGCCATGAGGGACCCGGCAGCCAGGGCTGCAAAGGCCTACCCTTGCACAAATGTCATGCATCAGGTCCCTAGTATAAGATAAAGAGACACACTGAGGAAATACAAACCAAGGAAAAGTATTATTCTTATCTTCCCGGAGCTGAAACCAATGAAGAGAAAATATATAAGGAAATGGTAAAATTACACCATAAAAATTGAAGACAGAGGTGAGAGCTTATTTCTGGAAAAGGGCAAGGATACCTTCTTCTGTAAATGTGAGAGACAGATGATTGGAAATGCTACCTGCTCAGGGGAAGGCTGAAGAAAATGCATTTCAGAACTGTCATCTTCTTACTAATGTAGTAAATAAAGTTATCTGCTCCTTTGTAAGTGGGCTAGTTGTCTCAAGGTCAGTAGAAAGAGTTGGTAATGGCCATTGAGAACACAACAGGAAAGAGATTTTTATTATGCCTGTCACTAATAGTAGTCCATAAATAAATAAAAAGTAAAGACATGATTTTTTTCCTCGATATAATGCAAGAACATTCTCTAATGATCTTCTTTTAGGTCAGAGAATATTTGGTAGGCCAAGCAATTTCTGTTAGTAATTCTGTATAGACAGTGTTTTTAATTAAATATACATTAGAGAAAATGATTTCTCCCCCTTTAGAGTCTAGACTTAAGGCTCTGTAGACTGAGTCCTTTAAATATATGAAAACTTAGCTATGTTTATTTTATGAGTTATAAAGTCTCATAACCCTCAAGCCCCATATCCAATTTATATCTCTAAAATGACTCTTTTATAAACCAGAATAAACATATAATCTCTTTTCTGCTAACCATAAGCTATTTATTCAGATCAATTAAAGATGTTTGAACATTTAATATTTTTGTGTGGTTTTAAAATACATGGCTAGGTTATGTTCATAAAGCAGGCTTTGGCTATGATACTTCATTTTAACCCTTCCAGTTTACTTGCTCTTTTCAATCCTGTTTTTGAGGAGCATTCTTATTAGCAATCAGAATCAAAATCTACAGAAATACTATTTCCCCCTAGAACCAGAGTGGAGAGTCTGGAGGTTATCCTGGGGCTGAGAAGTAGTTGCTGTAGCTGAAGGACCAGGGCTCAGAACTCCATTGGGTTTGATCTACATAGAAAGTGAAGTTGAAATGAATGGCAGAAGTCTACACATTCCCCCCAGATCCTTTTCTTTTGGGTTTTAATTATTTGGGTTGATAATTTTTCTTAGTTTATAGAATATTTAATTAAAAGCAAATATTGGAATTTGCTTAAATTTTGTCAATATAAAAATGGTTAAATATTATAGAACAGCATATCAATACAACGCTAAAAATATGGAAGGTCTATTTGTATTGTAATGGGAAATGGTCACAAATATTAAGTTTAAAAAAAAAATGTTGCAGAGGAATCCAAGATGGCGACATAGGTAAACACCTACACTGCTGCCTCGCACAACAATTTCAAAACTACAACTAAAAGACAGAACGGACATCATCCAGAACCACAGGAAAGCTGGCTGAGTGGAAGTTCTACAGCTAGAAGGAAAGAGAGGGGCTCACAGAGACCCAGAGGAGCTGCAAAAAGCTGAGGTACGGAGACGCGCGCGCTGACAGAGCGGGTGCCAGAGTACAGGGCTGGCTTTCTCTGGCGGGAGGGAAACGGAGACTCCCAACGGCATTGAACCCCTTATCCTACGACACTAAACCCCAGATCCAGCCGAAACTCAGACGGGGGGAGTTTGGACTGTGAAAAGGGAGAGGTGCACGGAAATTTAGGGGAGTCGCAGAAGATCAGGTCCGGTCTTGAACGCGCACGGTGCTGCGCAGAGGACAGACTGCTGATTGTGCCGCTGGCTTTTGAGACTGGGCAGGAGACAGACCCTCCCAACTGTGCCATTTCTGAGTCCACTGGGCCCCTGTTTCGGGCGAAACCCTGGAGACCTAGACTCCTGTGGTCCTGGTGCGCAGGGGAGCTGGAAAGGCAGTGGTTAGAGGCACCGCGGGTGCATGCGCACAAGGACCGCTCCAGCGATTACCCAGTCACGTGAGACTCATGGGCCGTGGAGGGCGGGGCCGACTGGAAGGCAAGGCGGTCCCTTAAGCCCTGAGACTCCACCCCTCCCAAGCTCAACAGAGGCTTCTGAGGCTTTGCGTCTGCTATCATAAGGCTGAATCCAACACAGAAGTTTCCCCGGCATAGGGAAAATGCCGAGACAAGGGAAGGGATCACAAACAAAAGAAAGGGAGGCAAAAAAACGACTGGATATAGAGTTCAAAACCACGCTTATAAGGTTTTTCAAGAATATGCTAGAAAAGATGGATAAATTTAGTGGAGATGAAAAAGGACCAAATAGAAATTAAACATACACTGACTGAAATAAAAAATATTATACAGAGTCCTAACAGCAGACTAGAGAAAGGCAAGAATCAAGTAAAAAATTTGAAATATAAAGAAGCAGACAACATTCAACTGGAAAAGCAAGAAGAGAAAAGACTCCAAAAATGTGAACATAATGTAAGGAGACTCTGGGACAGCTTTAAGCATACCAACATCAGAATTATGAGGTGCCAGAAGAAGAGAGAGAGCAAGATACTGAAAACCTGTTTAAAGAAATAATGACTGAAAACTTCCCACATCTGGTAAAAGAAATAGACTTACAAGTCCGGGAAGCACACAGAACCCCATATAAAAGGAATCCAAAGAGGAACACACCAAGACACATCATAATTAAAATACCAAGAGCAAGAGAGAAAGAGAGAATATTAAAAGCAGCAAGAGAAAAACAGTTTATTACCTACAAGGGAGCACCCATATGACTGTCAGCTGATTTCTCAACAGAAACGATGCAGGCCAGACAGGAGTGGCAAGAAATATTCAACGTGATGAATAGCAAGAACCTACAACCAAGAATAATCTATCCAGCAAAGCTAACATTCAGAATTGAAGGGCAGATAAAGAGCTTCACAGATAAGAAAAAGCTAAAGGAGTTCATCAACTCCAAACCAGAATTATATGAAATGCTGAAAGGTACTCTTTTAGAAGAGGAAGAAGAAAAAGGTAAAAGACAAAAAATTATGAACAACAAATACATATCTATCAACAAGTGAATCTAAAAATTAAGTGAATTAAAAATTTGATCAACAGAATAAACTGGTGAATATAATAGAATCAGAAGCACAGAAAGGGAGTGGACTGATAATTCTCAGTGGGGAAGGGGTGAGGGGTGTACAGGGAGAGACTGGACAAAAATCATACACCTATGGATGAGATCAATGGGAGGGAGCTAAGGGCAGAGGGAGGGGTGGGAGCTGGGTGGAGGGATGCTATGGAGTGGAAAAAAGAGAAACAAATGTAATAATCTGAATAATAAAGATTTAATTAAAAAATTTAAAAAAATGTTGCAGAAAAGAGTAGAATTTTTTTTTTGTAAAGATACAAATCTTGAGTATATGCATATGTGCTTATAAATGGAACAAAAATATTTTGGGGGGTCCACAACAGTAATTACTGATAGAAATAGAACTGAGCAGGACAAGAAACTTCTAATTTTTATTGTATAGATATTTTTATTATATATATATATTTACATTGTTTACATTTTGCCTAAATAATCAGATTTATCATTAAACACAATAAATACAAATTTTTTATAGACAGAAATTATTGAAGACAAGAATAATCTTTTTTATACATTGCTGATTTCCACATGAAAATAGTACATATTTATTTTGTTATATAATTGACTACATTATCCCTCTCTGTTATTGTCATTTAGATGGATCCAAATATACAACGTATGATTCCTTTCAGTTCTGCCTTTGTCTTTCTTGCAACTTCAAATTTTCTACTTTTCAAGTATGTTGAAAAGTATCTAGGTTTTGCAACTCTAAGGTCTTCCTAATTAGGAGCATCTGACAGTTTGGTAGATGTGCAAAATCTCATGCTTCACCTCAGCTCAACATTTTAAGAAGATTCCCAGTAGATGCATATTATCATTAAACTAGAGATCCACTGCATGAAAATTCATGCACTGGAAGGGGGTTCTCTCAGCCCAGCCTGTTTCCTCTTACAGTGTGAGAGCCCTCAGAGGGAGGAGGCAACCCAGCCAATCAGGGAAAGGCAACACCCCCATCATACCTCTGCTGCTGCCACTGCTGGCAGCACAAGCCTCAGCCGGCCTTGGTTACCTAAGTCTCAAGTGGCCCTGGTTACCTGAGCCTCAGATGGCCTTGGGTGGCTGGGCAGCTCCCATCTGAGGCTTGCTTGCACCTCAGGCCAATGAGGCTGAGGGGACTGGGTGCTGACATCTTGTGGCTGAGGGTCTGGCATTCAATTAGCATTTTTCTGCCTTATTGGTTGTGGGTACTGTCATATTTGAGGGTGGGACAGTCAATTAGCATATTCCCTCCTTATTGGCTGTAGATACCGCCATCTTTGTGATGGTGTGGAGGGTAGATTAGCATATTCCCTTTTTATTAGATAGAATATTAATAAGCATTGCTCCATTGGATTAATCTTTAGTTTGTGATTTCATAATAAGTGTCTTATATATTTCAGAGCAGATGTGGATGGAGACCTGCTAAGGTGGAAGCAGAGATGACTAATGGATTTCAGGAGGGCTGAAGCCTTGTCTTCAAGTTGCCTTTATCAGGCTCATGACTCTGATAATTTTCTTTATTTGTAATCACCTCAGGACAGATAAATAACTCAGAAGATCATAAACTCAAGTGTATAATTCTACTCACAGATGAAAAACAGCAAGATCCCCTATGGTTTTTGTCACTTGATTGGAAGTGGCTATTAAAAAGGAGGACATATGTAATACTTTCAATAATAAAAATGTCTTTACAATATAAATTATTACTATTAGGACAATAAAAAAGATATACCACATATAAAATGTATTATATACACATTTAAGTGAAAGGTCAGAAAATAAAAGTCTGGGTGTTATGAAATATGGTTAGAGTGAAGTAAGTAGTTTGGGTTATGAAATGGGGGAAAATGTACATATCAGAAGTGATATTTTTTTAGCTTATTTCAAGTATAAAATACTTCAGGATAAAATAAAAACAAGCAATAGTGATTGGCACTATCATATCATTCATTTTTTTTTCTATTGACTTATACCCCACTACATAAAAAAAAAATGTGAAGTAACATTGCCTGTCAACTTGTAGACAGTAAAATCTTTTGTAATAAATGAATGAATATTGCAAGCCTCTTTTGAGTATGGAAACTTTCATTTCATGTAATATTACAGATTAGATACCTTAAAAACCCTTTTCCACAAAACAAGTAGAAATACTGGGTAACAACAACAACAACAAATATATATATATATATATATATATATACATACACATATATAATTCAAACTTGTACTAGCAAAATTTAAATAAAACTCCCAACATCCCAACATAAGGAGGTCATTGAAAACCAGAGTGTTAAGCACAAGACCTGACTCTCAGCAGCCTTGGGCAGACTGTTGCTATCAATAACCTACTCTTGGGTTTTGATGCTCATAGGAGGGTAGGTGACAACCTTTGCAAAATGGAAACTTGGAACTGACACCTCACAGGACATTCAAAAGACTACATCCTCAGTGAACAGCTCAACTTAAAAACTACATGCACCCGCACAAGAGGTAAATTAAATCCTTGTCTTAGACACCTGGGGTCTGGGTGAAAAAAAAATTAGTCTCCCCTAATCATTTATCATCATGGGCCAAAAGTCACTTGTTATCAAAGTTTAATTTCAACCACCTAGGTTTTCTAACAGACTAGAGATTAAAATAAACTCAAGCTAATGATACCCCACAGTTTCTGGGCAAAGCAAATTAAAATCCTATCTTGATAAATTATCTCTCAATACAAATTATACAAGACTCCCACAAATAAAGCCTTCTGATGATATGAAAGTCAGCAGGCAAAAAAAGCAAAAACATCAGAGAATACCACTATTAGATATTAATGATAAAGTATGTTTAAAATGTTTAGAAATATAAATGAAATGAAAAAGAATTGTTTCAGTGAAAAAAGGATAAGAAAAAGAGCCTACTAAGAATAAAAAATTTATATATAATTAGTGAAAGTTAAAAGAAAGGCTTCATTAGATGAACTAAATTTTAGATTAGCCACAGCCAATGAGAGAATTAATGCCCTGGAAGAGATGATTCATAATATATCCCCCCCTACAAAGAAAAATAAAATGAGAGAAAGTGTGAAAGTAAAATTAAAGAGTTTAATATAATAAGTCTAAGAGATCTCATAGAGGATGAGAATGGAGAGAATGGGGGAAATAATATTATTCTGAAAATTCCTGAGAAATTTCTAGAATTGATGAAAGATATTTTTCTTATCCTAGGTTCTCAAATAAGATGTAAATATAATTGAATCCACACCTACACATGTTCTTTATAGTGTAACCATACAATGTAAAACTATGGGGGGAAAAGTCAAATAAAGCGTAAATATAATTGAATCCACACCTACACATGCCCCTTGTAGTGTAACCATACAATTTAAAACTATGGGGGAAGAAGTCAAATAAAGTGTAAATATAATTATATCTGCACCTACACATGCGCCTTATAGTATAATCATACAATTTAAAACCATAAGGAAAAATCAAATTAATTATTACAAAAAGACAATAATTAAACAGTAGATTTTTTTTCCATTGCAACACTATCTATAGAGAGTTCAGAGAATAGAGCTGAAGCTTATTATTCTACTAGTATAATCATTAAATATTATTTAGATATGAGAGAAAATAAATTCAGTAATCAATCACAGTTTATAACTAACAGCTTCTGGTTTTATTTCCTATTTATAAGGAAGTACCAGATATACATTTTGAAAAAAGAAAACATGAACCAGAAGAACTAAGTTAATTGCAGAAATCATTGTAAGAATGACAACATGTAAACAATAATGATTATATAAAATAATAATAGTAATGTCTAATTTGGGGAATATAAATACCAGGAAGAATTAAATTACTACTAGTAAACCACTGTGGCATATGAGGTGGAAGATAGTAATCAGTGTTATGCATACTAAGGTCTTTGTACTGTTCTACAGAAGAGTAAAGATACTCATCACCAGTAAAATATTTTAACTCTAGCCCATTCCAATTAAATACATCATCATATTAAAATTTTAAGACAATTCTGTTAAACTATGGGAGAATTTATAACAGCAAAATAAGTAGAAAAGAAAAATCAGAATAAAGAAAATTTGAATAGTACAAAAGGTATAAAGAAAAAGGGGGTGGGGAATGCAAACAAAAAGAGAAATTAGAAAATACTCAGCATAATGGGAAAATAATCCTTATTCTTGGACTTATAAATTGTTTGAAGATATAAATTGCGACAGAGAATTCTACCCCAAATCCCATGTACATATCCCAGATAGTTTGGGGTAGAAGTTGGAACCTTACCTAACATTCAATCAAGCCCTGTCTTAGAACTGAGTGTAAGCACTATTTGCTGACTCTCAATAACTTAAAGAAAATAACATTTTATTGCAAATTATATGGTATAGCTTTCAGATAAAAAAGTATAAAAGCTACAATTTCTGCTACCAAGAAAGACAAGAACCACTGTGAGAACAGCCACTTCCTTTAGGGCCACAGGACTAGAGTGGATGGTTCTCCATGCTTGTCTCACCACTCTCAGGCTTCAAATTACCTGTCTTATTGGCATTTATTCCAGGATCACAAATTAAATGACTGCAGGCATCAGACAACCCCAGGAAACAAGTAAAACAGTACTGTAATATAACAGTAAATGGAAACTGACTTTTGGTATCAGGAGTGAAACAGGAAATGGTGAAGGTAAAGGAAAACTGGAGTCATTGACCCAGCCAAGGCAGCAAGGTTACTCAGCTCAAGCCGACTGTTGCCATGGAGAAATACAGGCCAAGTAATAGTTCATGGTCTTAAAAAAAAGGGGGGGAGGGGGGAAGTCAGAAATTTATGCAAAATATTCAGATATTAATCTTGATATCAAGTTTTAATTGATATGGGCAACAGATTCAATTTTTAATACTGTGTGAACCATCAGCAGAAAGAGCAATTAAACACAGCTGCCAAACTAGTTTGGATTGTAACTTGTGTGCCAGTGACTTGTAGTGTGTTCTGTCTGTGCAAGTAAAGTTGTGAGAGTCTGCATTTCCAGTTCCCTCCTCCCAAATCTTGGGCTCTTATCAGCTATACATTTTATTTTTATGTATATTGTAAATCTCACAAGGTATTGCTACTATGTTTGAACTAGATAGTTAATTATATTTTAGAGGCCTTAAAAATAGAAAGTAATATGTATTTTTATTGATTTGAGAAAGAGAGGAGTAGAGAGGAAGAGAGAAAAAAATATCCACGTGAAAGGGAAACATCTATAGACTGCCTCCTGCATGCCCCCTGCTGGAGACTAAGCCCACAACCCAGACATGTGCCCTGACAGTGCATCTAACTACAACTTTTTGGTGCATGGGATGATGCTTAACAACTGAGCCACACTGGCCAGGGTACCTTTTTACTATATTTTTATTTGAACCTTTTTTATTGTATTTTTTTCTTTGATAGATTTTATTTGTAAAGCTGTTTTAGGTTCACGGCAAAATTAAGCAAAAAGTACAGAGTTTCCATATACCCTGCCCTCACACATGCACAGCCTCCCGCCACTGTCAACTCCCACCACCAAAGTGGTTCATTTGTTGCATTTGATGAGTCCACATTGACACATCATTATCTTCCGAAATCCATAGTTCACATTCAGATTTACTCTTGGTGGTGTCATTCTATGGGTTTGAACAAATGTTTAATTAAATGTACCCCCCTTTATAGTATCATACAGAACAGTTTTACTGCTCTGAAAATCCTCCGTCCTCTGTCTACTCATCTCTCCACTTTTCCTAACCCCAGGCAACCATTTGATCTTTGTACTGTATCAATTTTCCTTTTCCAGAATAGCATACAGTTATAATCATACAGTATGCAGCCTTTTCAGATTGGCTGATTTCACATAATAATATGCATTTAAGGTTGTTTCATGACTTGATAGCTTATTTCTCTTTAGTACTGAATAGTATACAATGGTCTGCATGTACCACAGTTTATTTACTCACTCGCCTATTTAAGGATATCTTGGTTGCTTCCAAATTTTAGCAATTATGAATAAGCTGCTATAAACATCCAGGTGCAAGATTTAGCATAAATATAAGTTTTTGACTCATTTGGGTAAATATCAAAGAGCATGATTGCTGGATCATATGATAGGAGTATTTTTAGTTTTATAACAAAATATCTCCCAAAGTGGCTGTACAATTTTGCATCCCCATGAGCAATGACTAAGAGTCCCAGTGGCTATACACCTTGAATTTAGTGTTGTCAGTATTTTTGGAATTTGGCAAAATTCCCTAATGACATAATATATTGAGCATCTTTCCATACATTAGTTTATCATCTATACATCTTCTTTGATAAAGTGTCTGTTCAGATCTTTTGCCATTTTTTAATTCGGTTGTTTGTTTTCTTATTGTTGAGTTTTAAGAGTTCTTTGTTTTAGATAACTGCCTTTTCTCAGACATATCTTCTGCAAATATTTTTTCCCAGGATGTGTCTTGATCCTCACTTCTTTTGATTAAATTTATTGAGGTTACATCTATACATGTAAACCCTAAGCGACCAGTCGACCAAACACCCGAACAACTGTTCAAACAGTCGCTATGGTGGTCAGTGTGCTCCCACAGCAGGAGCGCTGCTCCGCTGACCAATGGGCACCAGATGCTGAGCTCACGGCTGGCAAGCACAGCTGCAGTGGGGCAGGCCTCTCCCACCTCCATAGCAGCCATCCCCCGATGGATGTAATAGTGTGTGGTGGCGGCAGGCACTGAGGGGTCTGGAGGAGCAATGCAGCCCCCAGCCAGGGCTCAGGCTCTCCATCCTTCGGGGGATGTCAGACTGCTGGTTTCAGCCTGATCCCCACAGGCCAGACTGAATTGTGAGAAGGCACAGGCCATGTGGAGGGACCCCACTGGTGTACAAATCCATGCACCAGGCCTCTAGTTGATTAATAAGATTATAAAAGTTTCACCTGTACATTTCTATGACACCTGGTCTGTAATGTTACATTAGGTACCCACCTTCCAAAGTCAGTTTCTATTGTTGATCAGCTATCTAATCTTCCCTTCAAAATTTGACATTATTATCTGATACTTTTTAAAGATTCTGATATTTCCTTATATTTTCAATAATTTACCATATTTTTTTATTATTTAGTTGATTATTATAGAATCCATTATAATTTTTAAAAATAATGATAATCAATCTGGGTTATCAGACTTAGATACGTTTTAAGCAAATATTAAAATTACTCTTACAAGTCTCTAAACTATAAATTTAGCAGTTATCCTTCCCCCGAATTTTAACTGAAAATTTCCAATGCACAGATATCCAGTGGCTAGCTGGAGAGAAGCTGACCAAAACCAAATAAAGCCAAACGAGAAGAAAAAGGGAGTAGGGCTATATTCTAGAGCCATTTCTTTCACTTGACTCAAAAATAAAAACCAGGTGTGAATAGACTATCTAAAAAGAATTACACTTATTGACATACAGTTTAGGTGAAAGATTCAATGGTTGTTTGAAAATTCTGTATGAAAGTATTTATTCCACTTCATGGATCACTGGGAAACTTTGTCTTTTGTATGAGTATAAATAGATGTGTGAAGATCCCTTCACTGACCTGGATTACAAAAGTACACTCAATGAAAGTTTTTTATGCTTTTTCATCCTTATTATTTTTATAATAAGGCTTTATGCCCTTCTCACAACATAGATAAAGATTTACCCATTATTCTGGGTAGATTTTTATTCTAAGGTAATAACTATCCAAAATGTCCTTTTAGAAAGCAGGTAGCTGGGGCTTTGACCTAAGCTAGATTTCTGGAAAAGGAGAGGAATGGCCCACTATGGGCATGAGGAAACAGGAGATGAATGTGAAAGTCTCAGGGGAGGAGAAGGGAAGGGAAGGGGAAGAGAGGGGATGGGAGGAGATGAGAGGGGAGAAGAGAAAAAAGAAAAAAGAAGAAAGAGAAAAAAAAAAGCAGACAGAGTCTGAATTTTCAGGTCCAAAGAAGGTGGGCAAAGGGCCTTAGGTGTGATGTAAATAAAAGTCAACAGCTTAGGATAAATAAATAAGATAACTTTTTAAGTGTTATAGACAGAGAAAAGTAATATTGTAGGAAATCTGTGGCCTGTTCTTTGGTCAGGGAGAAAGTTATTAACAAAGTGTCCAGTGAAAAAACTGAAAGCACAATAGGCAAGAATTATTTCATCAAAGATATGGCCAGGTCCTCATACAAAATATATTATTTGAAAACTTTTTTTCTTTTCTGTTGACTCTGTAAATTTCTTGAAGGTAAATGGAAGGAAAAAAAATAAAAAAAGGAAGAAAAGAACTCAGACTTAAAAAATAATCATTATTTACAGGTTTTCACTAGTAAAATGCCACTAATTATTAACATATCTTTGCAAAGAAAAATGTTCTTCAAACATTTAACATATAAGTATTATTACAACTTGCCAGCCCTCTTTTTATTCTTTGTTTCTTCTTGGAAATTGGTCCTCCTTCGGACCCATCTCATTCAGACATAACATAGTATCATTTTGAAAAATTTTGCATAATCATTTAACTTTGATGAGCAAATGAAAGTTCAAGAAAGGGAAAATAATTTTAAGTGGACTTAATTTGCCTTAGAAAGAATGAAAATAGAGTTATACTTGAAGTAAGCAAGAATGTGATATTTACCCACAGAAATAGAAACCCATTGTGAAGCTGATGCACAAAGAATTAGAGCAAAAAGCAACTCAATTTCATGCTGTGCAACTGAAATGTACTGTAAGTAATTAAAAGTAATGTAATTGAAACTGTCTTGCACTATGGTTCAATAGGTCATTGAAATGTTGCATTAGAAAAATCTAAAATTATTTTTAAACAAAACAGAGAAGATAATCACTGTATTTCATCTGATTGAGGTACCATCTAAGATCCTAACAGAGTGAGAGAGAGTTAATGATCCACACTTGCCACTGCTTCAGAAAGGAATATAAGCACGATCTCTGGGAGGGAGAAATTTTCTCAACCACCACCCGCTGCCACCCATGACATATTTAGGTTCCTTGAATTTATGTTGTCAACATGATCTGTTCCATTCCTTTGTGGTGCTTCTTATGATCATGAGTAACTATTTGTGTAAGGACATGTGAAATGCTCATCTCACCCTTACACCATAAAATCTATGAGGGCTGGGACCATTACTGCCTGTCAGAACTCCCAAGGCCAAAAGTAATAGTTGGCATAGAATGGATGTTAAGAAAATACTAAAATTAGATTAGTATGATAAATGGATTAGGTAGACAGAAGAAAGATAGAGAACATAGATGATTGGTAGAGAAAGGGAAATAAAAGTAAATTTAAAGGAAAATAAAAGTAATTTTGTTTTAGTGTGTTATTTGTATCACATTGTCATTGAAATAATTAAATTAGGTAGATTAAAAGTACCAACCACCTGAGCTCATAATGCTTGGAAGTGAGCACATGTTAGTTTGTGTTCTTGAGAAAGCAGACCTTGAGGCAAAGACCTGTCTGTAGCAGAACACAAATAAGGAAGTAAGCAAGTGATACAGGACAGTAAAAAAGTCTGATAATAAGTAGGTTGATTGTTTTGGGGAAACCAGTGCTGAATTGTTCTGAGAAGTCATGTGAGATGTGGCTCAGGATTGTCCCACCACAGGGCCTGGAGGCTGAAAGATTTATCTACTAACAGCAATTTCCTATTGGTTGAGAGTTGAGTGAGTAGCAAATGCATGTGGTGGAGCAAGCTTTCTCAGTGCATTTCAGGTGGTAGTTCTTACTGGGTCTGGAATTGTGAACTGTAGCTGCAGGTTAACTCAAGTGGTCTCAGAGAACAAGACATGAGACCAGCAGCATCTGCTCCAGAATGTTAACAGGTACAGAGACAGTGTTGGAAGAGCCCTGTCTTTGTAGGAAATGATGGGGTTAGTGTCAGTAGTGCCAATAGAAAAGGTTCCATTCTATGACTAGATGCCAAGCCTGCCTCATGTGGTTCCTTTGATACCAGGAATTTTAGGCAACTTTTCCCCTGGGAGCCATGCCTAAAAGTATTGGAATGCCACTTAAGAAAGGATTCTTTAGAATCAGAGTAGACATTTCCAGGAGCTAATAGCTTTAATGGTTACTGAATTGAAAGACTGTAGTGGGAATTCCAACTTTCAGTTAAAGCTGTATCACCCTAGGATTGAGAAATGTCTGGGAATGTCTGGAGAACTGAAGGAAATGGGCCACCTGAGCTATTTATTTCAAGTAGCTCTCTATGCTCTGGGGTAGAACTCAGCCAACAAAAAAGTGGCAAGAAATCTATAATAATAATAAAAGCATAATATGCTAATTAGACCTTCCAGATGAAGCCAGGACTGAAAGGAAAGCCCCGGTCCCAGGTGACAGAGGGAAGCTGGTGCCAACAGCTGGGGAAAGGAAGGTCTACTCTTATATGATTTTCGTGCATCTATAATAATAAAAAGCATAATTAGACCAAACGACCTTCCGGATGACATTCCAGACAACCATCCAGATGAAGCTGGGACTGTGAGAGCAAAAGTGGCAGCCAGGGCTGCTGTTGTGAGGACTGGGGCTGCAGCTGGGGCTGCTACCTTAGCCTTCAGAGCCTCTTGCAAGAATTTTGTTCATTGGGCTTCTAGTAAAATATAATTGTTTGTCTTGATACAGTCAAATGTTTGTTAATTAGATTATCTGCTGGCCTAACTACCATAGGTACTTCTTGAGTTCTAAAAAAAAGAAATCTAGCTCTAACTGGTTTGCTCAGTGGATAGAGTGCCAACCTGCAGAATGAAGTATCCTGGGTTCCTGGTCAGGGCACATGCCAGGGTTGTGGCTCAATCCCCAAAAGGAGGCAGGAGACAGCTGAACAAGGATTCTCTCTTGTCATTGATGTTTCTAATTTTCTCTCCCTCCCCCTTCCTTTCTGAAATCAAGAAAAAATTCTATCTAATAAATAGAAAATATACAAATTAACCATCACACCATCACAAATATGGCAGTACCCATAGCCACAAGATGGTAGCGCCCAGTCCCCTCAGCCCCGTCAGAGTCCTCCAGTCCTTTCAGCCCTCCAGCGGGGGTGGCAGGTGCTCTGTATGGCTGGACCAGCCCTCAGCCCCCCAGCTGCCCAGGGCTGGCCCGAGGCACAGGCAAGCCTTGGATGTTGGCTGCCTAGATGATGCCCAAGGTGCAGCAAAGCCTCAGGTGTCAGCTGCCCAGCCACCCAGGGCCAGCATGAGGTACAGGCAAGCCTCAGATGTTTGCCCCCAGCCACACAGAGCTGCCCGAAGCTCAGGTAACCAGGACCAATCAAGGCTTGCACCGCCAGCAGTGGCAGCAGCAGAGATGTGATGGGAGAGTCGCCTTCTCCTATTGCTGGATCATCTCCCACCCCTGAGGGCTCCCAGACTGTGAGAGGGGGCAGGCCAAGCTGAGGGAACCTCCCCCCTCCATGCATGAATTTTCATGCACCAGTCCTCTAGAGTATGTGTGTGTATGTGTGTGTGTGTGTGTGTGTGTGTGTGTGTGTGTGTGTGTATTTTTTTTTTTAAGGAGTCTACAATGAAGAAGTAAAACTAAAAAGAATTGATCCCCTAAATTCTCAAACAGACACTTCACAGAAACAGGGAAAAAGAACAAAACAGAAATGTCTAGTTTGGTTCTATTGGAACCAGCTGATCAGACAATGGCATCTTTGTTGGTGACAGGAGTCAGGATAGGAGAACTTGCAGTGGTTTCATAGCTGGACCAGTAGACATAACTTTGAATGCCCATAGCTGCTTTGCTGCAGTTATTGGAAGCATAAGCTACCTTATACAAGACTCACTTCTGGAAAGGAGAAAAGTAGAGAAAGAAAACATCAAATATCACTAAATAGATCACAGTATTACTATAGATCATAATCAAGGCAAGCCTTATGAAATTGTAGAATAATTTAAAGGTATATTTGAGAAGGAAACAGCACTGTAAACACAATTGAGGAGAAGGAACACAAAAGAATGTTTTTCTATAGCTGTTGTGTGACCCTCAGTTGGTGTCACCTTAAGAAACCCAGTTTGCGTTAGAATTTATAAAAGCCTAGCTGGAATTTGAAGACATTTTAAGGTACCCCAAGGTCAGAGTCAGGAATCACGGATGAAGCACAATCTCTGGACACTTACTTTGAATTTTTAAACAATCAACTAGCCCACAGATTTTTTTTTTGAAGCACCTATATTAGGCCATGAGAGTCACATACACAAATCACCATGGATCAGTCTAAGTCACAAACCACATTGGAATATCTACAGTCCTGAGAGTACCCATTACTCCCAGCACAGCGCATCTAGAAACAGGTCAGTATAGTTGTGTTGGCTCTGCTCTCTTCCACATTTTACCATTGTGCCTTCTATTAGTTTTATATTATAACATACAATCATGGAAGTTTTGGTGACAATTGTTATTTGGGATGTAATTCCAATATTCAGAAAGGTTTTAATAAGTAGAACATTCATAACATTAGTCTTTAGAAAATATAGAACAAATTCTTCTTGATGGATATGTGAGGAAAACATGGCTGTGTGTAGTGAACTTTCCCCAGAACAATACCAATGTCTTTGACAGGGGCTACCATAACCAACTTCTTAGAAAGCATACAGAGGTTATGGAGAGGTTCAGAGGACTCAAAGGGAAACTTAAAGAATTAGGAAATAATAACTACGTGGGAAGGCTCAGAAAACTGGGATTTCATTTTGAAAAGAAGACAACTAGACGAGGACTTTTTCTTTCAGGATAAGAAGGGCTATTAGGAGCAGAATGATAACCAGTTGTCTATGTCCAGAGAGAGCAGGTCAAAAGGAAAAAGGGTGAAGGGAGAGCACAGCAGAGTCAGGCTAGCTGTTGGAAATGTTTGTTGCTAACAAGCGATGATAATCCTGGGACGCTGCTGGCACACAGTGTTGGACATATGTCCGTGTGCATTTGAGGTAAATAACAGGCTGCAAAATTTAAAATTAAAAAAGAAAAAACTGTCCAGAGGTTTCTCAAGATCCCTATGCTTATCTTCGAACAAGTTAAAAAAAATAGTATTTCTACCTTATCATCCCTTTGTCTCCACTGTATGCCAGTTCTACCAAGTACTTTCTGTTTCTTTTTTAATATAAAGTAGTTTTAATGAATCCAAGTATGGCTATCACGTGAATTTATCCATGTAGGAAATGCTTGTTAGAGGTAGGAAGTGGAAGATAACGTTCCTGGTTTTAAAACATGTTGTGCAACACAATCTTTGCTTCTAAAGCTTCTGTGATTGGTCAATATGGATCAGCTTAGCTGTTCTGGGTTCAAGTGAGAGACTGAGGGGCAGAGAGGTGGGGCAGAGTCCTGTTGAGCTTACCCCTCACCCCAGCTCTCAGTACTTGCCTTTACAACAAGCCCAAGGAATCCTGCAGGAACCCCTATGGCTTTCTGAACAGAGTTTAGAAATCATTGACCCAGATCAGGAGGGCATATTGCACTCTGGTTGTGTTTTCTAACTCACAAAATTATTTACAGCATATTATCTGTGTCCTTCCTGCCTCAGCATTTAGATTCTATTTAAATACATCATTTAAAAGCATCTGGTAATGACTTTTTAAGGGTGACCCTAAGTTTAGTTATATTAAGCTTAATGAGAAAACACTGTTTAATTTAGAATGGATTTTTTTTTCTTTACAAAAATTATGGGAGGAATTTCAAGTTCCATCATTTTCAGAAAACATGTGAAAAACTGCTTATATTAATTAAAATGCAATAGAAAAGTCTATTACATTTGAGTTTAATATTGAACCAGGGCCAACTTCTCCATTAGGCATAGTAGGCACAGTGTCCAGGGCCCGTAATTATTTTCTGAGAAGATGAAAATATTTTATCCTTTTTAATAAAATCAGAATTTAGAAAATGAACTAGGCCAAAGGGAGGAGTTTACCATAAAATATTAATGTTATTATCATTCCCTCTTATTCATCCCATTGGTAAGAGAGGGACTCCTGATCTAGGAATAGGGCAGTGGCCAAAAACATGACACATGGCACAGGAAAGAGGACATCTACAGCAGTTTATTAGCCACATTAGACCTCCAGGCTGAGAAGAGGAGCACAGTGCACCATGCAGGGCCACTCAGTGCTGGCACTCAGAACACAGTGAACAAGTCCGGCCTGTGGGAGGGCAGGCTTTGTCACAATGAGAGGGTGACATGCCCCTGGTTCCCACAGGAGGAGGATTCACTGGTTTGAATAATCCCACAAGCTAGCTGGGAACTGAAATTCACTACTCCGGGATATGCAGGGCTTGTGCCTGGTCCCTTTGATAAAAAAGGATTGTTTAGCCCTAGCTGGTTTGGCTCAGTAGATAGAGCATCCGCCTGTAGACTGAAGGGTCCAGGGTTCAAATCTGGTCAAGGGCATGTACCTGGGTTTCAGACTCAATTCCCAGTAAGGGTCATGCAGAGGCAGCCAATCAATGATTCTCATCATTGATGTTTCTCTCTCTCCCTTTCCCTTCCTCTCTGAAATCCATAAAAATACTTTTTTGGTTTTTTTTTTGTTTTGTTTTTAAATATTTTATTGATTTTTTACAGAGAGGAAAGGAGAGATAGAAAGTCAGAAACATCGATGAGAGAGAGATATCGATCAGCCACCTCCTGCACACCCCACAGTGGAGACGTGCCTGCAAGCAAGGTACATGCCCCCGACCGGAATCGAACCTGGGACCCTTCAGTTGGCAAGCCGACGCTCTATCCACTGAGCAAAACTGGTCTCGGCAAAATATTTTGTTTTTAAAAAGGATTGTTTGGCTAGCAGACCTTATCTGTGGAAGCAGAGTCAGAAAGAGAACTTAGGTTAAGCCACTTAGGCCCACTGGGTTTCCCCAGATGTCAAGGTATAATTAATATTGAATATATACACTGAGTAGCCACATTATATTATGATCTCTGAATGCACAATAATCTGGCCACTCAGTGTATATCCTATATAATAAAAGACTAATATGCAAATTGTCCCCTCGACCAGGTGTTCGACCAGCAGGCAGGCCGGCCAACTGTCATGTCCCCTCCCTCTGGCTGGGCAGGCCAGACCCCACCCATGCATGAATTCATTTCCTCCTGGAAATGACTACTCTAATTCTAACACACACACACACACACACACACACACACACACACATACACACACTGAGTGGCCAGATTATTATGCATTCAGAGATCATAATAATCTGGCCACTCAGAATATATATATATTCCCTTTTTAATGAAAGAAGGGACCCAGTAAAGCAAAAATACATACAGCCCATAAAAGTTATATGTGGCCCTGTTTGAAATGGGTATAGAATTAGTATGCCATCTCTTTTTCAAGCTAAAACAAGTGCTTTAAATAACTTCAAGATCTTCACAATCTAGCTCTGTTCTTAATCTCAAATTTAAAAATAATTGAGCCCATATATCAAAAGTTACTGCATGAAGGACATGTAAGAGAACTGTTTAGAGCCAGAATATGTGATTAATGTGTCTTTCTTTCCTGAAAAGACATTATATGTAATCTTGATCAAGTTCCTCAATCTCTCTGAACTACAAGTTCCTTATCTGTAAAGAAATAGTATAAAGATTAAATCAGTGAAGTGGGGAAAAGCCCCTCCCACAGTGTACAGCTGGTGTTAGTTCGATATAAATCATCATTGCAATAAAATTGTGTGGCTTTATAATTTTTGAGAATTCTCTGTAGATTTTTCCTGACATTAGTAGACACTCAACATGCATTAAATGAATGGATGGGTAGATGAACAAATTAACTTACATATACACAAGAGGTTCTTGTCTTTACTCACACTGTTTTCCTTACCTGTAATGTGCTCCCCACTCTTCTTTCCTTATCTAAGTTCTGCCCTTCTTTAGAAAACCAAATTTTACCTCATTAATTTATTTTTAAACAACCTAGCTTTCTTTGATATTTTCTCTTAATTTTTGGAGAATTTATTCTCTGAGACACTCCTTTTGAATTAAACCTAAGAGGTCTTGATTATTAATTCTCTAGATTATTTCTGATCCCCTAGACTGTAGAACTTTTAAATGTTGAGGGATGTGTCATGTACCTTTTTGTTTGTTTAGCCCTAAGGTAATTTCCTGGTGACAGTAGAAACTAGGTCAAAGATAAATAGCAGTCTTTTCCTCTTCACTCTTGTTCTCCTACCTGTTTTAGTTGATAGCACTCTCATCCCTCCAGTCATTTAGATTCAAAATGTTAGAGTTTCCACAGATAAATGCAGACTCTTGGGGACCCTAGAGTTAATATCATCCCTATTTGTCTGAAGGTAGTGTTATTGTCAGAGAGCACAGATTTAGAGGTGGGGAAGGTGCACCTTCCTAGAATACCAGATGCATTACATCCTCTTGATGATCCAGGGTTTCATATCCATCTCAGTGTTTCCTCAAGCTTTTTCACTCTCGCACACTGTCCTTCATTTGTACTATTCTGTCTCTGAATTGTTTCCTATACAGCCCAGTTCCATGTTCTCTACATCAGGAATTCATCAATTTCCTTCTGGATTATTGAAATGACCTCTAAATTGATCTCTCTGTCTCCAGGTTCTATTGCCTTCAATTTATCCTAACTCTTACCTTAATTATCTTCATTAAATACTTAAATTTTTATTCAAAAAAAATCTCTTGATCAGAATATTATGTTGTTTATTCAGTAAACAATTGCTTATAATATAAAGGCCATGTCCAAATTCTTTTACCTAGATCTCTTCAATATTTCAATAACATTTTTCCAATTGTATTGCATATCACATAACCCCTCTTAAATATTGATCCACAAGTCTCTAAAAGACAAACAATATTTCCTGTTTCTCTGACCACATTCTAGTTCCCTCTATTCAAAATAGCAATACATGAATTGGCCTCTTAAATCATATATCTATCGTTCTAAATCCAGTTCAAACCTCAGATCTATTAAGCTTTTTTTGTATCCCCTTCAAGAAGACTATATCTACTGCTCCCTATACTTTCTAACTTCTAAATGTTTTGTCCATTCTAACATTTTACAATGTATTGTAATGTGTGCGTGTGTATGTGTGTGTGTGTGTGTGTGTGTGTGTGTGTGTGTGTGTTTGAGAGAGAGAGAGAGAGACTATGCTGGGTGGTGAAATTCCACTTGATAAATATTAATGTCTGATTATCTTTGCATCCCTAATAGTACTTAGAATTCTGCCTTACCCAAAGTGGGTAATTAATAAATGCCACTGAATTGAATTTTCCCCCCTGAACTAACAAAGAGTAACCCTCTAGGACTTTAGTGTCAGGAAGTAAAAATTCCAATTAGCTATACCCACCTAAAATGGAACTAAAAGTCAATAAGTGTTGTTTTATGCATTATCTCATTAATCACCTAAATTTCCTCCTTCAAATTTGAATGTAAACATTTCCTTTCCTTATACAAGAAATTTTGCAATCATTAGAAGTATTATCAATAAGTAATAAACTGATTTTCCCTACAATGAACATTTTTCAAATATTTTCTAATAGAAGATAATTCACAAATAAAGAGTTCCATAGATATAGGAGTTTCTGAAATACCGGGTTAAACAAAGTTGAGCCAATCTCTTTGCCACCAGTTTTTATACATTTTAATGCATTTTGACTATCAGACAGAGAGGAAAAGTAAATAAAATTTTCTAAGCAGAATGTTGCACAGAAATCTTTTCTTTCAGAGCATATTGCATATGGATGGGATGGTGTTTAGTGGAGTATTTTGAGAAACACTCTTCATGAATGTCAATCCATTTCAACACAGTATAAATCTATTGTAAAGACTACATCATTTTTGCCAATGCTGGTTTGGCTCAGGGGGTAGAGCATTGGCCTCCAGACTGAAGGATCCCAGTTCTATTCCAATCAAGGGCACATAATTCTGGTTGTAGGCTCAATCCCCAGTGAGGGGTATGCAGGGGACAGCCAATCAATGATTCTCTCTCATCATTAATGTTTCTATCTCTTCCTCTCCCTTCCTCTAAAAACAAAGACTATGTAATTTCTGCAAGAGATAGATAACTTAATTACCAATATTCTTAATTATACAAAAATATCAAAATATCTCCCTGAAAAACTAAGGATTCAATCAATATGGTATTTACTAATGTAAGCCAAGTTAACAACTCCTTAAAATATCAATGAGGATGTGTTTATATGGCTCAAATCATTATGTGCTTGATTAAAATAGCACACATGCCCTTTTCAGTACAAAAAAAAAAAAAACACTAAACAATAATTGTTTAGTGGGGGTTTTTTGTACTGAAAAGTATATGTGAGTTTTGTGCATAATATTTTAATTTCATGGAACCTAGCACCTATGGACTGAGGAAGCTGTTGAACAATCTAAAGTCAATTTTCAAGCATCTTATTTTTGTTCAGTAAAAATTTCTTACTTTAACATAGATATATGGGATATAATCTATTTATAAATATCTATATTGGTGGAGTTGGCATAGTATTATTATCCTTGTGAGTCAATTATATCCTAAACTTAGTCACATGGTAAGCATGAGATTCTTAGACATGGACTCAAGATTAAGGAAACAGTTTATCATTGGTAGTCCAAATACTTATTGAAAATTTACTAAAATTATTATCGTAATTGTGACTTAAGCACTGTCTTACTATTGTTTTACTATAAACTGAAGGGAGCTCTTATGCATCTGTAGTGTACAGTACACACTAAGGAAAAGTTACATTAGTCTAGAATACCTTACAATTTCCAGATCACTTGAGGCACTAGGACACTGACTGTGATTATTTGTTTCTATTATATCAATCATCAAATTAGTCTCTACAAGGTATACATTTATTTGGCTTATTGTTTAGCATAAAAAGACAAAGTAATAGAGACTAAAACAATATTATTGAATAAAAAGTACATGTAATGAACACTTTTTATTATATGTTCCTATCCCATGAGTAGTCATTAGTAGGATTCAGAGTCTAGTTATGTTTTTTAAGCTGATTCAACTATAAGATACGTGAACCAAATTGAGCCAACTCTACTTTTTTTCACTTGGAATAGAGACGGGAGATTGATAGACAGCCATTAAGTATCTTGCGTGACTGTTCCATGTAAACCTGGGATCAGCCTGTGTGTGACTGAACATGTACTTTTAGCAGCTGAGGGGGGCGATATTATTCCAGAGAAAGCTTTTCTGCAGAAAAAAGGAAACAGTGAGGTGAGGTAAAATAAGTAGTCAAAAAGAAATAGAAGACAAAGATAAAAATATATACATGGCGAGAGAGAACACTTCCTAAGTCCGAAAGACTTCAAAATTCTCCTTTCAGGTCTTTCTTCAGGCCTATCTGCATCTTAGTTTTTGCATATTTTGAGTGACTCATGTGTTCTTCTTCTTTTTTTAATCTCTACTTTGCTCAAGCTAGCAGAAGTTAGCTAATTTTTTTTTTTGCCATTGCAAAGTTTTAAAAATTGCATGTAGAAAATTAACTTGAGTGTAATTGTCTATGCAGCAAGGTATTGCCAATGCTCTGGAGTCAAAGACCACCCGGAACACACCTGTGATTGAACAAGTTAGGTTTAATTTCACATTGCAACAAGAGAAAGCACTCGCAATTGAGCTATGGGGCAGTAGAGAGAATTAGAACACATTCAGTATAGGATTTGAACTTATGATTTGTGGGAAAGGCCTTAAGGAAGCTGGCTGTTGCTCTGAATTGAATGCTATCAGGAAGTGCAGGTAATTATGTGACTGGGAATCTCAATAAATCTTCTCCAGAAAGAGAGAAGATTGGGTGGAAGTTTATAATCATATAATTGGTAAAGGGGCATTTCCTCATCTTAGCCAGTTACTGCCATTTTTGTGACATGGTGTTATGAACAGGAGTTCCAATATTGGGACGATTGATTTAAAATATTAACTCTTCCACTTACAAATTGTGTGACTCTGGTTGAGTTATTTAATCTCTCTGTGACAGAGTTGCTTTACTTATAAAATGGGGAGGAAAATAGCATTTATCTTATAGGGTTACTGTGAAGCTTGAAGAAAAAATGTGGAATTTATCAGACCTTGTGGGACAAAAGAAGTCCTCAGTAATATGTGCATAAAACAAACACATGCACACAGACACACATTTCTCACATAAAACTGTCAAACTGCTTCATAGAGAATTTCATAACTTTTAAGAAAAATATTTATAAAAATTGAGTTCATCCTATAGGACAAGTTTCCATTAACAGTGAAAAATATCCACTAATAATCACAAATTTCCTATAATTTTAAACCATAGATATTCTCTCATCTACTTATTTCCTGAACTCCTAATCTGTGCTAGATTCTAGGAATACCAAAATAAAAGCACACATCTTTAATATTAGGTGATTATTTTTTAAAAGAGGAGGCATTTGTAGTCTTATTATTTCTACAGTTTTACACTGCAGCTGAAGTATTTGAAATTTCAGATTCTAAAGAAAAGTAACGTCATGGACTGCCTGGAATTATTCAAGAAGTAGACATATTTTTTACAAACTCTGTATTTCCTGCCCTAGTGTAAAAATAGGTCTTCTGTGGTTAAGAATGAATATATGCTACTCTAAGTCCCTGAAGTATGAAAAAGTTGACTTGTCTACAAGTCAGGGCTATAATCACTCAATCAGTGTTTTTCTTTCAGAAAGTAGCTTCTGTTACATAGGAAAAGAAAAAGTTGCCAAAATAAATAATCCAGATTAAATATTGAATATACATTAAATTATAAAAGAGAAATACTAGATATTGCACTTTCCCAAATATATTAGCACTTCTAGATTTATGTTGGTTCTTAAAAAGATTTATTTTGTGTTATTTGAAGTACAATGACTATTGGCACACATTCACAAGAATTGATAAACATATATGTGAAAATCAGATAAAAATTTATAAAGGAAGGATACTGTTAATTATGACTATGTATGTTGTTTGAAATAATTTATAAAAGAAATGCTATGGTTATTTTTTGTTTTTTAAAGTTCTTCTCAAAGGAAGTTATATTATAACTAGGGGCCCAGTGCATAAAATTCATGCACTGATGGAAGGTATCCCTCAGTCTAGCCTGCACTCTCTTCAATCTGGGATGCCATGGGGGATGTCCAACTGCCAGTTTAGGCCTGATCCCTGCTGGCCCTCAACTGCTTGCCTGTCTGCCAGCCTGATCATCCCCTAACCACTGCCCTGCCAGCCTGATTGATGCCTAACTGCTCTCCTGCCAGCCCAATTGCCCCTAATTGCCCTCCCTTGCAGGTCTGCCCCCCCCACCATTGCCTTTCCCTATAAGCCTGGTCACCTCTAACTGCCCTTTTCTGCTGGCCTGATCACCCACAACTACCCTCACCTGCTGACTATCTTGTGGTGGCCATCTTTGACCACATGGGGGCAGCTATCTTGTGCAAGGGTGTGAGGGTCAATTTGCATATTACCTCTTTATTATATAGGATGTCTCCATGTCAATCATCCAATGAAAAAAGTATGTAGAGGCTTTTAGCTACTTTCACCTACAATATCAGTTATTAAAATATGGGTAGTATATTTGAAAGAATCTTTTTCAATCTATATCTAGTGATGTATATTGAAAATGCCTCTTAGTTACATTTAGACAATGAAATTGAATTATAAGATCTGAATAGAACTCTAATAAATTTTTCAAGAAACTCCATTATAACTTGTATCATCTTTTTTGATGAAGTGGAGTCTCTTATAGCTAGCATTTATTAAGTACTTGCCTTGTTTCAGGTACTGTTCTAAATGATTTACATAAGTTTTACTCAAGAAAAAAACATATTAAATACATATCATAGCCACCATTTCACAATTAAGTAACCAAAGTTCAGAGAGCCAACTGACTTGCCCAAGATTACATGAGTATAAGATGGTAGGCCTGCTGAAAGCCAAAGCCCCTGCTCTTAGTCACTAAGCTACAATGCCTCTCCTCAGCAGCCCAATGTGAGTACTTAGAACATGTTAAGCCTTTTATTATCTCATTTACTCTGTACAACTACAATGCAAGAGTAGGCATCTGCCCATTTTAAAGGGAAGAAAATACACTCAAGGTCACAAAGTTAATAAGTTAAAACTAGAATCTAAATTTAGGTTTGTCTAAATCTAAAGCCATGCTTGTAATCTGAAAGTCATACTGTCAAATTATCATACCTGCCTGGAAAAAGACTGTTTTGTTTTATATCATGCATATCCTCATTCAGATTAACATTGCCCAGTAATTAGTAATATAGTTTGGAAGCATTAAGTATGATAATTACTAGCATTACCACATATTTTTTCAATCCCACCTGAGAAGAAATCTTTAGCAAGCACGTAGAGTTCTTTGGAAAGTGTCAAGGATATTGAACTATATTTTTCTGAAACAGATTTGAATATCTGAACTCAAGCTTAATAAATATACTTTGAAAATGTAATGGAAAAAGTTAAAGTGGGAGAAGTAAGATTACATTTCTGACCCCATTGTGGATATTTTATCACATTCCTAGAGCAAGTGAGAAAGTGCTTCAAGTAAGTATTATCATCTCTAAGAATCTACATGGTTTATGAACTTAGTTAATAATGGGAGTGCAGTCAAAATTCTTTTAAAAATAACTGAAAGAATATTAACTTAATGGAATACTTGTATGTGAATTGTTGCTCACATTTATTTTGGAATTTATATAATCACAAACACCCCGCTGAGCTGCCTATGATTTTATAATTACAGGATAAAAAATATCTTTGTCCACAAATTGTATTTAACAAACAGAGTGTAGGGTAAATTCTGTGACAATGGGAAAACCTGTGAACTAGGTGAAACCTTTATCATGCTACCTCCTGTTACATCTTGCCATGCTTCCTAGTCCACAAAAGAAAATATGCGGATACTAGTAATAATATGCACAGCATGGAATGGCAAGGGTTTGGGTTAGCCATATCCAGGTCAACAAAAATGTACAGTAGGAAATATAAATAATACTGATAATAGGAGCATTTAAAAGGAAAGAAACTCTAAAGATATTTTTTAAACTCAGCTCTCTTCATAGGAACATGCAAATGTAAGATCTCTACACATATCACCTACAATTTACAATATGCAATAACAACTAAATTTAGTCATATGAAGAAACAAGGAAATGTGCCTCATAGTTAAGATAAAAAATAGTTAATAGAAACAGACTCAAAGATTACCCAAATGATGGAACTATCAGAAAAGGACTCTAAACCTGATTGATAATGGCTGGGGAGATATAAATTTCCAGGAGAAATTATTTGTAAATAATGGTAACAATAGCCAATGGAAATCCTAAAAGGAAAATTACAATATCTGAAATTTAAGTTATTTATAATTGAATAACACGTTAGAGGCAAAAGAAGAAAGGATCAAAGAACTTAGAGGCAAGTCAAGATAGAAATCATCCAAACTGAGGTACATGGAGAAAAAGATTAGAAAAATAAATAGCGCCTCAATGACCTATGGGATGATGTCAATGATCTAACATAAATATAATTGGAATTTTTAAAGGAGAGAAATAATGAAGCTGGTTTTTAAAGGAGAGAAAGAATTGGAGTTTTTAAAGGAGAGAAAGAATGGAATTGAATATTAGCTTTTTTTTTAATTGGATCAAAAACAATATCCCAGATATTTACAAAGTTCAGCAAGCCTCAAGAAAGATGAATAAAAAGAAAATTACAGCTTAGCACATTACACAAAATAGCTGAGTACTAGAGATAAAAAAAAATGTATTAACTTAATGGAATGCTAATTGTTTATTCATGGTCTCACGGCATTTGTTTTCATTGTTATCATCATAGATGCTTCCACTAAACTGTTACTTTAATTGTGAAGAACAAAATGTCCCTTCCTAGAATTTTATTTAACAAACATATTTTAATTGTGAGCTTTTGTCTTTAAATGTTACAGAGGTAGCACTTAGGAATAGACTGAATCTCACTCCTCAATTCCAAATCACCAAAACGAGACTCTAAATGCCCTATATTCAAAGTTCAGGTGCTTACTCCTGAACTACTTAAAAGTGGCCAGGATCTAGGTATGTTGTAACAAATTGTTAGAAGCCACAACCATGGCCTTTTGGATGCAAAGTCAATTCTCACAGAAAGATCTAAGAAAACATGATGAACCTTCATACATGCTCTGAAGGTTCCAGTCCAACTATCTCCCCCAAGGTACACTTTGAGAGGTAAAAAGTGTGTTAGACCTCTTAGAAGATCTTCCCAGATTTTAGCTTGCTCTCATTTAAGCTGTCACTTCATCCAGGAGTTCTGTGTGAGCTGCTGTGCCCTTCCCACAGGCATCACCTTTCTTCCTGCTGGTGCAGTGTGCTCCTTGTGCCCTGCCCTGATGGTCTCCTGCTGAGGGATCAGGATGTTTCTGAATACCTAGGGATGAATCAAAAATGAAGGGGACATTAACACTCTAGGGGAAGTTAAGAGTGAGGGAATAAATTCTTGCCTTTAACCCACCCAGGGAACTATACTGAGATGTGAGTTTGTGGCTTCTCATTAAATGGTCTGGTAATATCAAATAGACTCACATAAGGGCAGTCAGTTCAATAGCACATACTCACATTGGCTCTCCAGACTGCCTTAACTCTCCTTTTCCCTCACTTCTCCTTGGGAATGCACTCCCTGACCAAGTAAAAATCAAAAGTCTTTGCCTTAGGCTCTCCTTAGTCTGCGAAATAAGACTAAGTCAGGATGAGATTCTTTAATTTATTGATTCATTCATTGAGCAAACAATGGAAGCATTCCTATACTTCATATATTGCTTCAGAAACATGTACTGAGTGACTGTTGTGAACACCGAGAAAGAAGACAACTACTAAGAAGGGCTCCTGTTAGCTAACTGGGCTCAAATTTTATAAAAGAGCCCAGCAGCCATTTCTATGCAGGGGCCACTCATGCAAACTGCACTTCTGTGAGAAACCTCTGCTGAACTGCTTGCCTTCACTTGAATCAGTCCTTACAAAAGAGTTCCTGGAATCTTATTTCAACCAGTAGGATTGAGACTTGACTCATCCAATCTGAGCTTCATAGCTCCACCAACCAGAGTGGCTATATTCTGATCAAATCAGGACCATGCTTTCTAGACCAATGATTTGCATGAGGACAAACCAATCAAGGACAGGGCCAGGGACTTCTATATAAGACAGCTCACCTCTGGCTCTGGGAGGACACTTTCCCTTTCCACCTAAGTCTGAAAACTGCATTTCTCTAGCTGGGCTAAAACATGGAAGATGCCCCATGAACACAGCAGGGCAGAGCAGAGCAGACCATCAGGGAGCAGCGATATCTAGCTGGAGAAGAGCCTGGCCCCAGCACTGCCTCTCAGACGTCCTGTATCATACTTGAGGTGTTCCTCACTGACCACAGTTTCTTTCTTCAGCATACCTCAAATTGAACATTCTTGTTGGTATTGAATTGGCACCAACATCTATCAGTTGACACTATGAAATACCAAAAACTGTGCTTGTGGCAGTGCTCTCAGCTGTCCTGGCTCTGTCTTTTGCTTCAACAGTGTTTGGACTGAACAGACCCAGAACCACCCCTTTTTCCAGCCTCCAGCCACTCTCCAGCCTATTATCCAATCACCACCACCCCTGAGACCAGCCAACACACTATTTTGGTGGTGTTGTGTTTTTTTCTACCTTAACTCCTTATTGCAGACCAATCATGAGCTCCCAAATTTGTCAGAATTATTCCACCCAGGTGGAGACCACAGTCTGCTGCCTGGCCAACCTGCATCTGCGGGCCTCCTATACTTTCCTCTCTCTAGGCTTCTATTTCACTCTGGAGAGCTTGTTCCACTTCTTGGGCAAGGTGGTGAAAGAGAAATGCGAGGGCATAGAGCATCTCTTAAAGTAGCAAAACAAGCACAGTGACTGCATTCTCTCCCAGGACCTGCTGAAGCCTCCCAAGATGAGTGGGGCAAACCTCAGGATGCCAGGGAAGCTGCCATGGCCTTGGAGAGGAGCCTGGTCATAGCCCTTTGAGATCTTCATGCCCTGGGTTCTGCTCTCACAGACTCTCATCTCTGTGGTTTCCGGGGGATCCACTTCCTGGGTGAGCAGGTGAAACTCATCAAGAAAATGAGTGACCACCTGACTAACATCCGCAGGCTGGCCGGCCCCCAAGCTAGGCTGGGCTGGGCGAGTATCTCATCCTCAAGCATGACTAGAAGTCTTTGAGAGGCTCCTCTTCATCTATCTGCTTTCTAATGAAAGGGCTCCTGGGATACTAAGTGATGATGTTACTGTCCAGCAGGTGAAACTCATGATGTGGGGCTTCCCCTAAAGGCGTCAGTAATAGGACAGATGCATTCGGAGAGCACACAAAGGCCAAGTTCCTCAATTTACCTTGTAAAAAAAAAAAACCTTTAAAAATACTGTGCAATAGAACAACAAGGCTATTGTCATATCTAGATAGAGATATAAGAGAGCTTTGTTGAAGAGATGCTGTGTCTGGATCATAGAAGACATTGGCAACAGAGAACCAAGATCAGGTTGGAAAGATGGACAGGGGTATATCATGAAAGACCTCAACACGTGTTGTCCTCTCAATACCATCCCTGTGTAGCTACCCTCTATTCTGACTGTTTTTAGTGGTGAGATGATTTGGAATCTATGTAAATCACAACTGTGAATTTGGAAACTCATTTTCTCTCCATAGGAAAGAGTTTAGGAATCCAATAAATATTCATATGAAATGAATGAATGGTACACAAGGTGAGTTTTCATACGAAGGTTTAGGTCTTAAAATTGGAATATTTTAATAGGAACTGAACATTTTCATTTGGATGCTAATATTTTGAAAATTGTTAGTATATGACTAATAATCATGTTCTCTGATAATTTATGATATCTTGAAAAATAGAACTACAAAATATTTTACTACATTCTTTCTCGGTACATAACCATATGCATATTTGCCTAAATCACAATATAAATCCACAAATAATTATTTACGGAACTGATAAATTTGTTGCAGAATTTCTGCATGCATTCATTCTTCTATCACTAAAAATTGGATTTTAAACACTCCTTTAGAAAACCAAACAGGCAATATTTAAGGGCAAATAGTATGTCATCTTAAAGCTTTGAAAGTATTAATATATATTGTGTGAAAAAGCTTTATTGTGTCATATCTTAGATCTATTTCATACAAAATATGTTAATACTTCCAATCTTTTATTCTCTTTCTAAAATAACATATAGTATAAAAGCATGTAAATCTTTTACATTGGGAAGAAATCTGTGCTTTTTTTAATATATAACAAAGAATAAATTCAGTTTGAGATATCTGGCTATGTGACACGTATTTTCTGAGATTGTAACCAGAGATGACTTACTATAACAACTAATAGCTACTATGCACAATCTATACAGGAGATGATCACATGATATATCACATTTACTCATCACATAAGTAAAGTGGTTATTATTTCCATTTTACAGATAAAAGAAAAATGGTTCACTAAAGTGCTTTGACCTTCCAAATATTGCAAAGCTAAGATCTCAAAGCAATCTCACATAGCCACGGGAGATACATGAGGCCAGGGATTCCAGCCAGGGCCTTGTTCAATGATGCTGGTACTCTTTTCGTTTTCCTACTGTCACCAGATTATGAACATTTTTCAATAAACATCTCTGCTAGTTTAAGAAACACATAAAATAACTCTGTATGTGGTGATTTTATTTATACCTAGTCATATAGCAACAAAGCTACTCTGAATCACATTTCCATCAAATCCAGATAGAGGCATTTTTTCCCCATTTCCCTTCACATTTGATGGGGAGATATCCACACAGAGAAAAGGAGATGATTCCCACACATGTGCTTTCCTGGGTGAGAAGAGCGGTCAAGAGTAAAGGTGTTTCTGAGGCAGAATTACTGCATAATTCTCCTTGTGAAATTGTCAAAAGGCAGAGCACATGCCCAAAAAGGCATTCCAGGAAGAGATCCGCCACACATTGTCATATATTGTCAGGCATCACACACTGTCACTTCATATGCCTTACTGCGTTTAATATATTTTACGGTGTTTCCTTTCCAAAGGCACAACTCCAAAAACATAAAAACCCTCACTATGCACAGATCCTTCAAATAGAAACAAGGACAATAGTAAGAAGAAAGATTACTATTTACTCAGTTACATCAGATGCCAGCATGGTCCCATGAGACATCACATCAATAAACATCTCTGCTAGTTTAAGAAACACATAAAATAACTCTGTATGTGGCCCTTCTTCAGCTGGAAGATACAGGAAGAGAAATGTTCAGAGGAGAGTGAAATTTGTGAATGCATGCAGCCTAAAAGTATTAGCTAACAATAACCTTGTTCCAATAGGTCTCTACATTTTTCGGTAATCTAACTTTCAACTGTATTCATCACAACTTAGATCTGGAAGCCCCCAGAAGATATCTCATCATGTGCATTCACAAATACATTTCTTTCTGCACCTATTAATATAGGAATGAGTTTTATTTTGTAGCTTAATGCTCTGAAACCAACAAGATGTTCTATGCCAATATATAACACAACACTATCTGTTTTCATCAAGTAGTAACCTCTTGAGAATTTCTCAAGGATACACTGGATCAACTGAGACAGAAGCATCTGGCTTCACCTCTGACTTAAAAGGAGCTTCATTTCATTCTTGTCTTCTAGTTCTACTTTGTTACCTGAATTTCAGATACCTTGTGTTTCTGTTCACTTTTCTTGAGTTATGTATAAAGCTATTATCCACACATTTCTCTGATATGTCACCAAGGGAAGCTATTCAAACTGGCTCTCATTTTTGCAGATCTGCAAATCTGATTTAGCTACTTCACCCAGAGAACAGACTCAAGCCAACAAAATTCATAAGTACTGATTTCTAAATCAAATTTCAACTTATTAATTTATAAGGAGAATCTTTATTACATAAGTATATAAATATTTATGTTTATAGTAGACTGTGACTGGAAATTTTTAATCATTTTAATTTATAATTATGCATTTATCAGTATCTCCATTTTCCCAGTATTGTAAGTGTTCAGGAAAGTTGGCTCTTCATACTTTATTTGAAAGAAGATATATAACAGAAAGTATGCCTAGCCTACCAAAAGCATTAAGTCATGTACCATATAGAAAAATGCCAACATCTATTCAATGCTTCATCTACCTATGCCAACTTTTCAGATGTTTCTATTTCATTGAAAAAAATTACATAGAGAAACATAAATCATTTTCCTCATTTGTGATCTTCCAGCAATTATATTACAAAATCAATTGAGATGCTCAGGCAATTGAACTATACGTATATGTCATCAAAGTCCTCAAATGGAAGCTTTGACTAGCATTCAAAACAAATTAATATTATTTAAAATAAACTCAAGTTATACTTTGAGTAGGGGATAAAAATGAAAAAAAATGAGAAAGGGAAAATAGAGTAGATTAACATTGAACACACAACTTGTAAGTTAACCTGCTCATTATCATAAACCTAACCCCTGCACCAACTTGCTATGGACTACTTTAAGCACCCTGTATCTTTAATTCCCCCTTGTCTAATTACTTGATTCCCCATTTGCAACATAAATAAGAAAGTTTTGATTAATCAAATCCAGAGAAAGGTAAACATTCTACTTCACTTATTAAAAATTAAGTTTTTCTGGAGGGGTGATTACAGCAGGGAGTTGGAATATTCTCCTCCTAAAAATGTGTTGCTTGCAGGACAATGTTAGAGACAGACCTTGGGGAATTGTGCATCAGTACAAACAAGAATCTGCTCAGACATTCAATTAGGTATTTCCACTTACTCATCAGGGAATACACATAGAGAGGGAGGCCAAAGGAACTTGCAAGAATTTTTAAATTCCTGAGGCCTAATGTTCCGGTTAGAACCAGAGAGCAGCTGCTCAGATAATTCCCGCAAAAATAAAAATCCGGTGAGTTATGTTATAGCAGTACATAAAAACAGTATGGCCACCACGCAAAGTTCAGGTTAAATGAAGGCATCCTGATTGTATAAATTATAATAACCAAAACATTGCAAAACCACCTTAACACACCTGCATCTACTGATACCTAACCATTCCATCAGGGGCAGTATTTCCCCTCTCAGTCCTCGGCCCCTGTGCAGCTTTTCACTTTCTATTTCTGCAGAGATACAATCTCAGAGACGAGACCACAGAAGATTGAATCTTGAAGGCAGAGATCAAAAGCTCTAACTGACAGAGAGACAGGCCGATCATGGAAAGGAGAAAACAGCCTGATATAAGAAGCTGGGGAGAATGAAGACTTCAATACCTGCTAAAGCTCTCCAGTGTCAGGTTATCTCCACAGCCTCTGTGGGAAGGAATATATGTCCAATGTACTTTGATTTTCCAAAAAAAAAAAAAAATGAAAATCCACATTTTTAATATAAAATATTTTATGCATATTTAATGAATGCTAAACTATGTTTAGGGTAAACAAAGCAATCTGCATACTTTATTCAGTCAGGGTACCACCTCTGCTACCCTCATTTGTTCAACAAATGTGTTTTGAACTGCACTGAAATCTCATCAATTTTTGCAAATATGAGGCATAAGAGGATGTTTCTTTATGGAGCTATGAAATATGATTGTCAGTCAAATCAATGAAAATTATATTTCAGGTTAATTAAAAGATATGATGAATCAAAATAATCAGTGCATAGCAAGTATATTTAACTCTTCATTTGGTTTGTTATGATAAAAACACACTTTCATTCCAGTTGAAAAAAACCTGTAATTTCAGAGTTGAAACATATCCTTTGATTGCTTGACATTTCCTAGTTATTTTGGTATTTTTTAAGTAGACCTTGAATGACATGGTTTACCCTACTTTCTTTTCTGTACAGCAAAGAAATACTGAACAACTGGCATAACTTATTACCTAAGGTTTCAAGGTAATTATTTAAGACCTGTAGCTGTCACTATAATACTGAACTTCCTGTTTACCCGGTAGAAGCACAATGACATTTATCATAACATAGTATTGTTGGTTTAACTGTGTCATGTTTAAACTTTTAAATGTGTAATGTTTAATTTACCTTAGTTTGTTTTAGGAATATTTCATACTTAATCCTTTCTGTTCAACTTAGACAACTAATTGCTTTTGAAAAATTAAACCAGTCTATTTCATATTTCACTATATGGCAAATGCTGATAAGTAATTCTCATTTATCAATAATATTCAGCTCTACAGGAATAATGTTCAACACATAATGCATTATGTAACACTTTTCTTTGGTGGTGCTCAAACGAGGCACAGAATAAAAGTAGTACTATAAGGAACTAGAGCAAAAAAAGTACATAAATGAGGAACTCAATGAGAATCATATACAATAAAGAGCTAATATGCTTATTAAACCAAACAACTGAAAGACAAACTTCTGGATGAAGCCAGGCTGTGAGGGCAAGGCAGCTGGGGCTGCCAGGGCCAAACCCCTTCACGAATTTCATGCATCGAGCCTCTAGTAAGAAAATAATATATCTAAGTATATCACATAAAAATTTACATAAATATTTACATGGAAATAAATATTTCACATGTAACTAAAATGAATGTGACCTTTACTTGAATGGCCAAAATGAAGCAATCTTCTTTAATTGTTACCCAATGATTGTATTGTTAATTTTTTTGTGCGCTAATACTGTACTTTCAACATTTATTTTTTTAAATGCATTGGGACCTGAACAGATTTGTAACCAGTATAAAAATGAAACAGAAATGAGATCCTAAAGAAAATAGTTGTAAAGAGATTGTTTGGAAGCCTCACCCAATGATGTGTTAGGTACAATTCTGAACTACATATAGCCAGTCAGTCCATTCTGCTTTTAAGTCTTTGCTCACCTTACTACTGACTTCTCTAATTTCTTAACAGTAGACTAGAATCGGATATCACTATAGTGGAGATTTAAAAGGTAAACCTGCCCTAGGTGGTTTTGCTCAGTGGTTAGAGCATCAGCTTGCAGATTGAAGGGCCCTGGGTTTGATTCTGGTCAAGGGCACATGCCCAAGGGCACGTGTGGGCTCAATCCCCAGTAGGAGGTGTACAGGAGGCAGCCAATCAATGATTCTTTCTTATCATTGATGTTTTTATCTCTCTCCCCCTCTCATATCTGCACTGAAATCAACAAAAAACAAACCTTATCATGTCCTTTCTGTTTAAAAGTGTCTGATGGTTTTACCAACAGCTGGAACTGAAATCCCTTATCATGGACCTAAGGATCATCAATCACATCTCCAATTTACCTTTCCCAACCTAATTCCTGTCCCATGTCATTCCTTAGTAAGATTGCTATGGGTCAGCTGAGGAGCAACAAAACAAAACAAAAAGAATCATCACAATATATTCATCAAAGTATATTTAATCTAAAGTTCATAAGAGTGCCAAAGAATAAAGTTAAGTATCAGTAAATTGAGTAAGGTTTCTTTAGAAAAAATAAATATGCTACCCTGGCCCCTGTTATTCAATTGGTTGAGCATCATCCATGCACCTAGAGGTTGCTAGTTGGATTTCCAGTGAGGACATAAGCCTGGGTTTTGACTTCATCCCCAGTAGAAGATGTAGAGGAGGCAGCCGATTGATGGTTTTTCTCTCATGGATACTTCTCTCTGCCTCTCCCTCCTCTCTCTAAAATCAACAAAAACATATTTTTTAAAGGAAATATGCTAATAATCACTCAGGATATGAACATGCAGTAATATACATTGTAAATTTTATATTGTTTCTATTCTGAACATTCAGGGAAGTCATGTTGAAAGCCAGATCTCAGACTTTGTGTTTTTGTATAGAATCACAAAGTCCATATTTTATTTATAGCAAAAAAAAAGTGGAGGAGGGGGAGATCCCTTTCATATATATTTGATTTCAAAGAGGGAGAGAGAGGGAGAAAGAGATAGAAACATCAATGATGAGAGAGAATCATTGATCGGCTGCCTCCTGCACACTTCCTACTGGGAATTGAGACTGTAACCCAGGTATGTGCCCTGACCTTGAATCCAACGGTGAGCTCCTCATTCATACGTCAATGTTCAACTATTGAGCCACACCGGCCTGCTAGATCCCTTTCTTAAGGTTAGAGGGGTATGATGCGGGCAGTCATCAGTGAAGGACAGCTGTGTGCAGAGTGGTGCTACCACAATAGCCATCATCAGCAGAGCCAGCAGTGTGGCTGCATGTCTGGAGGCTGAAGCAGAATAATGTGGGGGAATTATTTCTGAGCACTCATGTGACAGCTATCTGTGGAGCTCTTAGAAATAGCTAGAGGACACACTGAAATATGCTAATTTCTTTCATTCAAGCAGAGGGATGATGCCTTGGTAATTTGGATATTTACAGTTACTTATGATGATGCGTGGTAGTCATAAGCTGGTCAGGCCAGAGAACACTGGGATTACATAAGCCTCACTTGTTACCCAGCACAGGCTATATGAACTGTTTTTCATTTTTATAACCCAAGACAGAGAGATAAAATTTTTATTCTAGTGATTTTCCCCCAGGGGGTCTCGCTATCTTGGAAGTTTTTAAAACTGCTACATAACAAGAACACCTCTTTATCAAAGAAGTTACTTGGAACCCCAATTAAATTAGTTGAATATATGTATAGCCAATTATTGTTTTATAAACAGAATCTCAGCTGATGGATGAGCCAGTCAATTCCATAAAACTAATCAATCAAGGAGCAAAATAAAAGAAGAAACCATCCGTCAGTTCAGTTGAAAGTTAAGTGATGTGTCTGCTTGAAGAAATACATGGACACTAATAGCAGTGTGGTGATTGCCAGAGGGAAGGGGATGGGTGGAGAAGGGGGTCCTAAGACAAGGTGACAGGAGAAGATTGGACTTTGATGGTAAGCACCTGGTGAAATATACAGACATTGTAACATAGAAACCCCCACCTGAAACCTATATGATCATGTTGACCAATGTCTTCTCTAATAAACTTATTTTTTAAAACTAGCATTATATTTTGTTTATATTTTAATAAATTGACATGTTTAATTGATTATTAATAAATTATATAAAGGGAAAAAGAAAAGTCTATGGAGAATAGGACACACAGATCATATTAACCAATTTACCTCTGATTCTGCAAACAACAACAAAAAAGATATTTTGATTCCACATATTCTATTATTTCACTCAAAGATCACAGGGCTCTTTGTGGAGTCCTGGGTGGAGGTGGTTTATGAAGGAAGAATCAAAATGAAAATATAAAAAATTGATAATATCTTCATTGCAGTCTTTATGATGTAAGGGAAGGTTAAATGTAATCATGGTACATACTATACAGCTGAGACCAAGTCTCCAAGTTGCCCTGGACTCTATTGTGATATATGTTTTACTCTTAGTATTCTTTCCATTAAAGTAAGTATTTTCCAATATGCAATAAAAAAGTCAAAGTAGCTGCAAAATGTTGTGAGTTTAAGTTCAAATACAATCCACTTCTTTTCATTTCTTTTTTTCAGGCTCTGCTCAGAGATCTGGCCTGAGTCAAGTTCATCTTTAAAAAAATCCAAAATCAAAGCAATATAGGATTTGAAGCCATGTTCTTCTTTACCCTGGAGAAATATGTCAAACATATTTTCAGTAGAAAATGCATTATTCAATGTATTGTTTAAGTAGAGCAACAATGAGAGGTTTTTAGTGATGCCAAGAAGCTCAAGAATGTTTATAATATACTAATTTAGAAAGAAATCCTATATAATAAAAGAGTAATATGCAAATTGATCCTGACAGCAGAATGACCAGAATGACCAGAAATGACTGGTTACTATGATGCACACTGTCCACCAGCGGGCAAATGCTCAATGCAGGAACTGCCCCCAGTGGTCAGTGAGCTTTCACAGAAGGAGTGCTGCTCAGCCAGAAGCCGGCTTATGGCTGGCCAGTACAGCCGCAGTAGCAGGAGCCTCTCCCGCCTCTGCAGCAGTGCTAAGGATGTCCTACTAACAGCTTAGGCCCACTCCCATGGAGCGGGCCTAAACTGGCAGGTGGACATCCCTTGAGGCTCCTAGGATATCATAGAGATGTCTGACTGCCAGTTTAGGCCCAATCTCCCAGAAGCAGGTCTCAGCTGGCAGGTGGACATTCCCAAGTGGTCTCAGACTGTGAGAAAGGGGAGGCCAGGTTGACCTCCCTTTCTCTCCCTTCCCCACTCCCCTGACCCCTCCCCCCCCCCCCGCCATGCATGAATTTTCGTGACCTGGGCCTCTAGTGAAGTAAATAAGGAAATAAGGAATAATGGAGAAGGAAGAAAGGATAAAAAGGGAGGGAGGGAGAAAAAACAAAAGAATAAGAAAGAGAAAGAAAGATGGTAAAAGAAAGAAAGGAAGAAGGCAGAGTATGTAAGAAGAAGAAAATGAGAGAGAGAAGGAGGAGAAAATGGAAATTAAAAATCAAGTCCAATCTTTGACTATGGCTCCTTTCCCAGGGCTGCAGTTACCTCATCTAAACTGCGAAATCCTGAGGCCAGATATTCCCTTGATCCATAGCAATACAAAACACTGCATAAATTTGTTCAAAGCTGAGACTCAAGCACTTACTTCTGCACTCTGATTTATCCCAGCTCAATATAGTGCAGCATTACACAATCATTATCATCACTTTGTAAATTATTTCCCCATTTTTCTCTCACACTGTCCCCTCTAGGACCCCAATCCCCTTATACTCTCAAGGCCCCCACAGTTGTAGGTCTTTGCTGATACTCCGACCACTTCCTTGCCCCAAAAGAACATAATCCTCCTATGAGCCTACCTCCTTGGAACTCTCTTCAAAAAAGACCTCTTTCTTTCAGCCCATCATAGCCCAGACTTTGAAGGCACTGTCAAAATGTTTGGATTCCCAATTCTACTTCAAAGCCACTATATTTCCACCTTCAGGCAAAATCCCATGTTTTAATCTCAGTTTGTTGACCTTTTTATGGCTTCTTAGTAGTGAATCCTTACAATCTCCTACCTTCTGTTTGCTCCTCTGACATTTCTTCACCTATTACCACTTTCTCTTCCACCACTGGCTCCTGTCTCACACACTATACACAAGTTCAGTCTTAACCATACTCCCCCATAATTCCCTTGATTCTTCTCTTTCTCATTTTCTCAACCAAACTTCTTAAACAAATTGTGTATACTGTTTGTACTTTTGTTCACTTTTTGAACTACCTGAGGCTGACATCTGCCCCACTATTGTCTGCTAGTCATTTTATACATGTTGCCTTGTTTTGTTCTCAACCAAATTCCCCACTCACCTGCCAGCTGTTGAATGCAAACAACCTCCTTAGTGCTGGTATCACTGAGCTTTTCTGTAGTATTTGATATTGTCAACTCTCTGTGCTCTCTACTCCTTTGCTCTCCTGCTTTTTCTTCTCCCTCTTTACTCCATCTCAGCCTCTTTCGCTTGACCCCAGGTCTTTAGAGTTTCTCAAGGTTTTTGATTTACCTCTTTTCCTTTCACCTCTCTCTCTCTCCTCAACACTTAAACATTTAAATTTTATCTCTAGCTGCACTAGAGAAGTTTCCTTAAGCATGGAATACCTACTACCTATATTGATCATGAAGATTCAATATGAATAGGCACATAAAATGCCTAATAGCATGCTTAGCATATTTGACAAACAATAAATCATAGTTATTTCATCTCAGAAAATTTTCAGCTCTTCATGTTGAGTTATTTGGTAATTGGCAAATATGACTCCATCATGGAATTCTCTACTGAGCTTTAGCTTAATATGTAATTACATATTGCACCCATATATCTGACAAAGACCCTCAAGATATATTCAAAACCAAAGTCTCATTTCTTTTCTCAGCTCTTACCTCCTTCCCTTTACCCTCTCAAAATAGGTCTATTGTTTTTCCTTGATTATTTTCAATTTGGGTTGAAGATTGTGTTTACACATGTTGTTCACCTGAAAATCAACTCTCCATTTTTTTTTATTCTAAGTCATTAGTTATCCCTCCTACAGTGTTTAATTTCCATCATCCCAGAAAAGTCCATCACTGTTAGAGTCAAACAACATGAAAGGGTAAAATTTAAATATGGGTTTGGCCTCTTTGTAATCCTACAATCTTGGGTAAGTCACTTGGTATTTCTTTGCTTTATTTTCCCCACCTACAGAATAGGGACTATAGTTGTAAAAGAGCTATGAATACCTGACAAAGAGTAAATGCTAAATAGATTTCAGTTATTATGCACATGTGCAGAATTACGTAGGCAGTAAATTATCACTATTTTTGTTGTACTATTCCTTCTTTACTGCTGGATTATGAGACATTTGAGGAAAGAGACTTGACATTATTCTAAATTACTATGTCTCCAAAACTTAATGCTGTACCTAGCATTTAGTAGCTCTTCAATAAATATTTGTTGAATAAATACATAAAATGATGAATATTCACTATTGTTACAGGGACTTAAGTGTGGGAAATAATGAGAACTCAGCAGTTCCCTCAAAACAGAGAAGCTTTTGTTAAATGCCTGTGGCTAGTCTCCAGGTGCAGTAACAGCATATTTTTAAGTCAATATTCTTGGATACTACAAAATAACTTTGAGAAGTTCAGGGATTTGGAATTAAGGTAGACAAAGATATTTATAAGTATGTGATCAAATACACAAAGATAAGAAAATTTCTAGTTTGGTACCCTCTGAATCTTCTTACTTCAGAACACATCTCTCTAGCCACATCTAGCAGGCTTGTCTCCATGACAAGTTAAGCCATCATTCATTTTTATTTCTAGTGCTTTATGATTAGAAACATTAGCCAAGTGTTTTCTTTTTCTTGGTGATCTGGGTACCACCATCTCATGGTTAACTGCTTATATTGCCAGTCTAGACTAAGCTACTATTGGACATATCCTAAGTTCAAGATCTTACAGATTATTATTCTTGGTGGCTTCTTATATATACATCTATATTAAAGCATTGCTTTCTAGATCACAGAGCTATTGGCTATTGCATAGGTGAACAAGAAAAAAGAAATAATAGAAACTAATAGTAATCAGGCACCCATTATGTTCCAGTCACTATGCTAGTCAATTTATACATGTTGCCTTGTTTAATTCTCACATCACAGATAATTATTTCATTCCCCATTTACATATAAAAATCCAATTGATATATTTCTCTCACATCAATATTTCTCTCTGTCTTTCCCTCCCTCTTCTGCTCTCTAAAAATCAATGGAGAGAGAATCTAAGATGGCAGCATAGGTAAACACCTACACTGCTGCCTTGCACAACAATTTCAAAACTACAACTAAATGACAGAACAGACATCATCCAGAACCACAGGAAAGCTGGCTGAGTGGAAATTCTACAACTAGAAGGAAATAGAGGGGTTCACGGAGACCCAGAGGAGCTGTAAAAAGCTGAGGTATGGAGACATGCATGTGGAGAGTGCTGGAGTACCTGGCTGGCTTTCTCTGGCGGGAGGGAGACGGAGACTCTCAAAGGCATTGAACTCCTTATCCTACGACACTAAACCCCAGATCCAGCCAAAACTCATATGGGGGGAGTTTGGACTGTGAAGGGGAGAAGTGCACAGAAATTTAGGGGAGTCACAAAAGATCAGAAGTCTGGTGGCGTGCACAGCACTGCGTGCAGAGGACTGGCTGCTGATTGTGCCGCTGGCTTTCACGAGTAGGTGGGAGACAGACCCTCCCAACTGTGCCACTTCTAACTCCACTAAACCCCATTTTCGGGCGTAACCCTGGGGACCCAGACTCGTGTGGTCCTGGAGCACAGGGGAGCTGGAGGGGCAGCATGCTAGAGGCACTGCAAGAGAGCACATGAGTGCACAGGGACGCTCCAGCGATTACCCAATCACGTGAGACTTAGGAGCTGTGGAGGGAGGGGCCGACTGGAAGGCAAGGCGGTCCCTTAAGCCCTGAGACTCCACCCATCCCAAGCTCAACAGAGAGGCTTTTGCAGTTTTTCAAGTCTGGTATCATAAGGCTGAATCCAACACAGAAGTTCTCCCAGCATAGTGAAAATGCTGAGACAAGGGAAGGGATCACAAACAAAAGAAATGGATGAAAAAAAATGACTGGATATAGAGTTCAAAACCACATTTATAATGTTTTTCAAGAATATCCTAGAAAAGTTGGATAAAGTTAGGAGATGAAAAAGAACCAACTAGAGATGAAAAAGGACCAACTAGAGATGGAAAAGATCCAACTAGAGATGAAAAAGGACCAACTAGAAATTAAACATACACTGACTGAAATAAAAAAATATTATACAGATACCTAACAGCAGACTAGAGGAAGGCAAGAATCAAGTCAAAAATTTGAAATATAAAGAATCAGAAAACACTCAACTGGAAAAGCAAGAAGAGAAAAGAATCCAAAAATGTGAAGATAATGTAAGGAGCCTCTAGGTCAGCTTCAAGCGTACCAACATCAGAATTGTGGGGGTGCCAGAGGAAGAGAGAGAGCAAGATACTTAAAGCCTATTTAAAGAAATAATGACTGAAAACTTCCCACATCTGGTGAAAGAAATAGACTTACAAGTCCAGGAAGCACACAAAACCCCATATAAAAGGAATCCAAAGAGGACTACACCAAAACACATCATAATTAAAATACCAAGAGCAAAAGACAAAGAGAGAATATTAAAAGGAGCAAGAGAAAAACAGTTCATTACCTACAAGGGAGCACCCAAACGACTGTCAACTGATTTCTCAACAGAAACAATGCAGGCCAGACGTGAATGGCAAGAAATATTCAATGTGATGAATAGCAAGAACCTACAACCAAGAATAATCTATCCAGCAAAGCTATCATTCAGAATTGAAGAGCAGCTAAAGAGTTTCACAGATAAGAAAAAGCTAAAGGAGTTCATCAACTCCAAACCAGTATTATATGAAATGCTGAAAGGTACTCTTTTAGAAGAGGAAGAAGAAAAAAGGTAAAAGACAAAAAATTATGAACAACAAATACATATCTATGAACAAGTGAATCTAAAAATTAAGTGAATTAAAAATTTGATCAAGAGAATAAACTGGTGAATATAATAGAATCAGGAGCACAGAAAGGGAGTGGACTGATAATTCTCAGGGGAAAAGGGGTGAAGGGTATATAGGGAGAGACTGGACAAAAATCATACACCTATGGATGAGGTCAATGGGAGAGAGGTAAGGATAGAGGGAGGGTTGGGAGCCAGGTGGAGGGGAGCTATGGAGGGGAAAAAAGAGAAACAAATGTAATAATCAGAATAATAAAGATTTAATTTTAAAAAAATAAAATAAATAAAAATCAATGGAAAAATATCCTCAGGTGAGGATGTTTTTCAAAAGATAAATTAATTAGTTAATTAATCAAGCTAGTTATTTTGCCACTTAAGTCCATTTTACTTTTTTTTAATCTTAGAAACTAACCATGGACACATCAAAATTACAACTAAATTATAGAATAATCAATGGAGAACCACCTGAAGACTAATTGAATAGACATCCTATAACTAAGGATATAAAGAAGAAGCCACCTTAAGACTGGTGTGATTTTTCTTTTCTTTCTTTTTTCTTTCTGTTTTTTTTTTTAACAAATTGAAAGCAAAACCCTTCACCTGCAGAAAGATTACTGTGTGTTTATTGCAGTGGTCTGGACCAGAACCCACAATTCCTCTGAGGTATGCCTGTATAAAGGCTCCCATAAAGGTGTTGAGTGTTATCACTGATTGTTTCCAAAAGCAAAGCTAAGTGGCAGATGAAAACAATAACATGAATAATTTAAATTTATAATTCTGCATTATCAGAATTTGTGGGAAATTCCATTCCAGTTTGCTTATACAAGGCACTTCAGAAGGAACAAAATTACCACAATAAAGAAAGCTAGAACAATTTTCCTTGGGGATTTCCACATTTCCCTGCTCTGGAGGAATCTCTGCATTACACTTCAAACATTCTGCGAAGTAACATCTACCAAAGAAAGTCCAGTTTCACTGCTCACAATTCACAATGTTGCTTTCTGTGAACAACAAAAATGTGAAATATTATTACCATTCATGTATAATGTTAACATTATTAACACTAATACAAGATAAAATCATTACCTTGTATGCATAATGGAAATGTGAGATTTAAAAACAAAACCTAAAAGACAAGTATAGAATGCATTGTGCTTCTCTATAATGAGCAGACACACATTACTAACTAACCAACAGCTTCCATAGTGTTTCAGGAAAAGCCACAAGAAGCCCAAGCAAACAGAGCAAGGTTTGAAGGTGGTGGCTTCTCTAGGTCAGTCTGGTGGAAGATTCTAGACACCACCAAGGCAACAATCAGAAGGCTCCCAGGGAAGAAACCCCTCAGTAGCCAAAGTGAGTTAGGGAGAGGTCAGGCAACCACACTTATTCTAGCCTAACTAACATAGAATGCAATGAACATATTTCAGGCCTCCTACACAGCTTTTGCTGTGCTACCAAAATCCTGTACTCAACCAATTTAACCCAATTTCCAAGTAAAAAATCTATGTAGAAAAAAATTAACCATGTACCCAGAAAGACAGTTGAAAAAGAGCTGACCTAACATTTTTGTATTATATTTTATTGATTTCAGAGAGGAAGAAGAGAAAGATAGAAACATCATTGATGAGAATCATTGATCATCTGTCTCCTGTATGCCCCACATTGGGTATCGAGCCTGCAACCTGGGTGTGTGCATAGTAGTAGGTCAACACTCAACCACTGAGATATGGGCTGACCTACCATTTTAAATATACTTCTTTATCTATAGAAATCAGATGACCACATCCACATATCTACTTTATAGAATTGCTATGAGTCTTGAAGAAGATCATTCTACCAAAGAATATAGCATATATGAAATTCACTAAATGCACTTGAATATTTAGATTTACCTTTAGGAGAATTCACCTTTAGAAAACTTTGTTATTAAACTTTGGATTTGGAGTAAGACCATAGTCAGTGAAAGCCCAAAGTGACCTACCACTAAGAAAAAAGAAGAAGAAATATCACATGATCTCACTCATTTGTGGAATATAATGAACAAGATAAACTGATGAACAAAAACAGATCCAGAGACAGAGAAGCATCCACCAGACCATCAAACTGCAGAGGGAAGAAAAACGAGGGTGAGGGTAAGGGGGAGAGTTCAACCAAAGGATTTCTAAGCATGCATATAAGCCTAACCAATGGACACAGACACCGGGGGGATGAGGGCACGAGTGGGGATTTGTGGGGCAATGGAGGATAAGGACACATATGTAATACCTTAATCAATAAAGAAAGGAAGAAGAAGAAGAAGAAGAAGAAGAAGAAGAAGAAGAAGAAGAAGAAGGAGGAGGAGGAGGAGGAGGAGGAGAAGAAGAAGAAGAAGAAGAAGAAGAAGAAGAAGAAGAAGAAGAAGAAGAAGAAGAAGAAGAAGAAGAAGGAGAAGGAGAAGGAGAAAAAACAAGAACATAACTTCTGTCTCTATGCCAAGTATGCAGCCTGCTTTACTTTGCCAGGCTAAGTCATTTATTGATACCACTCAGATGAAGAACACTCAAGTATTAATTACAAAGATAACAAATATCCAATCAAATAAAACTGATGTGGGTGTCCTATTGCTGAGACCCATATGGACAAGGAGAATGTGCCAGGAAACTTTCACTCAGGTCAAACAAGAAGCCAGGGGTCAAACTCACAGGAACACCCACCTTCAGGAGCAGAGCCTTTGTCAGCCCAGGCAAGCTCCACCTCACTGACACTCATAGCTCCAAGGAAGCTGGCTTACCGATCTCAATACTTCCATTGGGATATTAATCTATTGTCATTACCACAGAGCCAAATGACCAACAATTGTTTTTTCATTCCTTCTTGTGGTGCTGTTTTCAAGTCATGATCATATCATTAAGTTATTTGAAGTCATCTTTTTTTTTTCACTCTTTCTTTCACTGAAACATTTTCACCCAGTTTTTAGAAGTGCTGCCAATGCTTTCATTTCAGATACCGTTTATTGTGCTCACTCTATATTTTAATGGGTTTTGGGGGTTAAAAGTCAATCCAGAAAACTGAATTAAATAAACTTTTTTTTTATTTAGCCAATCATTGTATTTTTATGTGTCAAGTATTATCTAAAATTTTCAAGTCAGTATGCTCAATTCCCTATCTGAATACATACAAAATAGCCCAGTATTTTCTGTGGTAGATGATTCAGGATTTTACAGGGTCCTAAGATAATTGTTATAAATAAAAAGAAGAGGCATTATTTTGTCTGTCTATTTCATTAATAGTGAATCTAAGTGATAAAATGGCCTCACAAAGGTCACATAGCTAGTTTAAGATTACCAGGGCTAGACATAGGTCTGATATCAATGCCTCAATAGCCCTGCTAGTCAAAATGTAATATGAGGATCTGCATCATCAGCATCAAGGAGCTTGCTAGAAATGCAATCTCAGCATCCACCCACCTCCAGATACACTGAATTTAAAAGCACATTTTAAGCCATGGGTGCTGTGGCTCAGTTGGTTGGGCATTGTCCCATGCACTGAAAGGTTGCTGGTCCCTTTCCTGGTCAAGGCACATCCCTAGGTTGTGGGCTCAATCTCCTGTTAGGGGCAGGGGGGCATGCAGGAGGCAGCTGATTCATGTTTTTCTCTCATATAGATATTTCTCTCTCTCTCTCTCTCTCTCTCTCTCTCTCTCTCTCTCTCTCTCTCTTTCTGTTTGTCTTCCTCTCCCTTTCTCTCCCTCTAAAAATCAATAAAAATATTTTAAAAAATAGATAAAAATGCACATTTTACAAGATCCTTAACTGATTTACATCACATTAAAGTTTGAAGAACATTGCACTATAGCATACTGTCAATTTTCCTAATTATAGACCTAAAAATACTGTAACCCTTAGCAGATGGATTAATCTAGAACTTAAAAGATATTTAGGAAAACTTGGTAAAACTTACCTTGCAATTTTTTATTAGGCACTTTAGAAATAATTCATGATTATGTTTGTAGTTACAAATAGAAATTTTTATCCGTATATACATGTATTTAATACATATATACTGAAAGAGATGTGCATTTCAGGTTTTCTGCACATTTTTACCCCAAGAAGTCCTGCAGAGGTGAGCCACACATCTGCATAACCCATTCAACTTTTACAGCTTCTGGCAGCCCCTATTAGAAGCACACTATCGCCACCTGCTGACACCGCCGGAGAAAAGTTAGCAAATTGTTCAACACTTCCTATTATACTAGTACTTTCACTGTTTGGCATTTACATTTTTCCAAATCACTGATTTCTCTCCAATTCTATGACCACTCCAGCCAACATTTTTCTGTTTCAGTGTCCTAATCTAGTATCTAGTACCCAAAACTTAGCTCACTGAAATCATGCAACAAGATTTTAAAGCCAGTTTCAGTATATATCAAGTTTATTTTACTGTCCTTTTGCATAGATTTATAATTACCAGGGAAAGTTATGTTGTTATTATTTATACTTTGCCTTCCATTATAATCAGAGGAAAACCTCCACATCCCAGCCAGTTGCTAGTTGGAGTGGGCTTCTTGCAATATCCTGGGAAAAGGAATTTTCTGAGACTCATACAGGAGGATGAGGTATTGTAGAATTCCTCTGAGTTTCCAAGATCCCATTTCCCTTCACACACACACACACACACACACTCACACACACACACACACACACCCCTCACCTCCAGCGCCCCAAGAAGGAAGTGTAGTTGTGGCTTCACCAGAGCTAGAATCAAAGCCATTGTCCAGAGTGTTTGCTCCATTTTGGAGCAGTATCCAGCCTAGCATCAGGCTAGTTTAATTTGTGCCCAGCTGCAGTCCATTAGTACATCGCGGATAGAATCTCCATGGCCAAGGAACATGGGCGGAAGCAAAGCCAAAGGAACCAGAGAGCCAAGAGCAAGCTGAGAGCCAAGAGTCAACAGTGGGGACTCCTTTGCTTGGGAGAGTATGTGTTCCCAAATTTTCAGGGAGTAGCAATGGGCAGCTCATGATTTCCCAAGTTTAACTGACAGGCTAGTGCCTTCCCTGTGTGGTCTCAACTGTGCTCATCTCCCCCTTTATCAAGTCCCTTCCTGCAGTGACCTACAGGGAATGGGCCAGTGGTTCCCAATTGCAGCTTCTGCTGAACCCGCCCAAATAGCCATGCTTATAATGCCTGGCCTCCTTTGTGCTCCTTTCCTAGTATGAATAAGTAGCTAAAAACAGTGCTATCATTGCTATTTATGATTTGAAAAGTAAAATCAATGTACCAGGTACATCCTAGTGAGCAATGCATAAGTCTTCATACCTGTGTTCAAGAAACATGCATTTGAGACGCATGAGATATGGGAAATTCCTCCTTTCATCCTCCCCTGTTTTTCTGCATGTGTATGTTTCTATGAAATGAGTGCTCTCTTTCCTCTATATTCAATCCAAAAATATTAACATTTCCATATATGAATGTCTGTGTACTTGTAAAGGAAAATTTCCTTTAACCTGTATTTTATTTCTCCCTTGAGCTTTGTTTAAATTGCACCCGAAAAATCTTTGTTCTCTCCCTCACACTATTTTTTTTAAAGGCACATTGTATTAGTCCTATAGGGCTGCCATAATAAGATACCAACAGCCTTAATGGCTTATACAGCAGAATTTTACTTTTTCAAAGTTCTGGAGCCTAGAAGTCCATGATCAAGATGCTGGCAATTTTCACTTCTGTTGGGAGCTCTCATCTTGGCTTGTAGTCACTTTCTCACTATCTTCACATGGCTTTTCCTCTGTGCTGAAGAGAGGAGAAACAGAGAGGGTGTGAGAGAAGAATGGAAGAAGGGAGGGAGGAAGGGAAGAAAAGACAGAGGGAGGGAGAGAAGGAAGGAGGGAGGAAGAAAAAAATCTGATGTATTTTTCTATTCTTACAAGAAATCCATCCTTATAACCTCATTTGGCCTTAACCTCCTTAAAGACCCTATCTCAAATATAGTTACAATGGGAGTTAGTGCTTCAACATGTGATTTAGAGAGGAGAGGACACATTTTAGTTAATAACACATGGCGTTTTCAAGAATGTATTTAAAAAATACAAGCACTTACACATTTATTATATGCCAAGTATTATTCTAAGAGCAAATCTTTACCAATATATTGAATCCACTCACCAACGTTTTGGACTAGGTACTATTATTATCACTATTTTACAGATGAGATAACTTAGACACCAACATGTGAACTTGCCCAAATTCATCTTGCTGCTAATATAGAATGGGGCCAGCAGTAAGACTTATGCAGGCTCCAGCGAGGAGACTAAATGAATCTACTAAAATCATCAATTATGTATGCTAAGGAAGAAGCACTAAGTTTCCAACCTGTTTCTTGGCTTTATGAAGAGATGTATGGTCAATACCAACTACTATTCACACTGGGGCTCATTGGCTTTTCTTTATCTACTAGAGGCCTGATGCATGAAATTCTTGCAAGAGTGGGGCTTCCTTCCCCCAGCTGCCGGTACCGGCTTCCTCTAACACCCGGGTCCTGGGCTTCCCTTGCAGCCCTGGCTTCCTTTGGAAGGTCATCTGGTCTAATTAGCATATTATGTTTTTATTATTGTAGATTATTTTATTTTACTTTAGAGGCATTTCATTTATCTGTTTGAATTATAAAAAGAATATTAAGTCTTTCTGGAGAAAATCCTCACCTGAGAGGTGCTTTGTATGACCGGCACTGGTTTTGCTAAAGTCCATGTTGAGCAGATATATTTGCCCATTTAAATAACTTACAGGTGTTCCCACAAGAGAACTGTACATCAGTATTTTATGTTCAAGAACAAGTAGGTGGAATAATTGAAAAACTGAGCTACGGAGAACATCACATTATTGAGCTGGCTTGGATCTTTAGTTCTAAATGGCTTGTTAATGATCTCATCCGAAAAACTTGCTAAATATATTATGAAAATTATGCAGAGGCATTTAAGAGATGATATATATAGTTTGTATTAATATTTTTTAAGCCAGATGACAGTAATTCATGAATAAGGAAACATTTACCATTACTCTCATTTATTTTCCAAAATTTGACTTATTCAGGAATTAAGCAAATAAAAGTTACAGCAAATCACTCATCAAACAAAATTAATTTTTAAAAGTCATTCACATAATTCCCTTTGCAAAATAATTACCATATTAAATCCTAAGAGACAAGGCAGTTAAATATCTTCAGTGCTTTCCAACTACCTATCCCACTAGGTTGGGATTCCATCAAAGCTAACATGCACTTCATTTTTTTCATCTTAGCTAACATGCACTTCATGTTAGCTTTTCCATCAAAGCTAACATGCACTTCATTTTTTTCATCTTCATTTTACCTTCATCTCAAACTAATCAACCTAAATATTTTTTCATTATAAACTAAATATAAAGAACCATCATTAAGCAATATTTTCTGAGGAAATCTTTGTAAAATTTATTAGAATTCATATTACTTATATTCCAAGGTTACTTTAAATATATTTTTTATTTTATAGTTTAACAGCTATATTTTATGTTTTACAATTATACTGTTTCCCTAAATGGTAGTATAATGTTTCTTTTTTAAAACATTTTTTTTAGTAAAACTAAATTCATTTTAAAAGTATTTAATAAGTAATAAGGCTACACAACAGAAACCATGTTATTGATTTGCAAATGACTAAAAATTATCAAACAACACTCTATTACATGCTCTACAAATATATCATTTTTATTACTCAACCACATCAAAAAGTTACTTGCAACATTTGAAAATGAAACCACAAGCAATGAAAATAAAAACTATATAAACAAGGTTAGAAGTTAAGAAAACATGTTTACTACTTATTGCAACTGACAGGAAGAAAGATCTATATTTAATTACATCTTTTGAAGATAATCTAAGAGACTTCATTTTTCTATCCTTTTTTAAATATATTTTTATTGATTTCAGAGAGGAAAGGAGAGAAAGAGATAGAAACAGTGATGATAAGAGAGAATGATTGATCAGCTGCCTTCTGCATGTCCCCCACTGGGGATCAAGCCCACAACCCAGGCATGTGCCCTTGACCAGAATCGAACCCAGGACCCTGCAGTCCGCAGTCCAGTGCTCTATCCACTGAACCAAACCAGCTAGGGGTCTACCCTTCTTCTGATCACTTATACAACTTGCTACCTGCACATTAATTTTTATATTGGTTAGTTATATAGTTATTTATCTTTTTTATATCCACTTCCCCTTACTAAATTGTAAGGTGTTGGAAGCAGGAATTTTTCTACTGCAGACATTTTACACTGAGGACTATGCTATGCATGTAGAGTGCTTCAATAGATGCTTACAAAATAAATTAGTACTAAGTTATATTGTTATTATATACTTTACCTTAATGTATTTAAAATATCTTCAAAATTTACATATAGTAAAACAGTAGAATGTAAATAAAATATATATTCCTAGATAAAAACAAACAAACAATGCATTAGAAAAGCAAGATAGAGGAAAATATTAAATATATATGATAATATATAACTATATCATATACATGATATATAAATATATCATTTCATATATGATATAAATATATCATAGAACTGACACAGTAAAAATTAGTAATAAAAATTGAGTTCTTGACTTAAGTCTAGATATATGGGAAATGATTTTCTGATTCTTCCCATAAGGAAAATACTCTCAGCTTTTTAGGGAAAACAAAGCTCCAAACAGAAGTCATTTCTAAAAATATTATTCAGCATGATGTCCAAGGAAGGAAGAGAACCCTGAAAAGTAATAGGCAATATGGTCAACAATCCTCTAGAATATGAGATTTTTATTCAGAGATTATCAATTAAAGCTTACAGACACAAATTTCAAATGCAACTCAGTGCACTTCCACTTTCAAACAATGTTGCTGGCCAGAAGAAATAGATTAAAAAATGTTCCTCTGACAAAAATCCATTGATCCATTTATGCAACTACCAGGACACAAAATAATAAACTTAATTTTATATTACTTATCATTATTTCTGAGGCTAGTTTTTATATCAATAGTTTTTACTTCTAATTTTGTTAAAACAAACCTATAGCAACCATTTTTCTTCTCTTTTCTCTGTATCTGAAGAAATGCATCCAAATTATTCAAATATGTAAGCATTTTGGAAGAAAGAACTGAGACCAGAGAAGGCTATAATTTTGTCATTCAATATCCTATCTAATAAAAGAGTAATATGCAAATTGACCATATCTCCTCTACACCCACAAGCCACACCCACCAATCAATCAGAAGCAAGTATGCAAATTAATCCAACCAAGATGGCTGTGGCCAAAGAGCAAATAGGAGGCTTGGGTTTCCCCAGCAATGGAGGAAGCCAAGCTTCCTGAACACCCTGGCCTGCCCTGGACTACACTAAAAGCTACAAAGTTTCAATTATAGAAGATAAATAAACCCTAGATACCAGGGCCTCCACTTGGGTTGCTGTGGGGTGTGGCCAGCCTGCAAACCACTACAAGCCCCTCACCCAGGCCACCCCATGTCCCAAAGGAACCCCCACCCTGATCCAGGACACCCTTCAAGGCAAACCAGCTGGCTCCCACCCATGCACCAGGCCTCTATCCTATCTAATAAAATAATAATATGCAAATTGACCATCACTACAACACACAAGATGGCTGTCCCATGTGGACACAAGATGGCCACCACAAGGTAGCCAGCAGGGGAGGGAAGCTGGAAAGAAACAGGCCTGCAAGGGCAGGCAGTTGGGGTCAATCAAGCCTGCAGAGAAGGGGAATTGAGGGGGGCTCAGGAATGCAGGGGAGAGCAGTTTGGGGGGACCAGGCCTTCAGAGGAGGACAGTTAGGGGTGACCAGGCCCACAGGGGATGGCAGTTAGAGGCAAACAGGCTGGCAAGGGAGCAGTTAGGCATCAATCAGGCTGACAGGGGAGTGGTTAGGGGTTGATCAGGCAGGCAGACAGAAGCATTTAGGGGCTATCAGGAAGGCAGGTAAATGAGCAGTTGGGATCCAGCTGTCCTGAATTGTGAGGGAATATCCCACTGCCCATTTAGGCCTGATCCTATCTGGCATTTGGACATCCCTGAAGGGGTTCCAGATTGGGGAGGGTGCAGGCTGGGCTGAGGGACACACATCCCCATGCATGAATTTCATGCACCAGGACTCTAGTCTACACTAATAAAAGAGAAAGATGCAAACTGATTGTACCTCTATGACACCCACCAACCTATCAGAAGTGAGTATGCAAATTAACCTGGCAAAGATGAAGTGTTAATTTACATATGCAGATGCCCAGTGGAATGGGTTCCAGGAACAGCCTCAGAACCCAGGCTGCTCAGAGCCTGTAGGCCCACACGTAGCCCTGAGCAGCTGGGATCTCAGAATGCTCCTGGCCACTCCTGGCCTACAGGCCTTGGCACTGAGTAACTGGGGGTAGAGTGGCAGAGGCTTGAGCAGTGCCAGAGCAGAGCCAGGGGGAGCCTTTCCCAAGCCACAGCACAGGCTTGATTGGAGTCTGTGGACCCGGCCCAAGCCATTGCAGAGGCTTAAGCAGTATCTGAGTGGATCCAGATGGAGGGTTGAGCAGGCCCAGAGATAGGGATGTGCCAGCCTTGGCTTGCCAGCAATCCTGACTTTACGTGTGAGCTGCAAAGGAAACACCTTTTCTGACCACTCATTGGCTAAGCTCCCTGTATGCTACTGGTAATGTTCTTGGTAACTTGGGTAATAAGAATCCAAAAAGGTGATCTAGGGTTTTTCCACCACATTCCTGGAGGAAAAAAGGTAAGTCCACTGCTGGAGGACTAAGAAATGTCATTCCCTGCCCTAGTTTGTTTGGCTCAGTGTATAATGCCTTGGCTGCTGACCGCGTGGTCCGGGTTTGATTCTGATCAAGGGCATGTACCTAGGTTGCAGGCTCCTCCCTGGCGGGGGACATGCAGGAGGCAACCAATCAAAGTGTCCCTCTCACATTGATGTTTTTCTCTGTTTTTGCCTCTCCCACATTCTCTAAAAATCAATGGAAACATATCCTCAGTTGAGGAGAAAAAATAAAAAAGAAAGAAATGTCATATCCTATGAAAGACACATCTTGAAAATGCCTACAGAAAGTTGTCATATTTTTCATCGTGCAGGGACTGGATTTGTGTTGATGAAAACACCTTGGTGGCTGTGGTGATTGGCAGTGGCTACAGCAGCGGGGTGATTAGGCTAGTGCATTCCCCTGATCAGCCCGGTTGCCTCCCACAGAGGGAATCCAGATTGTGACTTAGGCCTGCTCCTCATGTAGGCCTAAGCCATCAGTAGGACATCCCCTGAGAGCTCCCAGTCTGTGAGAAGAGGCAGGCTTGGCTGAGGGGCCCTCTCCAAAAGTACAAGAATTTCATGCACTGGAACCCTAGTCCTACCTAATAAAAGAGTAATACAGGGGGCGTGGCTGACCTGCAAACTACCACAGGCCCTTTGCCCAGGCCACCCCACGTCCCAAGGGAACCACCTCCCTGATCTGGGGCACCCTTCAGGGGAAAGCATCTGGCCCCATACATACACCAGGCCTCTATGCTATCTAATAAGAGAATAATATGCATTTTGAACATTGTTTCAACACACAAGATGGCTTCCCCCATGTGATCAAAGATCCTGTCCTGGGGTAGACACAAGATGGCCACCACAAGATGGCAACAATGGATGGTAGTTTGGAGGGACCAGGCTTGCAAGGGAGGGCAGTTGGGGGTGATCAAGCCTGCAGGGGAGGGCAGTTAGGAGTGACCAGGCCCACAGAGGAGAGAAGTTGGAGGTGACTGGGCCTGCAAGGAAGGGCAGTTGGTGGGAAACCAGGCCTATAGGGAAGAGCAGTTGGGAGTGACCAGGCCTGGAGGGGAGGGCAGTTGAGGGTAATCAAGCCTGAAGGGGAGGGCAGTTAGGGGTGACCAGGCTGGCAGAGGAAGGAAGTTGGGGGTGAACAGGCCTACAGGGAAGGGCAGTTGGGGGAAACCCAGGCCTGCAGGGGATAGAAATTGAGGGGGGTACCAGGCCTATGGGGGAGGGAAGTTAGGGGTGACCAGGCTTGCAGGGGAGAGCAGTTAGTGTCAAACAGGCTGGCAGGGAAGCAGTTAGTCATCAATCAGGCTGGCAGGGGACTGGTTAGGGGGTGATCAGGCTGGCAGGCAGAAGCAGTTAGGGGCAATCAGGAAGGCAGGCAGGAAAGCAGTTGAGATCAAGCTGTCCTGGATTGTGAGAGGGATGTCCGACTGCCCTTGAGGGGTCCCAGATTGGAGAGAGTGCAGGCTGAGCTGAGGGACACCCCCTACCCTGTGCACAAATTTCATGCACTGGGCCTCTAGTAATAACATAATCTGTCAGGGGAATATCCCTGCTTACCCAGCTCCTCACAATGGTATTAAAATGCATGAGTGACCAAGTTCAAAATTTTAGTTCCTGCAGATTAATTCACATTACTGTATTTCCATCCATAGTTCAAAAGTTGAAGGAAAATCCACAAATGTTACAAATAATCATATTATTCTTTAAAAATATCTCAAACCCGGCTGGTGTGAGTCAGTGATTGTGCATCAACCTAGGAACCAAGAGGTAAAAATTAGATTCCCAGTCAGGGCACATGCCCGGGGTTGCAAGCTCAATCCCAAGAGGAGAGCGGGCAGGAAGCAGCCAATCACTGTTGTTTCTCACCAATGTTTCTATCTCTCTATCCTTCTTCCTTCCTCTCTCTAAAAAAAATCAATAAAAAACACATTTTTTAAAAATCTCAATACATTAATAGAGTGGTTAATTAGTAGAGTAATCACTACTAAAACCCACTGTTTCCTTATTTAAATGTTTGCCTGAGAAACTCAAATATGGAAGGGATTAAGGAGGAAACAGAGGCACAAGGATGAGTAGGGCTGATTCGCAAGCTGACTGCTATAGACTGAATGAATGTGTCCTTCCAACCCCCAAAATTCCTATGTTAAAATCCAATCCCCAGAATGATGGTATCTGGGGGTAGGACCTTTGGGAGGTGATTAGAGTCCTCCTGAATGGGAGTGGTGCCTTTATAAAGGAGACTCTGAGATCCTTGCTGTGCAAAGACATAGCAAGAAGAGGGCCACCTGTACTAGTAAACGAGCCTGTGGGCTGGTTTTGCCAGTGTCTTGATCCTGGACTTTACAGCCTCCAGAACTGTAAGAAATAAATTTATGCTGTTCACAAACCATTCAGTCTATGATATCCTGTGATAGTAGATCAACTAGGACAATGCCTGATCACTAATTTGAGGGGAGGAAAAGATAGTTCCTTTGGAAAAAGAGAGCATGTGATTCAGGGCAATCCATGAAGGAATTCTACATCCAGAAGAGAGTCCATTAAAGGAAATAGCTGGTGGAGAATGACACCACCAGTCAGACCAGAATTGTTTAAAATTCTGGAAGCAAAAAATTCTCTAAATGAGTTTACCACTAGGTGGGAATGCAAGTGAAATCTCCAATGGATATATATTTTACCTTCCCATTAACAATGCCAGATTTTGTTTAGAAATACATTGGGAGAGGTTTATTTTTGTTTAAATTAGCTCATCTTTCTCTCTCTACATAAGAGACCTCTTATGGGGCAGTCTTCTCTTTCCACCTTGTGTCCAGGAAAGGCCTGAATTCTATCACCAACTATACTACTCAAGCTTCAAGAGCTGCTCACCTGTGTTAGAAGAAACATTTGCAGAACCTGACAACCACACCCATAGGTAGCTGACATTGATGAGCCCTTATCTGAATGAGCATGAATTGCTTATAATCATAAGCATAGAATAATTTTAAATAGATGAATATATAAAACACAAGGCTATTATGAAATATGCCTTTAATGCTGAACCTACCCTTCAGAACTCTTTGCATTCAATGCCCAACCTACCGTTCAGAGCTCTTTGCATTTTAGATATAAAAAAAAATCATGATATAGCCCTAGCTGGTTTGACTCAATGGATAGAGCATCAACCTGCAGATTCAAAAGTCCCGGGTTCGGTTCCAGTCAAGGGCACATGCCCGGGTTGTGGGGGGGTATGCAGGAGACAGCCAATCAATGATTCTCTTTCATCATTGATGTTTCTATTTCTTCCTCTGCCTCCTCAATAAAAATATATTTGTTAAAAAAATCATGAGATATAAAATCCATGAGAAATGTTAATATATTAGAGCCAACATATGTGTACATCCCATAACTGTAATCTTAGTTAAGGGTAAGAATAATAAAAGGAATTTGAAACATATTAAGTCATTATTCTTATTAAATACAACTTCATGGTTGACCTTACCCAGCTCTAGTTCAGGGTTTTTTAAACATCTTTGACTACAACTTATTTTCTATAAAAAGCACTTTACACATGGTCCAATATACCACTTATGTATGTGTGTATTATTTTGTTACAGTTGCATAATAAAATATTGCAGAGTGGTAGCTTAAACATCAGAAATGTGTGTTTTTTTCATTTCTGAAGGTTGAAAGTTCAAGATTAAGGTGTCAACAGATTTGGTTTCTCCTAAGACCTTTGTCCTAGGCTTGCAGGTGGCCATCTTCTCCGTGTCCTTTATGGCCTTTCTCTGTGCATCCCAAATGTCTCTTTCTCTTATAAGGACACTGGCCCTATTGAATTAGAAACTCGCCCTTATGACCTTATTTAACCCTAATTATTTCTATAAAGGCCCTATATCCAAATAAATTCTGAATAAATGATGATCTTGAATGTAATTTCAGCCTTTATCCAGGGTCCTCTACATCCAATACTCGAATAATATTAGGCCCTGAATAAGATGATATCAGATTCCCCTAATTCATCCTCAGATAAATTAGTAAGTATTCAGATGTTTGTTTTTTTGGTTGGTTGGTTTTTTTAGGGTTCCTCTGGTCTCCACTTTCTAAATCTAATGATGACACTAGGACAATACTGAAACCCAGTGTTACTGAAAAGATACAATTACTCAGCTATAAGACCAGCCAGTCTCCAGTATAAAAGAAACATGGTGGACACATTTCTTAAAATATATTTTTATTGATTTAAGAAAGTAAGAAAGAGAGAGAGATGGATAGAAACATCAAGGATGAGAGAATCATTGATTGGCTGCCTCCTGTATGCCCGCTACTGGAGATCGAGCCCCCAACCAGGGCATGTGCCCTTGACCAGAATCAAACCTGGGACCTATCAATCCACAGGTAGACATTCTATCCACTAAGCAAAAATGACTAGGGGGACAACATTTTTTAATTTTCTCCATGGCCTGAAGGGTATTTTACATTGGAAAAACAGTTGAGAGGAAGATATTAAAATTAAAAAAAAAAACTTAAACAGAATAGTTGATACATTTGTGGTATGAAAACAAAATTACCATGGTTTGTGTTTTTAAGTGTTAGATCAGATAGAATATTGCCTGACCCATGGGGCACTAATTCATAACTTTATAGGAAGAATTCCAGTGAAAAATAATTTTCAATGAACAGTCTTTCACTCCACCAAACTATCAAGTGCATTCATGGAGAAATGGAATGTGTGCTTTTAATAACCTGCCCTGGACCCCTTTCAGTGTTGGCTGCTAATAGTTCACGGCAGCACGCTTCTCTAAAGAATTTGCTCAGCAGGTGGAAGCCCCCTTGCTGGAGAGTTTATGCCTTCCTTCTCTCTGCTCCCTCCCACACCCCCCAGCCAGAGCAGTGTGCCGCCAGCCACACAGGGATACAAAAGGCTGCCCCTGCCACAAAACTGGACCACCACTGTAGTTCCTGCTCTAGAGTTCTCCACGGGCTCAGGCAGGAGACAGACTCATGCTGAGACCTCATCCTTCCTGAACTACTTCCCCTGCCCTATCTTGGGTTTCCCATTGCTTCTTCAATAGAACACATGCACCTGAATTCCTTACACATACACCTGAAATGCAGGCTCTGTGGCTTGGGAAGCCCACATAGCACAAAGGTGAAGCACCCCTGTTCACCTGAGGAAATAATATACTCTTCTATACATAGTGAGGACCACGGAGGCCACCTTTCATAAAAAGACATCCTATCCAGGTTTCCTCATAGTTTTTTTATTGTAGTACAATTTGGTGGTGGCAATTGCTGATGTCCTACACATTTCATTTCTGCCTTTGGTCTCATAGGTTCATTGCTATTCCTATAAACTGCTGACAAACAAGCATTCTCTCTCCTCAACATCTGCCTCTCAACTACTCACTGCTTTCTTTTAGTCCAAGCAGTTCTTCAACTGCCCCTGTACACTGGGGGCTAATTGCAGTGGGTCATAAATGCAAGTTCATGAAAAGGTTGGTGAACCTTGAAGCTTCAGCAGGGCTGAAGATATATAATTGCCTGCTGCCAGACAGCTGAGGGCATTTCAATCTATATGTTATTACCTGCTGCTGGCCAAACAGCTGAACTGCCGAAAGCAATTCCCCCAACTTGGTACTTTACTGCTTATCAAACTTTACCTTTGATATGCATATCTGCTTTGCTATGGGGAAAATGTGTGAATAAAAAGCCCCAGGTACAGAGATGCAAGAGAACTTAATTACTAAAGCTAAGCTCCCTGGCTCCTCCATATATTCCAAATTTATATTTCATGTCTAGTCTCTTAATTAATTTACTCACAGCCCTTCTCCAGATTCCTGAATCCTTCTAGATGCAGGGTAACACCCCGGCACCTATAGTCCTCTATTTTATGCCTTGTGTTCTTTGTGAGAACAACTTTTTAGAGAAAAAAATGAAGATTCTGAAAAGAGAAGGTATGGAGAAACAAAATGTCCTATTTCTAGATATCCATGTTTGGGTGGGAGATTCATGGCACAGAACTCTTCCCTCCTTCCCAAACCTGATACAAGAAACTAAGTGTTGGCATAGTTCTAGACTCTCCTTAATAGGTCCCAGCAGCTGTTCTGTTAGCTGGCTTTTCCTCTCAGATAAACACAAATGTGTGCATGCATGTGTGTGTGTGTGTGTGTGTGTGTGTGTGTGTGTGTGTGAAATTTCTGGGTATATATATCAAAACATATATGTACATACAAACATGCATGTGTTCATTCTGTAAAATTTTATATGTAAATCAAAGTTTCATTCCAATGTTAATTTACTTAAATCCACTCTCTAGTAAAGTAAGAGGATATATTTATGTTTTAAAAATATGTTTATTGATTTCAGAGAGGGAGAGAGAGAAACATCAATGATGAGAGAAAATCGTTGATTGACTGAGCCCCCCCCTCCCTCAATTAGGGATTGAACCCAGGACCTTTCAGTCTGCAGGCCGATGTTCTATCCACTGAGCCAAACTGGTTAGGGCTGTTTATTTTAGTTTTATAGGTAGACAACATGTAAAACACAACTACAGTGTTTCCTACATTATTTTAAAAGATGAAAAATAAATAAGAACAAATCTAGTCCCTTTCTTCTCTTCCTATATCAATAATTTCAGTATTTCATTAACTCTGGGAATCTACTAGACTTTTATTACTAAATTCAATTCCTTAATGCCACAAAAGCAATCCAAGAAAAGCACTTTAAGGGAATTACTGCAGTTTTTGATTATTAAAAGTTTTCAGCCTGTGCTGTCTGGTTCAGTCCTGAAGTTTCTTCAGATGCTAAAATGTTTATTGTGACACAGGAGCCAAATTCTCTAATATCTTCTTTCACAGCGGACTAGACTAAAAGCTTTTGTTTTCCCACATGGAGGCTTCAAGGCAATACCTTTGCATAGTACGTAAAGTTGCCATCATGTCATTTTCAGGAAAGTCAAACACAGACCCTGATGAAGCTGTTGACAGAAATATAAGTGAGTTACGGCTTGGCAAAGCTTGAAGCCATTAAAGGGAAAATGTCCTTCAAGTCATCCCCAAGGATCAGCAGATTTTATACTTGACAGCTTCTCTTTGCTTAATGGAGTTTCAATGGGAATTACAGTAGCACAGTTTGCATTAGACGATTCTTTATTTAATGTGTTGAAATATGGCTACTCGGCAAGAGCTCTAGAGAGAGATTGGGAATAAGGACCATAGAGGCTTGCCTAGAAATTGGAATGAAATTCCAACTAAACGGTCATACTGGTAAGCAATATTTTAGGTGATGGTTCTGTGGGTTCCTCACAGTTCTAAGCCCTCTATGGGTTGTTTTCACAGTTTTATGGAGACAGCGCTAAATCTCTAAACAGAAGTTTGGGGAACCTTAATAATATTGACTTAACTCAATTGGTTGCCATAATTAGCACAAGTTATTTTTACTTTATACCCAAGACACTTATTGTGGAATCTAGATGATACTATTGACTTCAGAAAGGTAAGAATTTCAAAAGACTAAACATAAAAGGCAACAAAATAATAACATTTATTTTTTGTTTGTTTTGGCCATATGCTGTATTAAAGGTTGTATTTCACAACTTACCTTTTCAATAGTCAAGAGACAGCTAGTGCTCTCTTTTTCTTTACACTAGAAATAAGTTATCCTTAAAAAAGATTTTATAAGATGACTATAAAAGCTGTTATTTTATAGCCTAGTATGAATATGGTAGATATTTATTTTATTCTAGTTTTATTAAGAAATGCATAACTGGCAGGAGCAGGCGGGGTGAGGTTGATAGGGGGAGGAAGGGAGACATATATAAAACTTTCAACAATTAAAAATTTAAAAAGAATGCATGACTGCCCACCCAGTGTGGCTCACTGGTTGAGCATCAATCCATGAACCAAGAGGACACCAGTTTGATTCCTGCTCTGACACATGCTTGGACTCTGAGTTTGATCCTCAGTAGAGGGCATGCAGGAGGCAGTTGGTCAATGTTTCTCTCTCATCAATGTTTCTATCTCTCTCTCTCTCCCTTCAGCCAATGGGAGGCCCCTGGGTGATGGAGAGATAGGGAGAAGCCAGGGTATTTCTACCCTTCGATGTATCACCTCCATGGTCTATTGCGGTTGGTAGGGAGGCTGGAGGGAAAAGAACTACAACACTTGGGTTCCAATAACACCCACTCCTCCCTCTGTATATGGGGCATGCCTTCTTTCATGGCTAATTTCTGGACCTTTTCACCACTCCATTAGGCATTGCCATCCTTTCATCTGTTATGTGACCATTCCTCTATATTTAATTTCTGTAGATATAAGCTCTCCATTTAATTTCTTTCCTTTGGCTTGATATCATATAATTTTATTTTGTATGATCTTCAGAAATAGACTACACTTTTAATAATTTGGTTTCTGTCAAACATGACTTTTCCAAAAATGGATTAGCAAGAATTAGTTAGTCAAATCCTTTATATATAACATATGTTTCAAAAAATATACTACTTTTGAATCACAACTGAAAATTGAGTTTTCAAGAAATATCAACAACAAAAAGGATGACAGATTTTTACTTACTTTGAACTCTGTTCAAATACAAATTACCAAATTCCATAGAATAATATGAATCCAATCTCCCTTTAGGCTAGATGCATTTCAATTTAACAGAAAATATTTCAAATTTTTGGACTTGAGATATGAATTATAACTGGAAACTGCAAAATGAAATATAGTAGATAGGAATTAAAGAAAAAAGTATTTTTGCTATTTCCTCATAGTTAAGCTAAATGCTCAGTAAGAACTCAGCAAGAAGACAATATAAATGCCTCCCTTGAGATTTCTACCTCTGCCAAGAATAGGAGCAAAACATGATTGCAATGTGATACTGAAGTGAAAATGAATGATGGTCAATAGACTTTTTGAAGAACAGAGGCCAGAATGTACTGCTATGTCTAAAATATTTTAATATTTATATTAGATTTTATACATTACATAGGTTTTTTTATACACCCTCTATAAAATGTGATTTTTTTGCATTTGTTTTTTATTTCCAAAAATTTGAGATACAATACATTATAGCACTTGGAAAACTCCCTTATGGGATACTTGTATAACACCTTTGTATTATTAAAAATAGCAACTACTGTTAGAAAAAAGCTGTAAAATTTATCTTTATGGCATTAAAGATGTTTGGGTTGGCTGACGATTCACTTTTTTTTTTCTTTCTTTCCTTCTTCTGCTCTCATTTTTCCAACTTCCCTTTATTCTCATTCTACGTACATTTTGTAATGACATGGCAAAATCATGGCCTTTGGAGCAGAGACATCCAAGTGCAAACCCAGATTCCCTACTTTAACATTACTTACTTCTCTGAGCCTCCATCTCTTCAAATACAAGATGTTTGTAATACTATCTTTTCCATGGGGTTTGTTAGGACAAAATAACTTTAAATATATATTTTATAGATGATGAAGAATTTACCTCCAGAATATTTTTTTATTTCAAAACTCAATAATAAGTGCCAAATTAAAAATTAGGAAAAAGATTTGAAAAGACACTTTACTAAAGACAATATATGGATGGCAAATAAGTGAATGCGAACATTATTTATTATCAGGGAAATTCAAATTAAAAGAGATACTATTAAATATTTCTTAGAATATTTATATCAGATACTATTAAATATTTATTAGAATGAATAATATTAAAAATACTGACCATACCAAGTATTGGAATGGTCATAGAACACCAGAGACTTGCATACACTGCCAGAAGAAATTTGACATGGTTATAACTATTTTGGAAAACAGTTTCGCCCTAACCAGTTTGGTTCAGTGAATAGAGCATCAGTCTGCGGACTGAAGGGTCCCAGGTTTGATTCCAGTGAAGGGCATGTACCTTGATTTTAGGCACATCCCTGTAGAGAGTGTGCAAGAAGCACATGGTCAATGATTCTCTCTTATTGATGTTTCTAACTCTCTGTTCCTCTCCCTTCATTTCTGTAAAAATCAATAAAATATATTTTTAAGAAAACAGTTTGGCAGTTTCTTAAAATGTTAAATATATACTTCCCACATGGTGCCATGATTACACTCTTGGTTTTTGCTCAAGAGTAATGAAAGTATATATGTGTTTTTTTTTAAATCACTTTCAGATAAAAGTTTCTTTAGCTATATTTAGTCATCAAAAATAGTTTTTAATAATTTAAATTTCCATTTTCATATAGTAATCAAACTAAAGTGAAAATCCAAGCTTTCTCTCTCCCCCACATCAGTGTTGCATAAATTTGGTACCTAAAGAGGCAAATTTTGTGTGACTGGCTTCTTCTGGACTCTCCTTCCCACCACCAAATTGTCCTTCATCTCTGCACCAATAGCTGAAATTTCTGACTTTTCAAAGGTCTGGCTCAGCAAATAATTGGTGAGGGCTTTATGTGATAATATCAGGATAATCTGGTTTCTCTGGATGTGTTTTTCTTCATGTGTTAACTGTTCAAAATGGACCTTTTTCCTTTTAAGGGTTTGCTGGGTTTTCTCTAGACATCCCTCTCCTATTTCTTGTAGTCACTGAAGTGTGTCACTGCAGATCCCTGTCATTTGGCACTGACCATTCAGATGAGAGAAATAAAAGACCTAAATAGAGGGACAGACTGTATTTATAAATTAAAAGTCTCAATATTGCTAAGATGTTAATTATATTCAGATTTATCTCAACTTTCAAAGCAATTTTATTAAAAATCTTGAGTGTTTTGTTTTTTTAATATATTTTTATTGATTTTTCACAGAGAGGAAGGGAGAGGAATGTTTCACAGTTAGAAACATCCATGAGAGACATCAATCAGCCGCCTCCTGCACTCCCCCTACTGGGGATGTGCCCACAACCAATGTACATGCCCTTGACTGGAATTGAACCTGGGACCTTTCAGTCCGCAGGCCAATGCTCTATCCACTGAGCCAAACTGGTTTCAGCGTTGAGTGTGTGTTTTTTTAAATAAAATTGACCAGCTTATTAAAATTCACAAGGAAATTTATAAAAACCTAAAATAGCCAAAAATATATCTGAAAAAGAATAAAGTTGGAGGACTGATACCACATGACTTTAAGATTGATCATAAAACTACAGTATTCAAGACATGTAGTATTGGTATAAACATAGAGAACGTTTATAACTGGAACAGAACAGGAGGTCCAGAAGTACCTCTATGGTCAATTAATTTTTGAAAGAGTGCAAAGACAATTTAGTGAGAAAAGGTAGTCTTTTCAATAAATGAAGCTTGAATGTTAGATATCCATATGTAAAAAAAGAATGCTTAATTCACAGCTTTAATCATATAAAATGGATTCAAATTGAATTATAGAACTTCTAGAAAAAAAACAAAGAAAAGATCTTTATGCTCTTGAATTAGGCCATTTTTCCTCAATTATAAGACTAAAGCATCATTCATAAAATAAAATATTAATGACTTGGAGTTCATTGAATTCAGAACTTCTACTCTTAAAAGACACTGCTAAGATAATGGCAAACACAAGTCAAAGACAGTGAGAAAATATTTGCAGATCTCATATCTGAAAAAAAGACTTGTATCCACAATGCATGAAGAACTCAATAATAAGACAACAAACAACCAAATTAAAAAGAAATAAGCAAAAGATTTGTTCAGACACTTCACAAATGAAGATATACAGGCAATTAAGAATATCAACATCATTAGTCTTTAGGAAAACATAAATTACAACCTCAAGATACCACTACACCTGTTAGATTGTCTAAAAAAATGTTTTTTAATTGATTTTACCAAGTTTTGACAAGAATATCAAGCAACTGAAACTTTTATTCACTATGTGTGGGAATGTAAATGGTCTAATCTCTTTTGAAAATTGTTGAAGTTTCCTTAAAAAATTAAATATGTACCTACACTATGACCCAGGCATTGTACTCCCAGGTGTTTACTCAAGAGAACTGAAAGTTTAAGTCCACACGAAGGCTTGTATATGAATGTCCACAGCAGTTTCACTTGTAATAGCCAGACACTGGAAGAAAGCCAAATGCCCATCAACAAGTGAATGGAACAATCTGTGATATATATGCACATCAAAATGCTACTCATCAATAAAAACAAATGGAGTGTCGATTCATGCACACGTAGATGTGTCGCCAAATTATTACCTCACATTTGAAAACAAATCTCTGGTGACAGAAGGTAAATCAGTGGAGGCCAGCAGGGTAGGAGGAGTGGTTCGTGAAGGGAGAGTACAAGTGATTATCAAGGGTCAGAAGGACACTTTGGGCATGAAGAATATTCTTCTTATCTTGATTTTGGTGATGCTTTCATGGATGTTTAAATATGTCAAGATATCAAATTGTACAATATAAATGTATTAATTCGATTGTACCTCAATAAAACTGCTAAAATATCCTTAGGTTATATCACAGGGATGACTAAACACCACAGCTCAGACTTCGAAACCTGAAGCCAAGCAGATTGTGAGGTGTGGAGTGACACACCTGGGCAGACCGTGACTTGATTCACGGTTCCCGGAGCATGGTGAATGCCCTTTTCCACACCTGCCACTGAAGCTTCAAAAAGCTCACGTTTTTGAGCAAAACAATATGCCAGGAGAAAAAATGCCAGTCAGTATAGTTGCTCTGAATATAACAGGACTTGCCTCACTAGCCGTTTTCATCTGAGATGTGGGATGCTGTTAGACACAGTCTGAGTCCAGCTACTCCAGCTTCCAAATTGTGTAACACTGTGATGAACAGAATCTCACTTTCTTTATCTGTAGAAGGGGGATGTAATATCCCCAAGTGTTGTTAGATGAGGATTCAATGAAGAGACCTATGCAGAAACAATTATTCACTAAAGCACTTTTCATCTGTAAATTAGTTATAATAATAAAATTCAATGGTCCAAAGAGGCTCATGGGATTTGACATGTAGTGCATCCATGACATGTCAAAGAAGACTGTCCTGAGATCTACATGTGCTCCTATCATTTCCTTTTTTTTTAAATATATTTTTATTGATCTCAGAGAGGAAGGGAGGGGGAAAGAGAGATAAAAATATCAATGATGACAGAGAATCATTGATTGGCTGCCGCCTGCATGCCCCTTCTGGGGATCGAGCCCACAACCCGGGTGCATGCCCTTGACCGGAATCAAACCCAGGACCCTTCAGTCTTCAGGCCAATACTCTCTCCATTGAGCCAAACAGGCTAAGGCATCATTTCCATTTTTAACAAAATAATTAAATAGCTTTCAAAGAAATAAAAATTGGGTGACTTTTACCTGAAACAGTCCTGTGAAGAAGAAAGTACCAAACAACATAGAAGCTTGAGAGACATTTTAAGTACAACCAGCAGAAAATACAAAAAAGATTGCAATTGTTAGATGCTGGGGGGAAAAGGGTCCTGAGCAAAATGTCTATTGTTCTGTCATAGCGAGGCAGAGTCGCACTAATTAGAATAAATTAGTATTGCTAGGGCTCTCTGAAATGGATTGAAGACTGGCTGACATGTAATCAGCAAAGAGTGATGATAAATGACAATGTGCCCAGTTAGGGTGATGTGACAAATAGAATCTATAAAATGCCAAGCTGCATGTTATTTGGCTTAATATTGTCCTAAATGGATTCAAAAAGAAGATTTTTTTAAAGCACATCAACTGAAATAAATAGGAAATAGTGGAGGTAGCAGATGTTTAAAGCCCAAGAGAAGTCAAACAGATGATAATATTGTTTCCTTACAAGTTAGAGGCCGTTCACAAAGGGCTCTCACATTCTTTCTTTAATCCTCTATTGACATAATGAATAGCTGGTATTTATAAAGTTGAAGAATTGAAATTCAGAAGTGTGGGTCACTTGTCCAAGGTCATATAACTAGTAAATTTCAGAACTGAGTTTATAGTGAGCATCTGCTGTATTTTTCTGTCTGTTCCACATCTATTATTTGTTCTGAAAATAATGCCCTGATTTTGTTTGGGGGAATCACCACTCCATTTCTCTTTGATCATGTGATTTTAGTGTGGCTCGTACCACTCATAGATTCAGGGTGTGTTTAGAACACCTACTAGATTTCTCATGCAAAGGGGGATCTCTTTTTCTTCTGGGGCTGTATAAGTTGGTTTGCTAGAAACACAAATCTACCAAAGACTACCGCATGTCAAATGGAAACTGACTGCTTAACAATTAATGCCAATTAAAGGAGAGTAATGCCAAGAAAAGGGGAGAGAGGAAATATGTCTTGTCCAGGGCCACTCTATTATTGGCAAGCAGGTGTTAGAGAGTATAAACATAGATACACATCTATTGCTTTATCAAATTCAATTATTTCCCTCCTTCCGTTCAATCACCACTTTCAGCATTCACCTTCCACATCTCTGAAAAGATCAAAGTCATTTCATGTAAGCGTCCTCTGACATTGTTTTTATTTTATCAGTTTTGTCTATTAAAAATGTTCTCTTTGGTAAAGTTTACCACAATATCTCACCAATGAGTACACACCACTTCCTATGGGACTTTATTGCAATATTTATCTTGTTTTTCTCTCCATTCCTGTGCCCCAGCTAAAAGTATGCCCTAAGATATTTCAAACATTGACTGAAATAAAATTACAGCATAAAATTATAGTTTTCTAGTTCCTAAGGTTAAAGATTTTAGTTCTTTGATACAGTCAATTTTGCTCCAAAGAAAACTGCTCCAGTATGCTAGCTCTTCAATTATGCAATTATTAAGCCATAAATTAAAATGTGAAGTAAACATTAACTGCAATTGATATGTGCATATGTTTTACATTGATAACATGACTTTCTATATTGTCAAAGTAAGAATTTTATTTCATATGTTCTTAGTTTTCATTGTATGTTTGATTACCATATTAGTTTTTCAGTGTTTCTGTTTTTTTTTCTCTTGAACAAGTTATCATAAACCTAGGGACTTAACACAATGTATTGTCATTCAGTTCTACAGTTTAGAGGTCTGCCATGCCTCTCAAGGAGATAAAATGCAGTTGCTGGTAAGGCTGCATTCCTTTCTGGCAGCCCTAGGGGTGGACCTGTTTCCTTGCTTTTCCTTCTTCTCTATGCCTCCACATTCCCGGGTTGTGTCTCCTTCCCTCCATCTTCAAATTCAACAACTTTACATGTTTCTGACCAATCTTTTGTAGTCACATCTCACTCTGACCCTTTTCTGAATCCTTCTTTCAATTATTAGGATCTTTATGATTATATTGGGCCCAATGGATAACCCAGAATATTATCTCTATTTTAAAATCAGCTGATCTGCAACTTTAATTTCCACTTGACAGATTCCAGAGATTAGGACACAGGCATCTTTGGAGACCATAATCCTGCCTTCCACAATTATGGGTATACCTTGTTTTATTTCACTTCACTTCACTGTCCTTTACAGATATGTCTTTACATATTGAATCCAAGACTCTCCACCAGCAAAAATACTATGAATCACTTCATGGTGATGCTTGAACCAAACCCATAATATCTCTTGAGATATGCCTGTATTGTTTTAGTAGAGGAATTGAAATGGAGAGTTGGATTTTGATTATATATGAATTGAGATTTGTAAAACCCTCACTTCAATTACTGGGTATTCTTGTACAAGTAGAATGGAAAGAGGTAGAAGTGACAGTAAAATGTTAGTAATTTTTAAAAGACAAGACTCAGAAGAGAGAAGCTGCAATAGCTTTTTATGGAAGGCTTTGTAAGTCTCTAGGCACAACGTGCTTGGCTCTGTCATAACTCTGGAAGTCAGAAAGACAACGGCCTTCATTTGGGCTCTGGCAACCTCACAGGGCGTCAGCAAAGCCCTTTCATGAAACTTCAAGGACAGTGGGCTTTGGCCAGGTGAGTCAAATGGGGGCGGGGGCGGCAGGGAGATGTCTGGAGCATGATGCTCAGTACTTGTTTGAAGTTCTCAGAAACAACTGAGGACACTCTTCAGGGGATCTTAAATCCATTGTTCAGGTGGTAGGAACTACAGCTAAAATATGGCCTCAAAAAGTTAATCCCAGCCTGGCCAGAGTGGCTGGTTGGTTGGAGTGTCATCTCATGCATCTTAGTTTGCAGGCTCGATCCCTGATCAGGGTGTGTCGGGAAGTCAAAGGATCAGTCTATCTATCTATCTATCTATCTATCTATCTATCTATCTATCTATCT